>CM029548.1:67071685-67516500 GCA_017141385.1 Sogatella furcifera
AAGAAATAAATAAATGAGAAATAACTTTTCTTAAGTTTTCGAATTGTACTTACTGTACTGTAGTTTAGTACAGTATTTGTTTTGCTTTCCATATTAATTTATTAACATCACCACACTTTACTTTTCAAAGGTTATAACTTTCATTTCAAGTTCAGTGCGTTGTTTTTCTTTAATACAATTACATGCCCAATTATCCGAATTCTTGCTTATCCTTTTGATCCTGGTCCCAATTAGTTCGGATAATCGGCGTTCTACTGTACAGAGAGAGATGACATGAGTTGAACATCTCTGTTCTCTGAGATTACTTCCGACGTAACAAAGCTAAATTCAAACTGGAATCACACAATATAGCCT
The DNA here is from genome assembly GCA_017141385.1 of Sogatella furcifera. Lineage (NCBI taxonomy): Eukaryota > Metazoa > Arthropoda > Insecta > Hemiptera > Delphacidae > Sogatella > Sogatella furcifera. Next base: position 67,072,040 of record CM029548.1, read on the forward strand.
AAATCAACAGATTAGATGTCACTGGCGGCTTGTGCCCACGAAACAGGTGAAGTGCCCGTATATTTTACTGTACAGCACTTCACCTGTTTCGTGGGCACGAGCCGCCAGTGTTAGATGTACAGATGGCAGAAAATTCGTATATCTGTCTATAGTCTGTCCAAGCAAAGAAGACCCTCTGGCAAGTTGAGAAAATGACTCCAGTTCTGTCAATATTTCTTAAAAAATTATTAATTTGGTTTCAAATTCAAGGTAACATTTTTATCTACAATTTGAAATCAAATTAGTAATTTTTGAACCAATATTGACCGAGCTGAAGTCATTTCCTCATCTTGCCAGAGGGTCTTCTTTGCTTGGACGGACTATAGCACGGTTTCAAATACAATCTGTTACATTGTTCCGGTAAATATCTCTGTGATTCAGAGGTACAATGAGTATTTCCAAGCAAAGAAGACATTCTGGCAAGATGGGAGAATTACTTCAGCTCGGTCAATATTGGTTCAAAAATGTCAAATTTGGCTTAAAATTGTAGATCAGAATGTTTTCCACAATTTAAGACCAAATTGATAATTATTAAACCAAAATTGACCGAGCTGGGGTAATTTTCCATTCTGCCAGAATGTCTTCTCTGCTTGAACAGTCTTAATATTGTAAAAATTAGTTGCGGGTCAGCCCAAATTGTATAATCTGTCCAAGCAAAGAAGAGTCTCTGGCAAGATGGGAAAATGACTCCAGCTCGGTCAATATTTGTTCAAGAATTATAAATGTGGTCTTAATGGTAGGTCAAATTGTTCCCTACAATTTGAGATGAAGTTGGTAATTTTTGAACCAATATTGACCGAGTTTGAGTCATTCTCTCATCTTGCCAGAGGGTCTTCTTTGCTTGGACAGACTATATCAGTGGCTTGTCATTTAGGTCCAGGTCATAATGACTTACATATCATAAGATCAAACGTAGAGAATACGTAGTTAATCCTCTCTAACTCCTTTGTGGTGATATTGATCATTACTACAAGTTCTCTTTGAGTAAATACTATTCTCATCATGTCTCATTATGTTTCCATTTTGTTGTTCTCCCCCCTTTTCACTCTTCTTTCTTCCTTTTCTATGCTTCTAAATCTATATGATCAAATGATCAATCTATATGATCTACTCGTATATAGAATATCTATGTAGTCTATGTAGTCTCTATATAAAAAAGCGAAATAGAACTGATTCATTCATTCATTCATAACCAGAACTAATAATACACTGAACCGAATGCGTTCAAATTTAGTAGACATGTTCAGTTGGACGTTTAGATTCGCGCTAAGAACGGATTTTAGGAACTTTTTAGGGATACGCCAAATATTTGAGTTTTTCTATAGTTTTTCGGCATTTTCTTCATTTTTTCGAGGACCAATCAATAGAAAATGTTGATATTTGGTGGGCAGGTTCAGATAAGGTCTACAATTGTTGTGTTGAAATATTTTTGAATTCCGTTTAAGATTACGCCAGTAATCAGTTTTTTCAAAATTGTAGATGTATTGCGGGTTGCATATCTTCTGCCTTGATACGACCAATCCTAACTGTAAATTCAATGGTTCAGCGAGTTAGAAGATGAACTAATTTGGAAGATTTTGAATCAAGTTTTAAACTATGTCCGATATACTTCCACAGGTTACACTCAATATTAGCGTTTTACTATTTTTGGAGTTTTTCTTAGATTTTCAAGAAGCAATTGGCAGAAAATGTTGAAATTTGGTAAACAGGTCCAGATTAGGTCTAGAAATGCTGTGTTCAATAAAATGTCAATACCCTTCCGAGGTTACGCTTGTAATAAGGTTTTCCAATGTTTGGAATCTGCACTTCCGTTTATTTCACGGAAACTACTGAACTAATAAAATAATAATATTCGTGTAACCTGGCTGGCTCAGGTCTGGTGTCAGAGTTTTCAGGTCGCTCCTGATCAATTTCAGGGCCTCTGACATGACTTAACGACTGTTCTAAATACTGACTAAATACGTTCAAATCATATACCAGGTTGAGCTGAGGTAATAGAACAACTAATTCCGAACGATTACCCAAAAGAACCCTGTTAAGTGATTAATGATGATCAACGCAAAACTATTCTAATGGAATTTGCAGGCGAGCAAAGCGAGCCTGTCTACCTCAGCTGACACTGACATAGGTTTTGCAGGCGAGCGAAGCGAGACACTGCTGATACTGTCGGGGGTCCAGGGGGCGGAGCCCCCTGGCTAGGCAGAAAAGGCGAGTAGATCTATTTGATCTGAATCTATTATTAATCATTTTTATTTAATAATTTCATTAATAATTTTCATTCCACTATCCTTCAGTATTTTCACATTACTGTATTCTCTCTTCATTCCTGATCATCTACTCTTTATTTCTCAATTATAACGAGTTTTATCGATTCAATTATAACGGAAAGCTAGTTTACCAGAGATTGATTACGGTAACAACCGAGACCGATATCTCGAATTTTTCATAAATCAGTGGTTTGACGACTTCTTGTCTCCCCATCCAACATGGATAACTACCACAATATCACCTTTACAACCATTTAAAAAGTTCAAATGTTTCTCTTCATCTCTTGCCTCTTCTCGTTCCTCTCCACTTTCCTCTTGCTTCCTGTTCCTGACATTGTCCTTACAAAGTCATAAAACCTCTTTCAGCCGATTTTTTATCCTCTTGCTGCCATCCTGATTTTACACATTATTTTTTCTCTGTTCTCTTGCAACTTTCCTTTTCACCAGCTTCATTATGCCTTTTTTCTTGCCTCTGTCTTTGCCACTTTTCTTGTAGCCGATTTTTTCTCCTCTTGCCTCTATCCTGATTCTTCAGATTATTCTGTTCTTCGTTCTTTTGTAACTTTCCTTTCCACCAGCTTTTTTCCCTTTTTTTTGCCTCTTTTCTTGCTTTTTTTCTTGCCTTTTCCCTTGCCACATTTCTTGTAGACGATTTTCTCTCCTCTTGCTCCTATTATGGTTCTTCACATTATTATTTCTTCTCTGTTCTCTTGCAATTTTTCTTTTTAACAGCTTCGTATGCCTCTTTTCTTACCTCTTTCCTTGCCACTTTTCTTGTAGCCGATTTTTCTCTCGTCTTGCCTCTATCCTTATTCTTCACATTATTCTGTTCTCCGTTCTTTTGCAACTTTCCTTTCCACCAGCTTTTTTGCCTCTTTTCTTGCTTTTTTTCCTTGCTTTTTCCCTTGCCTTTTCCCTTGCCACTTTTCTTGTAGACGATGTTTTAGTCTTAGTTTTAGTCGTTCTTTGCAACTTTTATTATGTTTTCTCTTTCCTTTCTACTTGCCTCTTTCCTTGCCTCTTTCCTCACCATTTTTCATGTCTTTTCTCTCCTCAGCCACTTTCTTCTTCTTCTTCTTCTTTTGTCTCTTCTCCCACCTCTTCTGTCCCCTTTCCTCTTTACTTTTCTCTTACCTTTCCTCCTGCCTTTTCCTCTTACCCTTCCCTTTGCCCTTTCGCTTGCCTCTTACCACCGATCTGTTCCATCTGCCCTAAGCCCTTCTAATCCTATTGCACATCATGCCGTGACCCTTGTCATCTCTCTAATGACGACAAAGCTCACACAAGACACCGTCTACAGCTTTTTTACCCCTTTTGCCCTCAACTGATGGTGATAATATATCCCAACAATAAAAAGTCATCGGAGTAATATCGCAAAAACCTGGTGTTAATATTCCACAGGAATGTATTCTCTTTATTTCCGCTATATCTATACATTCAAATCTAGTTTCATCATTTGAATTCTAGTTTAAATCTTGTTTCTAGTTTGTAGTAGATGACAAATTGATGTTACCTTTTTGACTAGGGATATTATCAATGTATGGAAGAATTTTTATTATCTTGCCTTATATTTTTCGTACATCATTTTCATTTTAGTTACTATAATTTTGAGATTTTTACCTATTTTTGACCTATTATCATTGCCTCATTTTATCTATTATTTTTGAGATTTTTCGAATAATTCATTTTTCAGGAGTTTCATTTCTTAGAATGATCCAAATCCTTTATTTCTTCTCATTTGTAAAATTTATTTCAAGATTTCCACTAATCTGTTATTTCATGATTTGGAAGTATATGTTTAGTTGTTTTCTTAAAGTTTTCGAAATAGTATTTTTGATAAAATGCGAAAACAATTGAAGAGCATGGTTCGATAAAAGGACTACAAACTACTATTTTTAGAAGTACAATCAAATTATTTCTTTCCAAAACTATTTTAATAAAAAAATTAATGTTTTTTGGTTAAAAACTGTTAAGCTGAGGCCGCTCTGCCAGTGGGTAGTGCCTGGAGGGTGGAGGGTAGTTGGTAAATCTATAGAACATACACACCATCCACAGTAATACATCGTATGAATGGTATGACGTCATTCTGTTTTTTGAGGCTATGTTGTCCATATTTAAGAATTTCAAGATGGCGGCTGAACACATACCATTCATACGATGTATTACTGTGGATGGTGTGTATGTTCTATAGATTTACCAACTACCCTCCACCCTCCAGGCTCTAACCACCGGCAGTGCGGCTTCAGCCTAAGGGTTAGAACACTCCTTCTCACTTGTTTGATGAAAGATGAACTCACGTCTCACAAACAAACCTAACGGTTCATGTGATCGTTGTTTCGTAATATTGTAAACCTATTTATAATTTATATTATGTATGCTGTGTATTGTACATTGTATGCTTGTATCTGTATCGAAACAAATAGATTAAATTAAATTCAAAAATTCAATTCTTCAATCAAAAGAAGATACATTACAATAATCGAAAGCTTCGAAAAGCTTTACTACAAATCTCGCCACTAACAGCGCCACAATCGTTGACTGCGCTTCAATCCCAGTATCCCAGTCCCTTGGGACTGGGGAAGGACTTCTTAATCAAATTATTATGTCAATAACCAGGATTCCCACATTATAAAACATTCATCCAACCCAATTTAAATATTTCACTGTCTTGACAAAACCATTTTTTGCCTCACTCACTCCTATTTGAGAAATTGTCTTCCTTACTATAAATTCTTTTATCCTTCTCAACTCTCAACAGACGCGAGAGATTCGAAATTGTCATTCTTATTCTAGAATTTTTGCAAACGAGAGTTGCTATTTTAATAAGAATGTGAGCCCTATGTGGTATAGGAAAACTGAACTATAGTCTTCCCAAGCAAAGAAGACATTCTGGCAAGATGGGAAAATGACTCCAGCTCTGTTAAAATTGGTTCAAAAATTATAAATTTGGTCTCAAATTATAGGAAACATCTTATTTTATTCAACAAATTTATTATTTTCGAAGCAATATTGATAGAGCTGGAGTCATTTTCCCATCTTGCCAGAGTGTCTTCTTTGCTTGAACAGACTACAGCATTTTTTATGGAGGATGGTAATGAAGCAAGGTCGAGTTCAGACAAAACTAAGAGATAAAAAATAGTAATAGTGGAAGAGATTTAGATTCAGAAGATTAGATTAGATTAGATTAGATAGATAAAAATTCGGCTTAGATTCTACATTGTAATATAATAAATGAGGAAAACAAAATTATCCTATAAATTTCACAAAATAGAAACTTCTTGTAAAAATACAATAAAACTGTGAAGTAATGAATGCAAAATTTATACAAAATTTTAATTCGAGGTTCTGAAAAATGAATGAGGAGTGTGAGTTATCTAAGTGAAAAGGCGAAGTTTAGACATATATATGTCCATTCTTGAGAAAGGATAATAAGGATATTCTTTCCATTAACACTTGGCCTTGAAGAGAGAGAGAGAGAGAGAGAGAGAGAGAGAGAGAGAGAAAGAGAGAGAAATTGGAAGAGAGGGAAAAGGAGAGAGTGGAAGATTAGATTAGATTAGATTACTTTATTCAAATAGATAACAAAATTCGGCTTAGATTATACATTGTAATATAAATGAGTAAAACAAAATTATCCTATAAATTACACAAAATAGAGACTTCTAGTGAAAATACGAAAAACGGTGATGTAATGAATGCAAAATTTATACAGATTTTAAATTGGAGGTTCTGCAAAATGAATAAGGAGTGTAAGTTATCTAAGTGAAGAGGCGAAGTTTAGACATATATATGTCCATTCTTGGGAAAGGATAATAAGGATATCCTTTCCATTAACACTTGGCCTTGAGTTGAGAGTTTATAACGAGCTATTAGAATTACTAAAGATAGTAAGAAAAATTGTTATAGCATTTAAAAACTAGATTTAAATGAATTAATACGATATTTGAATTATATTATAAGATAAGGAACAATAAAAATGTTTATGGTGAATAGTTGATGGTAATGGAAATGGGTAATGATATTATGAATTGAGATAACTCAAAGTAAAATTATTTACAAGTATATGGCAGTGAATGAAAATGTGCGATGAATGACAAGAGTTTGGTTAATACTATAATATCGGTTTGGATGGTGAATATGTGATGGTGGTGTACCCAAAATGAAAGTTAAATTTATAATTTAAAAGTATGAGGAGAAAGTGAATATGGTGTGTGATGAGAGTCGGATTTATTCAAGTATGTAATGGGTAATAATAAGGTGAATTATGGAATTTGTCATGTTGCTCTAGGTCTGGACATATTCGATCATTTTGTCAACAAGATGTTTTCTTAACTTCAAATTTAGCTCGCTCGAAACATGTTTAGATTAGATTGAGTCTCGAGAGAGAGAGAGAGAGAGAGAGAGGGCAGAGAGAAAGAGATTAAAAGGGAGAAAGACAAAAAGTAATAGTGGAAGTTTTACAGTTTATCTATAGAATTTTTTTTATTAGTGTTAGTGGGATAGAGGTAAGATTATACTGAATTTCTTCATTCAAATAGATGAAGAAGAGAGAGGAATGAGTAAATAGTGAGCAAGATAGAGTGAGTAGAAGAATGGAGTGAAAGAGAAGTATAAAAAAAGAATAGAATCACAATGATGAGACCTTCCTCCACCTTAATAATACGGGAAGTTGATTGCAATATGAATGATGAATAAAGAAGGTCTCGTGAGAAATCAACAGTCAGTATACAATATATACTATAGCTATAGGTATATTTCACTAGCTATCTTCCATAGCGGCTCCCGTAATTTCTAGATATGCTTTAGTTTGTCCAAGCGATGAAGACCCTCTGGCAAGATGAGAAAATTACTCCAGCTCGGTAAATATTGGTTCAAAAAATATTTGTTTGATCTCAAATTGTAGGAAAAATTCTGATCTACAATTTAAGACCAAACAAATATTTTTTGAACAAATATTTACCGAGCTGGAGTCATTTTATCATCTTGCCAGAGGGTCTCCTCTGCTTGGACAGACAATACTACTCTACAGCAATGGCGAACGTCAATTTCAGATTTCTGATTTCCATTGAGAGTCAATCTGCAATTCGCTTAAGCTGAGAAGACACGCAGTTAATATGTAAAGTGCGTTGTAACGCGTGTCTTCCTAGTTCGCGCGAATGAACTTCCATATAATACATTCATAATGAGCTTACGCTGTAGTACTGGATTGCATTGGTAGATAGAGTACATATTGCTCATTAAAATAGGATTATGAATGTCTCATTGAGGCGATAGTAGCTGCTGTTAGTTGGGGAACACTTAGAGGATATTTAGAGACATATAGCCTAGAGAACATTTAGTAGAGAATATAAAGTATCTATAATATATAAATACATGCTAAGAAACATCGAATTCTTACACTACTCTACCTTATTACACTTCTAAGAGGCCAAGTGTCGCTCACAGTAAATAACCATCTTTTGGCTCTTTTACAAAACATTGTATGAGAAGGACATATCCTCAATTTGATTGACGTTTTATTAAATAAAAGTGGCCTCAGATATTGTTTTTTAATCTTAATCTCAGTACTGGTATTGAATTGATCTTATATAGGCTATCATTATCAAGATTTAATGCTCAAAAAATAGTAATTTTCTCATTCAATAGACCATAGAAAGGCCTTCTAAAACACATTTGAAAAGTAAATTTTCACAAAATTTCCTGGGGGAGGGCCCCGGAACCCCCAGTTAGTTGAGAGGGCACACCCCCCAGATCCCCTCATCGGGGCCCGCACCACAAGCTGAGCCTAGGGGCCCACAGATCCTAAATCCGGCACTGATAGTCCATTCACGATAGCTTGAGACGAGATAAAAAAAACTCTGCATGTGTTTGTGTGTGTGTGTGTGTGTGTGTGTATGTGTATGTGTGTATATGTGTGTATGTGTGTGTGTGTGTGTGTGTGTGTGTGTGCGACTGGAGTGGCTTCGTTTCAGCCACGACATAAACAAGTCACAGCAATGCCGAAATCCGAATTTTGTTGTCAGGCAATTCAGAATAAATCTTTAAGTAATCTTTTTATAGATACAAATTAGGAAATTGCTTGTTTATTTTGTCTCTTGACTGCATGAGACCTAAAATGAACAAACAATTATAATAAAAGTTTTTGTATCAATGTTTATTACAACCCCGACAATAAAATTCGGGTTTCTGCAGTGCTGTGACTTGTTTATGTCGTGGCTAAAACGGAGCCACTTGCACACACACACACACACACATGCAGAGCTTTTGTTTATCTCGTCTCAAGCCATCGTGAATGGACTACAGTCTTCCTACTCTGCTATTCAATTTGCCTAATATAGTCTGAGTGCCAATGGGGTTACTTTATTTGTGATATGTTGTGCGTACAACTAAAAAATTGATTTTTTAGTTACGATAGTCTTGTTCGATAGAAGCGAGATCCACAGGACAGGAATACCTGGAAAAAAGAAATGGACGATTAGAATCAATAAAATCGATGACCATTCTGTTATAGTCTGTCCAAGCAAAGAAGACCATCTGGCAAGATAGGAAAATGACTCAAGCTCGGTTAATATTGGTTCAAAAACTATAAATTTAGTCTCGGATCGTAGGAATTATTTGATCTACTATTAACGACGACATTAATAATTCTTGAACAAATATTGACCAAGCTGGAGTCATTCTCTCGTCTTGCCAGAGGGTCTTCTTTGCTTGGACAGACTATAGAAGGAAATCAAAGCTAATTATAACATTCAAGATTAGCCGTCTTATGTTTTATGTGATGTAATCTATGTCCAACATATCCATGTATTGATATTTAAAGTAGGAATCATTTTTGCAATGTCCAATACGAAACAATATGCTTTTTTCAATAAAAACAGCAAACTTGACCAATTATATAATTCCAGATTGACCATCCAATGTTTTACTATCAATGTATAGAATGTTAATAACAATAATTGTAATATAAATAATAATTTATGACGTAATCCATGAATTGTTGTCATTATATATTATAGCAATGTTCAATTTAAAACAATCGACGTTTTTACCGCATGATAATTATTGTTCATACTTCTTCACAAAATTGACATTAACCAACTCTTGTTTTCCAAAAGACAAATTCCATAATAACATTATCATTTTGTGAACAATATCAGTGACATTCGAGATATGTTACCCAACTGAATTTATCGCAAGTTACCCAACTGAAGGCATACAACTAACTCTAGCTTATAAGTTTAGCTATGAAGTACTATTAAATTTAGCTGACTTTTAATGTTGCGTAACTTCAGCTGCCGCCTAGAAATTAAGACGGTTGTCAATTCTGAGCTCTGTCAGGACAGTCTGCTGGAGTACATCACCATCTAAACCACTGGCGGCTCGTGACCACGAAACAGATGAAGTGCCCGTATCTATTACTGTACAGCACTTCACCTGTTTCGTGGGCACGAGCCGCCAGTAACTAAATCGCTCTCGAAGACAGCTTCAGACTGTACTTACAGAGCTGAGAAATATTATGAAAGAGTCGTTTGCAAACTGCCTTAACTTTTGACTAAGGCTATCTAGTAGAAGAAGAAGAAGAAAGAAGAAGAAGAAGAAGAAGAAGAAGAACAAGAAGAAGAAGAAGAAGAAGAAGAAGAAGAAGAAGAAGAAGAAGAAGAAGAAGAAGAAGAAGAAGAAAAATAAGAAAAAAGAAGAAGAAGGAAAATAAGAAGAAGAAGAAGATGAAGAGGAGGAGGTGAAGAAGAAGAGAGAAGGAGAAGAAAAAGAAGAGGAGGAGAGAGAAGAAGAAGAAGAAGAAGAAGAAGAAGAAGAAGAAGAAAGAAGAAGAAGAAGAAGAAGAAGAAGAAGAAGAAGAAGAAGAAGAAGAAGAAGAAGAAGGAAGAAGAAGAAGAAGAAGAAGAGGAGGAAGAAGAAGAAAAAGAAGAAGAAGAAGGAGAAGAAGAAGAAGAAGAAGAAAAAGAAGAAGAAGAAGAAGAAGAAGAAGAAGAAGAAGAAGAAGAAGAAGAAGAAGAAGAAGAAGAAGAAGAAGAAGAAGAAGAAGAAGAAGAAGAAGAAGAAGAAGAAGAAGAAGGAGAAGAAGAAGATGAAGAAGAAGTGAATAAAGTGGGGAGAATGATAATAATGAATTTGTGCAGTGCTTTGGATTGGAAGGAGTAGCCGGTCTGTGATTGGTGGGAGTAGTCGTCTCTGATTGGCTGCTCCCAGCCAATCAGCGAGTCAGGTGAGTTCACGAAATGGCCGAACTGATATCACTTGAAATGGCGGAGCCAAAAGAACATGAAATGGCCGCTCAATAACTTCTAATAATTTTTCTCTAAACAAATTCTTACTTTTATGACATTTTATTAAAATGATATATTGATCAGCTTTATGCTCTTAGGTGGCTATGAAAGGGATACATTATATTATATTGAGTTATATGAGTTATCAGAGTTATTAGAAAAAACGAGTTTTTGAAGAAAATAAAAATATGACTGTGTACTCAAAATGATATTAATGATCTAAGACTTAACCCAGTTTGAAAAGCAATTACCAAGTAAAATATTAAAAATAAAAGAATTGTCATGGCTTATTTAGAGTTTATATTCGTTAAACAGAATTATATAATCCAGTCATGATTTGGTATATATATTGTTTTTGGATGAAGTATTTATTGTATTAATTTGCATCTATGTATTTGTATAAATGTCTTGACTGTGTTTCTATTGTTGCCGTTTGTGTAGACTTGGTTCTTTGTTCAAAATTGAATAGTTATTTGAAATTTATAGTTGTTTTGACACGGTGAAATGACAGTGATTAGTTTAACAGAACGTACGTGCAACCGGCCCATAGCCTTATATTAATGGTATAGTCTGTCCAAGCAAAGAAGACCCTCTGACAAGATGACAAAATGACTTCAACTCAGTTAATATTGCTTCAAAAAATATTGATTTGGTCTCAAATTGTAGACCAGAATGTTTCCTACAATTTGAGACCAAATCAATGATTTTTCAACCAATATTGATTGAGCTGGAGTAACTTTCCCATCTTGCCAGAGGGTCTTCTTTGCTTGTACAGACTATAGCTATGATTGTCTTCTATTGAATCGTATTTATCGTATCGTGTATAAAATTTGATAGACTTTCGATTATTCTTGATTAGATCCCACACATGAGAGGCATAATTTTTAAGATTGAACTTATTTATCAATAATTTTCAAGCTTTTCTACGCAAAAACAGCTTTGACAAGTTGAAAATTGAGAGAGCTCTAGAAAGGCATAGCCTATTGTTCTACAGTCGATAATACACAGGAAAGCTACAAGCTACTTAATTTGGTTGCCAGGGAAGACTTACAACGCCTGTTCGCTCTCGAAAATCGAGAGACTGACAGAGAAAGTGATTGAAAGAGAGAATGGGAGAGGAAATGGGAGAATTAGAAAGAGAGAGAGAGAATGGGAAATGAGAGTTAGAATGAAGAATGAGAGAAAAATTGAAAGAATTAGAGAGAGAAAAGAATGAAAGGGTACGTGATAGGGCAGAAAATGTGGTATAGTGAATAAGAGAGAGAGAGGGAGATATAGAGGATAAGAACTAGATATTTTGAGAGAGAGAGAGAGAAAGAGATGATGATGATGGAGAAACAATGAGAGAGAGAGAGAGAAACTAAGAATGTGGAGAGACAGGAAAATTAGTGGAATGTGAGAAAGAGAGGAATATGGTGAAAAAGATCAGGAAAAAAGAGAGAAAAATTGAGAAAATGATCAGGAGAAGAGAAAGAGAGAAACAAAGTGATAAAAGGTAATTGATAAAGAGATGATGGAATATAATTAAGAGAGAAAACAATAGTGAAGTATTAGAGAGAGTGAAAGGTTCATAAGAGAGTGAAAGTGAGATAGATAGAGTTGAGGAACATCATATTAGAATTTCTCTTCTTATTTCAACTGAGAGGGTGAGGTTAGGGCGCAGCAAGCCCTTTCTCACACTTGACCCTCTAAAGAAGGAGGACACAGAGGACATAAATAATGAATAAAAGAGGGAAACAGATAGGATGACAGAGAATGAGAAAGAGAAGATGACAGAGAATGATAGAGGAAAACAGAGAGGGATTAGATTAGATTACTTTATTCAAATAGATAACAAAATTAGACTTGAATTCTACATTGTAATATAAATGAGTAAAACTAAATAATCTTGTTAATTTCACAAAATAGAAACTTCTAGTAAAATGCGAACAAGCGGTGATGTAATGAATGAAAACTTTATACAAAATTTAATTTTTTTCTAAGTGAAAAGGCGAAGTTTAGACATATATATGTCCATTCTTCGCTCTGAAAGAATTAAAGAGAGAAAAAGAGAGGATGACAGAGTTTGCGAGAGAAGAAAACAGTGGATAAGAGTGGGAAAGAGAGAGTATTTCAGAGAATGAGTAAGTGAGAGAGTGAGAACGAGACTATTATTTGCCGAAACAAGGTTTCAAGCAGCAGCAGAATAGAATGACGTCACTCTCTTACACTCTCTCTCTCACCTCTCTCACTCTCTCTTTATTTCTGTTCTGTAATAATGGCGGACGAAGTAATCACGTTGCCTTGCGCTGAAAAGGTATTAACAATAAGCTGCCGGGTAATAATAAGTTTAAGAGGTCCATGCGCCATGCGCGCCTGCCTATTCTCACTTTCTGACTGCTGTTCAGCTCAGTGGCCTATCACTCGAGTTTGATTCTGTTTTTGAACAAGGAAAATCATTCAGAGATCAAAGATTTTTCTGGTAAAAATATTATATAGGCTGTAATATTATAGCAGTTGCCAAAAAAATAAACGCCGTGCTCCTGGTGCCCTGCAACAGCTGGAGGTGTCAACAATTGGAGTGTTCAATTAGCTAATCTTTTGCTGTTTTTAAGATTAGCAGTATCAATAGTTTTAATAGCATCAAATTGATGTTTTTGGAATGAAAAGAAACAAAAGATGTTCTACATCAACTGTTATAGTCTGACCAAGCAAAGAAGAGCCTCTGGCAAGATGAGAAAATGACTCCAGCACGGTCAATATCAGTTCAAAAATTATTGATTTGGTCTCAATTGTAGAAAACATTCTGATCTACAATTTCAGACCAAATCAATAATTTTTGAACCAATATTGACCGAGCTGGAGTCATTTTCTCATCTTGCCAGAGGGTCTTCTTTGCTTGGACAGACTATAACAGAATGGTCATCGATTTTATTGATTCTAATCGTCCATTTCTTTTTTACATACTTGATTATACTTGGTTACGTCACGTGCTAGAGTCAGATGAGACGGTCCAACTGTTTGGACTATTACATGTTATATTACATGTTATATTTTATTACATATTACTATTACATGTTATATAGAGTTAGGTACGCTGGAATTGAAGTTGTTGAACATAGTTAATTTATTGTTAATTCAAGGTTTTCTTTCAATATCACAAGAGATATACTACATGGGGTACTTCACTTCTACAATATATAAATTGAAGAGAAAAAATTATTCAAGGAAAAACCTATGACTATATTAAAACCCCCTATTCACTCCTGAGAGACATCCCCCAACTCTTCACAATGTCCTCATTTCTAATGATAATTGAAGTTATTATGCTAACTTTAATCATTACAAATTTTCCTAGATCCAACTTCAAAAAGTTCATGCTCTACTCCTGTCAAATATCACTTCACTCAACAGAACAGTAAGTGGGTTATACAGGGTGTTTCAGGAGGAATTTGCAATACTTATCAGGCTGATTCCTTACACATTGTACACAAAAAGTTCCATGGGACCAACCGTCAAAAACGCTTTGTAACCGAGATAACAATGGCGGAAAATTAGATTTTTAAAATTTATTAATCTTTATAATTTTTTAAGGCTATAATAAGGTTCTAAAATAATCAATTCCCATGTAACATTAGCTGAGGAATTCAATGAAACCAGTTCAAATTTGTAACTAACGATTATTAAGATAATTGGAAAAATATGCTGGAATAACGCCATTTTTTCAACAATAGGGGTTATAACTGGATAAGGAATCATAAATTTGTATTTTTTATTAATGGAAGTTGAAGAGTCGGATTCTAAAGAAAAAGTTGAATGGCGGCGATTTTGTAAATCTTACCCAAATCTCAGAAAAAACGATCAAAAATCGCAAAATCGCTACTATATACAAATTCATCACTTGTGCTATGTTTTTGTCGAATTTTGCGATTTTTGATCGCTATTTCTGAATTTGGGTAAGATTTACGCAACTTGCCATTTAAGTTTTTCTTTGGGAATCCGACTCTTTTCGTGATTCTTCATTTCATTTTATGATTCTTATCCAGTTATAACCTTATTGTTGAAAAAGGTGTTTTTTACAATTATCTCAATAACCGTTGAAGTTACAGACTTCAAACTGGTTTCATTGAATTTCTCAACTAATTTTTCATAGGAATTGATTATTTTAGAACCTCAGTAAAAGCCTCTAAAAAATTGGAAAAATTAATAAATTTTAAAAAATCTCAATTCCGCCGTATGATCTCGGTAACAAAGCGTTTTTGAAAAAATCAATGGAACTTTTTGTCTACTTGGTGTAAGGAATGAGCCTGGAAGTATTGATGTTCCTCCTGAAGACACCCTGAATAGAATAGGAGAATCTTGTGCCTCAACTTCGCCCATGACACTTTATGTAATGTACAAAGACGGGAACTGTACACTTTATGTTCAGAGAAGAAGGCGAAGGTGAAGAAGTTTTCTCAAGATAGTGTTGTTATATTAACTCGGATTTTTCAAAGACGGAAAAAAGAGACTTGAGTGACTTGAACTGTTTTGGCGCCGCTTCATTGCGAGGAGACCTTTTCTCAATTTGTCACACTTTCAAAAGTTCAAAGGAGGGGACACAGGAAAAAACAAGCAGAAAAATGTCGCTTATTGCTGGACGACTCCTCTTCTTCACTCCGTTTTCTTCTTTATGAATTCTCCGAAAGTGTTCATTCACATTCCCTTCCTTTGAAGCGGCGCTTCAAAACAGTCGAGCCTCCTTCCTTCTTCTTATTCTCGTAGATATAATTTTCTTCTTGTTCTTAATTCTTTTTGTTCTTGTTCTTCTTCTTCCTCTTCTTGTTCTTGAACACTTCTGGTTCTGGTTATTGATCTTCTTCTTCTTCTTCTTCTTCTTCTTCTTCTTCTTCTTCTTCTTCTTCTTCTTCTTCTTCTTCTTCTTCTTCTTCTTCTTCTTCTTCTTCTTCTTCTTCTTCTTCTTCTTCTTCTTCTTCTTCTTCTTCTTCTTCTTCTCCTCCTCCTCCTCCTCCTCCTTCTTCTTCTAATTCTTCTTGAAGTTCTTATTTTCTTCTTCTTCTGTCACCTTCTTCTTCTTCTTCTTCTTCTTCCTTTTCCTCTATTTCTTCTTCTCTTTCTCCTCCTCCTATTCCTTCTTCTATTTCCTCTTCTTCTTGTACTTCTTTTCTTCTTCCTCCTCCTCTTCTTCTCCTCCTCCTCCTTCTTCTCCTCCTCCTCCTCCTTCTTTTCTTTTATCCTTCTCCTTCTTATTCTTCCGTCTTCTCCTCCTCCTCATCCTCCTCCTCCTCCTCCTCCTCCTCCTCCCTCTATCTTCTTCTCATTCTCCTCCTCCCACTCCTCCTCCTCCTTCTTCTTCTTCTCCTGTCTTCTTCTTCTTTTTTTGGCATTCCTGATGAAACGCCGACTGTCGAAACGTCAAATAAAAGAGACCTCTCCAATCTGCATCTGCGTGCCCTTTTAACAGTTTGTTAGGAACCTTTTTTCAGATTTTTCTGACGCTCTAATGCCATCTGACGTTCGTCATACCATTGAAAGTTATTTGGCTTCTGTGTTTTTCTCATGATCTTGAAACGTTTTGTTGTGATATTTTGAGATATAAAACTTTTGAAGTGAATTTTCAATAAGCCTATCGGTACTTGAAATCAAATGAATAGAGTATTAGTAGACACATTTGTATTTGTATCTATCTTTATCTATATAAGCGAAATGGCACTGACTGACTGATTCATTCATCAACAGAACTAAAAATCCAATGAAGCGAATGCGTTCAAATTTGGCAGGCATGTTCAGTTGGACGTTTATACGCGCGCTAAGAACGGATTTTAAAAACTTTTCAAGGATCGCCAAATATTTAAGTTTTTCTATAGTTTTCCGGCGTTTTCTCAATTTTTTCAAGAACCAATCGGTAGAAAATTTTGATATTTGATAGGTAGGTTCAGATAAGGTCTAGAATTGTTGTGTTAGAATATTTTAGAATTCCGTTCAAGATTACGCCAGTAATCAGGTTTTTTCAAAATTTTAGATGTATTGCGGGCCGCATATCTTCCGCCTTGATTCGACCAATCCTAACTGTAAATTCAATGATTCATCGAGATTTTAGATGAACTAATTTGGAAGATCAAGTTTGAATCATTGAATCAAGTTGAAAAATAAATAAAACTCAAACACCCTTTTTTTTGAAAACTTTAAAAATTATAAAACACACATACATGTTTCGGGATCTAAGCCATTTTCAATGTGGATAAAAATAGTTATTTTTATATATTATTTTAATAATTGATAACTATTTTTATCCACATTGAAAAATGGGCCGATCGAAACATGTATGTGTGTTTTATAATTTTAAAGTTTTCAAAAAAGTGTTTGAGTTTTAATTTATTTTCAATTATTTTAAACAGCCCTGTTTTAAAGTTCTTTATTCATTGAATCAAGTTTCAAACTATAAATACTCCCGATATACTTCCCAAGGTAACGCTTAATATTAGCGTTTTACTATTTTTTGGAATTTTCGGAGCTTTTCTTAGATTTTTCTAGAACAAATTGGCAGAAAAAGTTGAAATTAGGTGAACAGGTCCAGATTAGGGCCCTGGCTTATAAAGATTTACAGCTTGTTTTTCTGATGGAAAACAAGTGATTGGGATTGTAGATTCACCAATAAAACTCTCGATTTACAATGTTCCAAATTTTGGAAAGGATCAGCTGTTGAACCAACGATCAGCCAAAACTCACTGAAGACCCTAACATTCAAATCCAAAATGGCCGCGATGGTTCGATTGAAATAGGAAATCCCATGTAAATTGGTGCAGGCGACAAATTCACGATATCAGCTGTTCAAACTCGAATCATCGCGGCAATTTTAGTTACAAGGCTAGTGTCTTATGAATTGGTTTTGTTTACGATTTTCCTTGTATGTTATGATAATATATTTTAGCGACAAGAATGATTCCTGTTCAAATCTCATTATAAAAATAACGAATGATATTTTTATTATTAAATATATTCATAATAATAAATCAATTTATATATCAAATCATTAAATTAGGAGCAAAGTTTTGGTTTTTAAAGGAATAGCATTGGACTATTCCGTTTTTTATTTACTCGAGGTAAATTCGTTTCATGTCATTTTTTTAATCAGCTGGATTTACTTTTTATTGGAAACGTTTTGCGAGACAGAAACGCCCATAAAATCCACGATGAGTAATGAGTAATGTGGATTGTAAAATGTTTATAAGCCAGGTCCCTGTCAGGTGTAGAAATGCTGTGTTCAAATAAATTTCGAATCCCTTCTGAACGGAATTTACAGGCGAGCGAAGCGAGCCTGTTTTCTCAGCTTACACTGACAGAGGTTATGCAGGCGAGCGAAGCCTGTTTGACTCACTTACACTGCCTATACTGTCGGGGGTCAGGGGCGGAGCCCTGGCCAGAGAAGGTGAGCGAAGCGAGCCTGCCAGCTAATGTTTCATAATTGATGTTTTATAGAAAAAGCTCATATTCCGGTATAATACACCTAATATAATACACTTCTTGAATCACTCTGTACTATTATCATTATATTTGGAATAATCTCTCTATATTCATCAATGATTGAACATTTTTGAACCATTCAAACTCAGGTCAGATTTTTTTTCAGTTTGAATTGATGAGGAATAATAATAGAACACTGAGTTTCAGAGAGCCAATAGTAACTTGTCCCAAATTTAAATTTGTGAATAATCAAGAAGTCTATTCTCCAGAATTACCGACCCCTAATTTCAATCAACTCTCTCTTTGAGTAGCTGCGACATTGATATTGTGGTAGTTACCAATTAATAAATGAAAAGACAAGATGTTGTCAAACCACTGATTCCAAGTCAGTGCTTTGAAATCAGTGCTTTGACAACATCTTGTCTTTTCTTTTATCAATCAACTCTACCCAACTATCTCTCTATCTTTGTAATCTGTGGTGCAATTTTGACCAACTACACCCAGCTATTCCTCTATCTGCTCAATCTGTGCTGTGTTGTTTGGCGTATATCTAGGGCGAGCCAGCTCATTGAATCGATGAGATTGCATGCTGATTTTGTGAGTACTTTGGGATGGATAGATTAAGAATAAAGTGAGAGATAGAGAAGAAGAGAGAGAGAGAGTGAGGGTGAGAATGCTTCTTTATTGTTTTTGTCAGACGGCGATTGCAAGCTTTTAACAAGCTTTCTGTGTTAACAGCCTTCATCACACTCTACGGCGGGCCTGATACTGGATGGAATAGTCTGACCATGCAAAGAAGACCCTCTAGCAAGTTGGAAAAATAATTTCAGCTCTGTCAATATTGGTTCAAAAATTATAAATCTAGTCTCAAATTGTAGATGAGGATAATTTCCACAATTTAGGACTAAATTTATAATTTTTGAACAAATTATTGAGCTGGAGTCATTTCTCATCTGAGGGTCTTCTCTGCTTGGACGACTATAATAATCAAGAGAGCCAAACTTAGTTAGTTGAAGGGAGAGAGAGATATGAGATAAAAGAGAATAAGAAACAGGAAAAAGTCGTTAAATCTGAACGATTTCTTCTGTTATCTGTTTTATCATTCTTTTGTAACATTTTATTATTTCGCATGTTATTCAAACTATTCATTATTCTTTAATTGCTATGTTTGAAGCTTGAATAGCCATTTTGTAACGCTCGCATGAATTAGGAAGGGGAATGTCTGGACCAATGGCAGACGTTCACTGTGATTGGTTCAAGCAACTACCAATAGCGTTGCTTCACTGTGAGTTTAAATACCGCTGCTGTTCGCTCTCAGTTTTAGTTTACCAGAGATCGATAATGGTGTAGCAGCCGATAATAGTGTTTCTATTTTCAATAATAGAAATATTTATTATAATATTAATAGAAATTAATAGTCGAACCAATCTGTAGGTTTGATAATAAACAATATATATAATATGATTGTCTTTTCATTGAATATAAGAGATAAATCTATCGAGTAATCTGAGTCGAGTAATTCTTAAGTTTGAGGTGGAACTAATCGCAACAAAGATGTTTTATGGTGGAAATGGTAGCTGATATACCTTGTTTTGGACTAACCATACAACAAAATTTAGGAAGAAATGGCATTGGCTCAGCCTATTTTTCCATCCTAATTCATAATTATGTTATGATTCGTGTAATTATGTCAATAAATGAATGAATCAATGAATGAAATATTCAACGTGTAGAAAATTCCACTCTCAATATTCTTGTCTGGAAATTATGGAAACTAAATAAAACCGCCATATTGGAAACTTTTGCTCGTATTTGGGTTTTTTTGGGATAACGTCAAAATAACGAAGCGTCGGACAATAATACAATTATTATTATAATTTTTTTAATGATAAATCAAAATTTCTAAGCAATAGTAACAGGATCACCTTTTTATCTTCATAGTTACTATAAGATGTTGTTTGTTGTTATTATTTAATGTTCATTGAATAATTAAACTAGCTACACCAGCTATAGTATGTGCAAGCAAAGAAGACATTCTGGCAAGATAGGGAAATGACTCTAGCTCGTTCAATATCGATTTAAAAATTATAATTGTGGTCTCAAATTGTAGATCAGAATGTGTCCTACAATTTGAGATCAAATTCTTAATTTTTTAGCAAATACTGACCGAACTAGAGTCATTTTCCCATCTTGCCAGAATGTCTTCTTGGTTGTACACCAATGAATACAACCGATTAGTCAGCTTCAGATCTAGACGAGACCTATTTGAAGAGCAATCTCCAAGTTATAGTCTGTCCAAGCAAAGAAGACCCTCTGGCAAGATGAGAAAATGACTCCAGCTCGGTTAATATCGTTTCAAAAAATATAAATTTGGTTTTAAATTGTAGGAAAAATTCTGATCTACATTTTGAGACCAAATAAATAATTTTTCAACCAAAATTGACCGAGCTGGAGTCATTTTCTTATCCTGAAGGGTCTTCTTTGTTTGAACACACTACTGCTTTTACCGCTTTGTGTGTGTTTGACTGTTTGTTAGTGGGCTGACAAACGGACAACACACCAAGCAAAGAAGACATTCTGGCAAGATGGGAAATTACTCCAGCTCGGTTAATATCGTTTCAAAAATTATAAATTTGATTTAAAAATTTTGTGAAACACTCTAATCTACAATTCAAGACCGAATTCATAATTTTTAAATCAATAATGACCGAGCTGGAGTCATTTCCCATCTTGCCAGAATGTCTTCTCTGCTTGGAGAGACTGTGTAAACAGATGAGCAATGATTGCTCCTTGATAGCTGTAATTGTAGCCATTGGCAACTCAAACAGGTGAAGTGTCCTTATCTTTTACTGTGAAGCACTTCACCTGTTTCGTGGGCAGGAGCCGCCAGTGGCATTGTACACGACAGAATAACGGTTTGAGCCATGATTGAACAGAAAATCATGGTTTGTAACCATGCTTGGACACAACATCATGAATGACTGTGCACAGATTGATGGTAGGCGTGATTGGAGACAAAATATAGTCTGACCAAGCAAAGAAGACCTCTGGCATGATGGGAAAATGACTCCAGCTTGGTCAATATTTTTAAAAAATTATCAATTTGATCTCAAATCGTAAGGCTGTAACTTTGATCTTCTATTAAGACCACATTTGTAATTCTTGAACGAATGTTGACCGAGCGGGAGTCATTTTCCCATCGTACCAGAGGGTCTTCTTTGCTTGGACAGACTGTAATCATGTATTGGAGCAATGATTGGATGCATTGTGGATGCTGCAAGTGAGCATAGACCGGTGAGATATTAGAGTGACGACGTTTGTCTCCGAACTGCTGTTCATTTACATGCAATGAATACATTGATGCAGGCAATCGAACAATGGTTAATAGACTACTCTACGTAACTTCTAACTTGGGTGTTCAAATTGACTGGAATAATTGTAGTCCTTATCTTGTATGTACTATGCTAAGTGAGAAATTACATCGGTTAGGAAAAGGAAGTCACATTAGTTAGGAAGTAACATCGATTCGGTAGTTACATTGGTAAGGAAGTTACATCGGTTAGAAAGTAACATCAATCAGAAAGTTTTTAAAAGAATATTTGATTTTCATTCTATTTATCAACTTTACTGTGTACTCTATTCAGTTCATGTTCTAGAGACTATAAGTACACCAATAAAAGTAGCCCAGTGCTGTGAAGAGAGGTTGTTAGTTGAGGTGTGATAACAGTGTGTGTGGAGAGCTCGCGTGCGTAAAGTGCGTTAGTTACAACATGCACCGCCAAGGTGGCAGGTTGTAAAAGGGATTCACCCAAGGCTGCTCAGGTTCAGGGTAGCTACAATACTATAATCGATACTGGTGCACTGGTTACTTCATACCTCCCCTCAAGTCCCCTTAAAGTCCGCTCTGGGTCCCTTCTCTTTCACGTAAGTCCCTCTTGGGCACCTCTCATTGAGGCTTCTCTCTCGGCACCCTTATGAAGGGTTTTCTTCAAGGAGGAATTCCTACTTACACATTCTACTTATTTATTTATACATATTTATTTATACAAATTTACTACTTATGAAGGGTATTATACAGGGTATTTAAGAATGTGCAATACTTCTCAGGCTGATTCCTTACACCAAGTAGACAAAAAAGTTCCATGGGACCAACCCCCAAAAACGCTTTGTTACCGAGATAAAAATAGCGGAAAATTGAGATTTTCAAAATATATTAATTTTTTCTAATTTTTAAAGACTTTAGTAGTTCTAAAATGATCAAATCCTATGTAAACTTTGCTGAGGAATTCAATGAAACCAGTTCCATGTTTGTAACTTCAACGGTTATTGGGATAGTTGGAAAAATATGCTAGAAAACGCAGTTTTTCAACAATAAGGGTTATAACTGGGTAAGGAATAATAAATTTGTATTTTTATTAATGGAAGTTGAAGAGAGTGGGATTCTAGAGAAAAATTTGAATGGTGGCGATTGTGTAAATCTTATTCAAATTTCAGGAATAGCGATCAAAAATCGCAAAATTGACAAAACATACCACAAGTGATGAATTTGTGTTTAGTAGCGATTTTGCAATTTTTTAAAGCTTTTTTGAGATACATAATCGCCGCCATTTTCAACTTTTCTTTAGAATCCAACTTTTCCAACTTCCATTTAATAAAAATACATTCATTATTCCTTATCGGTTATAACTCTTATTGTTGAAAAATGGCGTTTTCTAGCATATTTTCCAATTATCTCAATAACCGTTGAATACAAACTTGAAAATGGTTTCATTAAATTCCTCACCGATTTACATAGGATTTAATCATTTTAGAACTTACATGGCCTCTTAAAAATTATAAAAATTAATATATTTTTGAAAATCTCAATTTCCGCCATTATCTCAGTAACAAACGTATTTGAGTTGGTCCCATGCTGTCTACTTGGTGTAAGGAATTAGCCTGAAGTATTGCACATTCCTCCTGAAAAATGAACTATAAAAGTAGCTGAAAGTATCTATAAGGAGCTACCGTCTAGTACAGCACTCATAAAAGTTAGCTCTTCCTTATTCATTATTTCACATGGCGGCTTGTGCCCACGAAACAGGTGGAATAATGCATACAAATGATGTAATAGTATATGAAAGTAAAGTAATGCGTGAAGTAATAGAAACAAGGGATAATGAATGCATGGGAAACAATACTGAGAAAGCTACACACTAACATCATCAGTGTTATTCATATAACAATAGGTGATTGTCTAGATCTATAATCACACGATAATCAATATAAAATCAGAATAACTCATATAAAAAAATCAATAGATAAAAACCAATAACGTGAATTCATAGGTGATGCCTTCTAAGCTATTTTTAGAAATTTCTTTAAAGGTTATGCCTTCTAAGCTTTCAGATTCTTCATTGAAAATAATACTGGCTTGTACCCACGAAACAGGTGAAGTGCCCGTATCTTTACTGCTTGGCAACACTTCACCTGTTTCGTGGGAACGAGACACCATTGCATTATTTTCAATGAAGAAGAATCTGAAAGTAGAAGGCATAACCTTCAAAAGATATCTAAAAAAGAAGAAGGCATCACCTAAGAAATTCACGTTAAGAATTCTTTTCATCTATTGATTTATTTATTATATAAGTTATTCTTGATTTCATATTGATTATCGTGTGATTATAGAATCCCCTGGAATCATATCTAGATAAATTGTGAAGGACTTCCCGAGATCTAAATTACAGTGAAAATAATCAATACTTTTATCATGTTTCCCTATTGGCGAAACATGGTTATGTTGGCAAGTGGAATAATAACCTTTTGGTCTCCCCACCAAATAAAGCCATACGCTAATAATAAAAAATGATATCTAGAGAATCACCTATTGTTATATGTAAAGCACTGATCCAAAATGTGAGTTTGTAGCTTCTTCCAGTATCGATACATGAGTATTATACCTTGTTTTTCAAGGATGGTTCAAATTTAGGATGATTCAAGGTTCCAAGGAGAGGTCCTTTGAATCCTTCTCGAACCATCATTCCTCACTCTTCCTTCAGTAAGGACCTTTCACACACACACACACTCACACACTTTCTGTCAAATTTCCTCACCCCCCTTTCTAGGCTCTCTCTCCTCCAGGAAGTACACTTCACACTGTTTGTGGCGCATCTTATTATGTGGCAAATAATTGGATAGAGGGAGCCGTATCGTAGTCGATAGAAGATTTTATTCGATACGCAGTGGGGCGTGAATGATACACGAAGACACAGAATGATACACAAAGCAGGAGTGGTACATTGGGTTGTATACTTGTGCATGATTGGCACTGGCGGCTCGTGCCCGCGAAACAGGTGAAGTGCCTGTATGTTTTACTGTACAGCACTTCACCTGTTTCGTGGGCACGAGCCGACAGCGATTATTGGGATCCATACTTCAGGATAAGGACAGATGTATTGTCATGCAAGTTGGGTCTCTATAATGATAACAACACACATTTCTTTTGTAAAAGATTCAAGTGAAGTCTGGTCGAGCAAAAAAGACATTCTGGAAAGATGAGAAATAATTCCAGCTCAGTTGAAATTGGTTCACAGATGGTGAATTTGATTTCGACTTGAAGATTTCATACCATTTGAGACCAAATTTATAATTTTTCAAGCAATAATGACCGAGCTGGAGTCATTTTTCCATCTTGCCAGAGAGTCTTATTTGCTCGATCAGATTAGGCTACAGAAACATTCTCTGTTCATCAAGTCTTTAGAGCTACTTAATTATTATTATCATCATTATATTTATATAGCTGACGCCAAAAGGTTGCTTGGTTTTGTCTGCTCCTTGCGCGTACCAACAGCTTATGTTGTCGATTAGCTTTGCCCAGATGATGTTATTGTAATCAAAAGAGGCGATAGATGCTTCACAACCTCAATTTGTCAGTGAGTTACATGACGTACAAGAGACAGACAAATCGGCCTGATTTATTGAGCTAAAAAATGTTTTCAGATTTCTCAATTTTGAAGCTTGTAAACCCTTGTAAAGCTGTAAACACTTTAGTCTATGTTTGAGGTATAGGAGCTTGTAAGACGTAATTGTTTGTATGGACAGAATAAGAATTCTAATTCAATTCAGCCTATATTACTTTCACAGTTAAAAAGGCTACAATTATGTAGAACACTAATCTATATGGAGATTTCATATCAAATTCACTTCTTTTGTAAGATATATGTGAATATTGTAGTCTGATTTGTGCCAACTTTGTAGCACGTTTTATAAGGTTTTAAATATTTTAATACTGTATTTTTTATTTACTTGACAACTGTTATTTTATTATTTTTACTTCGACGTACTTATACAATGTAATGTTCTGGCAATAAAAGAATCTTGAATTGAATTGAATTGAATATAATGCTTGAGAATAAAAAAACATTTCAAAAACTCAATCATATACACTATACAGTATACGTACTCTCTTTTTGAGTAGCCCAGTTGTGTAGTTGTAAAGATAATATTGTGAACCGGTAGTTTCACTTGATACTAGCCGGCAGGCTCGCTTTCTCCGCCTCCTGGACCCCCGACAGTACCAGCAGTGTAAGTGTCTTATCAGCTCATGATGCATATTTGAGTTTCAAAAACTCTTTTATGCATACATCACTGGCGGCTCGTGCCCACGAAACAGGTGAAGTGCTGTACAGTAGAAGATACGGGAACTTTTCCTGTTTGGTGGGTACGAGCCGCCAGTGGCATATACAGGGTGTTTCAGGAGGAATGTGCAATACTTCTCAGGCTGATTCCTCACACCAAGTAGACAAAAAAGTTCCATGGGACCAACCCCCAAAAACGCTTTGTTACCGAGATAACAATGGCGGAAAATTGAGATTTT
Organism: Sogatella furcifera; assembly: GCA_017141385.1. Taxonomy (NCBI): domain Eukaryota; kingdom Metazoa; phylum Arthropoda; class Insecta; order Hemiptera; family Delphacidae; genus Sogatella; species Sogatella furcifera. The sequence continues at coordinate 67,097,929 of CM029548.1, forward strand.
TCAAAATATATTAATTTTTCTAATTTTTTAGAGGGTTTAGTGAGGTTCTAAAATGAGCAATTCCTATGTAAAATTAGCTGAGGAATTCAATGAAACCTGTTCCAAGTTTGTAACTTTAACGGTTATTGAGATAATTGGGAAAATATGCTAGAAAACGCTATTTTTCAACAATAAGGGTTATAACTGGATAAGGAATCATAAAATTGTATTTTTTATTAATGGAAGTTGAAGAGAGTCGGATTCTAAAGAAAAAGTTAAATGGCGGCGATTGTGTAAATCTTACCCAAATCTCAGAAATGGCGATCAAAAATCGCAAAATCGCTACTAAACACAAATTTATCACTTAGTGCTACGTTTGTAACAATTTTTCGATTTTTGATCGCCATTTCTGAGATTTGGTGAGATTTACACAATCCGATTGCCTTTCAACTTCTATTAATAAAAAATACAATTTTAGTATTCCTTATCCAGTTATAACCCTTATTGTTGAAAAATGGCGTTTTCTAGCATATTTTTCCAAATTATCTCAATAACCGTTGAAGTTACAAACTTGGAACTGGTTCCATTGAATTGCTCACCTAATTTTACATGGGAATCGGTTGTTTCTGAACCTCACTAAAGCCTCTTAAAAATTAGAAAAATTTATATATTTTGAAAAATCTCAATTTTCCGCCATTGTTATCTCGGTAACAAAGCGTTTTTGGGGGTTGGTCCCATGGAACTTTTTTGTCTACTTGGTGTAAGGAATCAGCCTGAGAAGTATTGCACATTCCTCCTGAAACACCCTGTATACAGGAACGCGTCTTTCTCTGTAACGATCTAGAACTCAAATAAAATTGTAGAAGATATGAAATCTCTATCCAGTATTCTGAAATTGTAGAGAGAATCAAGCTATTCAGTTTTAGAATTTTACAAGCTATTCAGTTTTACAAGCTATTTAGTTCAAGAGTACGTGAAAGATTAATTATGCAATGCTAATGGTCCACTGATCATTGAAATAAGGGTTCAGAATGGACCTGTATGATTGAGTTCCTTCTGACTAGAGTGTTGTTGAGGAGAATAATGAATCGAAATGTATTGGATAGGTGACTCTTTTTTCTTGAATGTGTGCTAATTGAGAGAAATGAAGAGGAATGAGAACAAGATAGGGAGGGAATGAGTAAGAGAAGAGATAGAGAGAGAGAGAGAGAGAGAGATTCAGATTCAGATTCAATCACTTTATTCATGTAGATTACATAATACAATAATTCGAATCCAATTATCAATCCAATTGGATCAATCAATTATCAATCCAATCCAATTCATAATCCAATAATTCAATAATTCGAAGAGAGAGAGAGAGAGAGAGAGGTAAAGAGCGAGATTTTACTGCATGATAATCCCAGAAAAAATTATGATCAAATAACTCCTGCAGGTGATTTGGAATAACGACCTCTGGTGGATTTTAATGAAAGCTTCAATTTGACCCATGCTCTTTTCATACTCTCCGCTTTCAATAGTCATCAACAACAACCGTCATAAACTCATAACAATAATAGTTTCCTCAATAAGCAATCATTTTCCATTCGCAATAGAAAAGCTATCGAATTCATTATTTTCAGCTATTGTCGTTTTATCTCGTGACCAAAGTCGATCAACGAATACTGAAATTGATGTTTCTATTTTGTTGATTTTTGTGTCCCGGTTTGACGGTTTGTAGAATGAAGTGGCGTATTTTTATTGGCCAGAAATCAACCTATTTATTGATAGACTATGTCTCTGAATAACTGATAATAAACTTCCATTTTGGGAAATTGATTTTTATTGAAGATATTATAGACTTCAATTGACGGACAATAATTTATTTTATTACTGTGCTTTATCATAGATTAAATGAATAGAACATAGATCTAATGAATGTATCATAAATTATCAGTAGGAATAAATCTCTATATATATAAAAGCGAAATAGCACTGATTTATTCATTCATTCATCACCAGAACTAAAAATCCACTGAAGCGAATGCGTTCAAATTTGGCAGGCATGTTTAGTTGGTCGTTTAAGACGCGCGCTAAGAAAGGATTTTTAAAACTTTTCAAGGGAACTTTTCTTCTTCTTATTCTTCTTCTCCTTCTTATTCTTCTTCTTCTTCTCTCTTCTTCTTCTTCTTCTTCTTTTCTTCTTCTTCCTTCTTCTCCTTCTTCTACTATTTTTCCTCTCTTTCTTCTTCTTCTTTCTCTTCTTCCTTCTTCTTCTTCTTCTTCTTCTTCTTCTCATTCTTCTTCTTCTTTCTTCTTCTTCTTCTTCTTCTTCTTCGTTTGAAAAGGCACAGTGAATAATTATCATACTACTTGTAAAACCTCCTTTGGGAGATTGGCTGTCGTTAGTAAAGACAGTCAGTCGTTTCCCGTTTCTGGAGGAATAGTAATTGTTGCATTACACTCTGATTAACTGCTTGTTATTCAGAGGTGTTCTGCATCTTCACTTGGTTGTGAAGACTGGCTTATGGTTGAGAGGATCAACGTGCTAACCACACGTTACCTCTATACTGGTTGATGATTATTTGCTTGCTGTATGGTCTGTCCGGCCGGGGGAATTCTGGCGGGGTGGTGGGGGGCGGCTTCGGCTCATCCAGTGTTGGTTCGGGGACTGTGAATTCTGATTGAGAATTTATGGCTTTTGGGCTGGTATTGGCCGGGCTGGGGCCGTTTTCCCGTCGTGCCGGTGTGTCTTCTTGGCTTGGACGGGCTGTATAGTAGAGTGAATTTGAAACTGGCAACCAGCTGGTAGCCCTAGGCCCTTAATGGGCTGTTAGCCAGACATACATACGTGTAAAATTTATTAGTACAGTATATTGTGTGCCACTGGCGGCTCTTACACCCCGAAACAGGTGAAGTGCCTCAAGCACTTCATCTATTTCCTGGTTACGAGTCGCTAAAATGTGTGCACCCATCTTGTATTACAGGACCTCTAAATTATCATGTAATCGGACACAATACTTCTGAAACGGACAGAACTTCTAAAATTTCATGAAGCAGTACCTCAGTTGCAGGTATTTTCACCGAACGAGTATACAGATTTCAATTATTTTCCAACTCGAGAACAACAGGCTTTGTTTACGATGATGGCATAGTAGACACCAATGAACCTGGCGATCGGCAAACGACTGTTATCAATGTTTGGCTCTGTCAGGTCAGTCAGCGCTCGGTCTGCTAGAGCGTATTGAGTGGATAACGACCTCAGCTAGACTGCTACGCTCTCGTATACCGCTTTCAGACTATCCTGAAAGAGCTGAACTGTAGTAACATATATTCGGATTCCGCCACTTTTGTTGAAATCTACCTCTAATAATAATTGGAATCCTTTGTTATTTCGATGTTATATTTTGATGTCTGAAACAATTATTATCAACCAACATCCTGTATAGAGATATATTATTTTGAAACCGTATACCGAATTCAGAACATGATATAGATATTTACTGTGGATATATTGTATTTCTATATTTTAAATTAAATTTGAAAACCAATTCCAGTGGGCTACCGAACTCGTAGATAATATATAGATATATGAAGAATATTTTCAGTTTATGTATTTGCATCGGACTCATGGTATTCCCGGCTAACCATCATATATATAGTCTGTCCAAGCAAAGAAGACCCTCTGGCAAGATGGGAAAATGACTGAAGCTCGGTCAATTTTGATTGAAAAATTCTCAATTTGATCTCAAATTGTAGAAAGCATTCTGTTCTACAATTTGAGACCAAATCAAAGATTTTTGAACCAATATTTACCGAGCTGGAGCAATTTTCCCATCTTGCCAGAGGGTCTTCTTTGCTTGGGCAGACTATACATAGGTATAGATATATTGAATACTTTTCGAACATAGTATATAGCTTGATATTGGAGTTGTAAATCTTTTTCAAACCAAATATAGGTATAGAATAGTGGGAATTTTGTTCATAACAACAGCCAGGCCTACAGTCTGTCCAAGCAAAGAAGAGCCTCTGGCAAGATTGGAAAATAACTCAAGCTCGGTCAATATCGGTTCAAAAATTATCAATTTGATTTCCAATTGTAGGAAACATTCTGATCTACAATTTGAGACCAAATCAATAATTTTTGAACCAATATTGACCGAGCTGGAGCAATTTTCCCATCTTACCAGAGGGTCTTCTTTGCTTGGACAGACTACACCTGAGCGTAGCAAACAAAACTCCCTTTCAATCAACCTCCTCCTCTTTCAATCAACCCCCACCCCTCAAAAACAACCCCCCAAACCCCCTTCAACCCCAAACTGTGGAAACATCCAATCAATGATGAACACAAACAGCAAGCGCCCCATATTGAATGAAGGTGGCAAAACTTAGGGCGGTATACACGAATGACTTCTACGAATTCTCAACTCTGTCAGCACAGTCTGAAAGCTGTCTGCGAGAACGATACGGTTTGCTGAGACTGCTGTGCATATGATACACTCTTGCAGACCGCTCGTGGACTGTCCTTACGGAGCTGAGCATTGATAACAGTCATTCGCTAGCCGCCTTAATTTTTGGAATGAGCTGTACTAAAACAGCGGGAAGCATTTTGAAGTGAGACAGGATGAGTTCATATTAGATTAGATTAGATTACTTTATTCTAATAGATAACAAAATTCAACTTAGATTTTAGATTACAATAAGAACGAGTAGAACAAATTATTCTATAAATTTCACAGAGTAGAAACTTCAAGTAAAAATACGAAAAAACGGTGATGTAATGAATGCAAAATTTATACAAATCTCAATTCGAGGTTCTGCAACATGGATAACAAGTGTAAGTTATCTAGATGAAAAGGCGAAGTTCAGACATATATATGTCCATTCTTGGGAAAAAATATCAAAGATATCCTTCCCATTAACACTTGGCCTTGAGTTGAAAAAAAACAAATTTCACAAGCTATTACCAGATTACTAGAGATAGTTATTTGAATTATTATTCAATTTAAAAACTAGATTCAAATGAAATAAAATTAAACTTAATCGAAATTTGATGTAATTTATAAGATGATTAACAATGAAGAATGTGTACAAAAATCTGTATATGATCCGTGATTACTACAATATGATTATATTCTATACTTTATCGGAACTGAGGGCGGTAATGGATAGTGATATTGTAAATTAAACCAACTCAAAGTAGAATTTATATACAAGATTATGGTGGTGTGGCAAATTACAAAAGTTGGATTGATGTCACAATAACGGTTTGGAATTAGATGGTGAATGAATGATGATAGTGGAGGTTTAATTTATAACTAAAATTATGGTGAGAAAGTTATGATAGTGAATGATGAGAGTTGGATTTATTACTACGAGTATGTGATAGGTGATTAGATTAGATTAGATTAGATTAGATTAGATTAGATTAGATTTGATAGAGAGATAGAGAGAGAGGGTGTGTTTGAGAGAGAAATATGGAATTAAAGCGTCATTTTTTCCCTAATTTTTCCAGTTTTGGTGGATGAACTACTCGCTATTATAGGCCTTCGTGATACCGTGTTGTTCTCGAATCTGTTTTTGTCAATAACGTCCTACTCATCAAAACAAGATTCCTAGCTTCAAAATTCAAGTAATCTGATCTATGCTGGCTCTAAAAACATGGTTTCCAAATTGATACTGTTTCCTTGATGAATTTTTGTTCTGAGAATGAACCGCCTGCGACGGGAATATCATTGTTGTTTCTATAACTCATTTCACATGAATAAATCTTTTTCCTTTTTCAAAATTACTCGTAATATGGTTACAAAATTTTTCGATAATTTCTTCTTGAATTAATCTTGAAAAATCAATCAATCTTGTACATCTGTCGCCGGAAAGATGAGTTGGGCCCTCGCGTGGGGTGTGAGGAGTGTGCGACCGCACAGGGCGCCACGGCGAAGGGGGCGCCTCGGCGGCTGATGCGAACGGGAATTTAAAAAATTCGAATTATAATAATTTTTTCATTATTTGATGAGAAACTTATTTCACTAACAACTTGAATCTACAAGAAATCATTTCCTTTGCATAAATTCATTCATCAAAATGAATTGATCAATGGTAATCAATTTTTAACGGACATTGATACGAAAAACCACGATCAATGTATGAAGCAAGCCAAGAAACGCCCCTCTTAAATTCAATTTTAATGTTGGCTGGCAATCACTTTAAACTATGTCGACCAATCACAAGCCAGTTTCCGATAAGAACTCCTCCATATAATGATCCTATAATACTGATATTTTCACTAAATTGTACTTTTTCAAACTTTTTTCTGGCAATAGGTATGTATTAGATCATAAATAGTTTGAGTTCTATTTCATTATAATCATCGTATGAAAAATAGAATCAATGATAGTGCAAAATCATATTTCCATCTCATTTCATACAGCATAAAACTATTGAAGTCTAGTAATGGTCCAAGTTACACGATAAAAGTAAAACTGAGTCCATAGTAAATCAGAGTAATTTTTTGTTTATGATACACCCTCCATCATTTTCTTGAAGCAGCCATTTTGAAAGATAGAACTCACGAAACACTGTCAACCAATAAGAAAAGAGCAGGCGGGGCATGAAGGCGTGTCCAAGTCAAATCTGAAACATCACCCGTCATTTGCTGCCATCTACTGGTTGAATTTGGAAACTTTTCTAACCGATGTTTTCGGCCATTTGCGCTCCAACAGCTCATGTGATGTTTTTGAAATCAAAAGTTACAATAGATGTTTCACATCAGCTGTTTGTAGGTTACGGTTACATAACGTACAAGAGACAGATGAAATCGACTAAAATTTTTGAGACAGGTGTTATTCTTCCATTTATTTATTAAGTTCTTCCATTATTATTCATGTTCCTATTGGCCTATTACCATTCATCATTTGCTGTGGTGGAAGTTCTATATAGAAGAACTTCGATGATACAATATTACAATCATTCAATTTATTATTTGTGTTATGTAAGAAAATATCAAAAAGTGAACACTCAACTTGAAATACCATTCAATACTAATCTTATAAACAACAGATCGACCTTACTGTATAAGAAAATCGATAAAAATATCTATCGCTAAGAACATATATTATCGATATATTACAAATACTTATCGATAGGATAAAAAACATGGCAACTCTTCCAAAGTTTTATCGCTATTAACTCTTCCCTGTTGACAAGAGCACAATAGAATTGTTTGCTTTATGCTTTGAACAGCAAATCCGCAAATACGAAGCGAGTGGGAGGCGGAGAAGACGGTGGAAAGGAGGAGGGAGAGGGGTGGAGGCGGAGGAGGAGGTGGTGGAGGAGGAGGAGGAGGAGGAGGAGGAGAGGAGAAGGAGGAGGTGGTGGAGAAGAAGAGGAGATGATGGAGTGGGAGGAGAAGAAGGAGGATCAGGTGAGGAATAAGGAAAAGAATTTAGGAGGAGATGACGATTGAGAAGAAGTAAAAAAAGGAGTAGAAGAGGAAAAAGGTGTAGAAACAAAAGAGGAAGTTGGAGAAAATGGAGGAGATTAAGGACGAGGAGTAGGATGAGGAGGAGACGATAAAGAAGATGAAAGAGAAAAAGAAGGAGAAGAGGAGGAGGAAGAAAAAAGAAGATGTAGAAAAGGAAAAAGAAAAAGAATAGGGTATAAAAGAAGATGAAGAAGAAGAAGGAGAAGGAGTAGAAAAAGAAGATTAAGAAGGAGAAGAAGAAAAGAAAGAAGAAGAAGACGGAAGAAGAAGAAGAAGAAGAAGAAGAAGAAGAAGAAGAAGAAGAAGAAGAAGAAGAAAAGAAGAAAAAGAAGAAGAAGAAGAAGAAGAAGAAGAAGAAGAAGAAGAAGAAGAAGAAGAAGAACTAGAAGAAGAAGAAGAAGAAAAAGAAGAAGAAGAAGAAAGAAGAAGAAAGAAGAAGAAGAAGAAGAAGAAGAAGAAGAAGAAGAAGAAGAAAGAAGAAAAAGAAGAAGAAGAAGAAGAAGAAGAAGAAGAAGAAGAAGAAGAAGAAGAAGAAGAAGAAGAAGAAGAAGAAGAAGAAGAAGAAGAAGAAGAAGAAGAAGAAGAAGAAGAAGAAGAAGAAGAAGAAGAAGAAGAAGAAGAAGAAGAAGAAGAAGAAGAAGAAGAAGAAGACGGAAGAAGAGAAAGAGAAGAAGACAGAAGAAGAAAAGAAGAGAAAGTGGAACAAGCCAGTGAGTGAGTTTAATAGAAAGTGAACAAAGTGAAGTCCACTCCAATCAATAAGCAGCACTGTTGTGCTGTGTACTGATGGTCCTATTCTGTTCTTCCTCCTCTTCCTCCTCCTCCTCCTCCTCCTCCTCCACCTTTCATCAATTAACCTCGTTCCTATCCCCGACTCCTCCTCTTCTACTTCCTCCTCCACCCACACCATTCTGCCAAAAATCCCAACCTATTATAAGGGTTTCCTCCAAGCCCCAAGTTCGATAATACACACACACACAACCTGTGTTCAATTATTTACTGGACTAAAAGGCCAATCAATTTCATCTTTTTTCTTGCTTCACACACTTCCTCACTCTCCTTCTTGATCTACTACCACTTCTACTTCTTCTTCTTCTTCTTCTTCTTCTTCTTCTTCTTCTTCTTCTTCTTTTTCTTCTTCTTCTTCTTCTTCTTCTTCTTCTTCTTCTTCTTCTTCTTCTTCTTCTTCTTCTTCTTCTTCTTCTTCTTCTTCTTCTTCTTCTTCTTCTTCTTCTTCTTCTTCTTCTTCTTCTTCTTCTTCTTCTTCTTCTTCTTCTTCTTCTTCTTCTTCTTCTTCTTCTTCTTCTTCTTCTTCTTCTTCTTCTTCTTCTTCTTCTTCTTCTTCTTCTTCTTCTTCTTCATCTTTTCTTCTTCTTCTTCTTCTTCTTCTTCTTCTTCTTCTTCTTCTTCTTCTTCTTCTCCTTCTTCTTCTTCTTCTTCTTCTTCTTCTTCTTCTTCTTCTTCTTCTTCTTCTTCTTCTTCTTCTTCTTCTCCTTCTTCTTCTTCTTCTTCTTCTTCTTCATCTTCATCATCATCTTCTTCTTCTTCTTCTTCTTCTTCTTCTTCTCACTCTCATACGTCAACTTCCGATTCAAATCGCAGCTTTTTTTTGTTCATCCCATCGATTCAGAGTCCACTTTTCACTGTTGAGCTCATTCAGCTCACTTTCTCCTGTAAACAAACAATCAACATTCGCCAAACATTGAGTCCTGCCACAAAACTACAAACAAAACAGTACTAATAAGGAAATAGTTGGATGGAAGAAAAAGAAAGAGAGTTATGATTGCAGAGATAGTTATTAAGTTATTGAGAGTTATTGAGTTATTGAGAGTAATTGAGTGATAATTGCAGAGAGTGAGAGGGGAAGTTCAGGCACTATTCATGTAGATTACACAATTATAATTCAGTTTATAATCCTATGTTGTGTATATATCCTGTGGATATATAAATCCTATATACGCCTATGCCATTAGAATGAAAAAGGTAAGACTAATTACACAGTTAATACATACATATATAAAACTAGCCGGCAGGCTCGCTTCGCTCGCCTTCTCCGCCTATACTGGACCCCCGACAGTATCAGCAGTGTCAGTGAGTCAAACAGGCTCGCTTCGCTCGACTGCAAATTCCGTTCAGAAGGGATTCAAAATTTATTGAACACAGCATTTCTAGACCTTATCTGGACCAGTTTACCAAAGTTCAACATTCTTTATCAATTTATTCTCAATAATCCACGAAAAACTCCGAAAAATAGTAAACGCTAATAATGAGCGTAATCTTGGAAAGTATATCGGACATTGATTCAATATCTTCCAAATTAGTTTATCTATAATCTCGCTGAACCATTGATACGCCTTCCGCCTTGATACGACCAATCCTTACTGTAAATTCAATGGTTCAGCGAGATTATAGATAAACTAATTCGGAAGATATTGAATCAAGTTTCAAACTATGTCCGATATAGTTCTCAAGGTTACGCTCAATGCTAGCGTTCTACAATTTTTGCAATTTGTAGAGTTTTTCTTGGATTTTTCGAGAATAAATGGTAGAAAATGTCGAAATTTGGTGAACTGGTCCAGATTAGGTCTAGAAAAGCTGTGTTCAATAAGTTTTGAATCCCTTCTGAACGGAATTTGCAGGCGAGCGAAGCGAGCCTGTTTGTCTCCGAGTAGGCATACTTTACTGTAAATATAGAATCAAGTTTCGAACTATGTCCGATATAGTTCTCAAGGTTACGTTCAATATTAGCGTATAAATTTTTCGGAGTTTTTCTTGGATTTTTGAGAATAAATTGGTAAAGAATGTTGAAATTTGGTAAACTGGTCCAGATTAGGTCTAGAAATGCTGTGTTCAATAAATTTTGAATCCCTTCTGAACGGAATTTGCCTCACTGACTCATTGACACTGCTGATACTGTCGGGGGTCCAGGGGTCAGAGCGCCTGGCTAGGCGGAGAAGGCGAGGGAAGGGAGCCTGCCGGCTAGTTAATAAAAAATTCTCACAGTTTTTCTGCAAGAAAGTTTGTTTCAGAAAAGAAGAAACAATGACAAGTAAGAATAAGAAGCAACATGGATAAAATGGAGGGAAAGAGAGACAATTCTGAAAAAATGTGAGTATGATGGAAAAGAATGACTTGAGAACAAGAGTAATATGGCCTAGACCTAGAATTGGAAAAAATGCGAAAACAAGGAATGTGAGAGGGAAAGAAGGATAGAAAATGCCGGAAGAGAATCGGAGTAAGAGAGAAAAAAGTATGACACACAAAAGCCAGCCGTGGCTCAACAAATAGGCCGACATGAAAGTGAGTTGTGTATTTTCAGAAAGCTGGGTGGTGGGGGGGAGGGGGAAAATAATGCACTCTCATTTTTAAGGCTTCCAAGAGAGGAGACGCCAAATCTCTCTTCTTTACCCCCTCCTCTTTATTGCTCTGTCCCTTTCTACACCAATCTATTTTTCTCCTGGTCCCTCTCTTCTTCTGTTTCTTTTTCCCGACTACCCAACCCGAATTTTGACACAAAAACTTTTTTTTTAAATGTCCCTCGTCCACTTAACCCACAATATCAAAATAATATGACTGATGTGTAAATGAATATGAATATAAAGAAAATGTTAATTTTAGGTTCATGCAGTCGAGAGACAACCGGAACAAGCAATTGCCCAATATGTATCTATAAGAAAGATTACTGAAAGATACTTATTCTGAATTTCCTAAAACAAAATTCGGGATTTCGGCATTGCTGTGACTTGTTTATGTCGTGACTAAACCGAAGCTATTGTTTATCTCGTCTCGTCTAATCGGTGAGATTGGATAAGCGACGTGCCGCTACCACCACTGTTGTAACGGTGACCGGTTCCTCTGAATTCAATTCATGAGCCTCAAAAATCGCTTCCCGGTGGTTCGGAACCCACCTAAAGCAGTAGGTCCATTCATCTCTCATTATCATCCTTCCCATTACCCACGCACAGGCCCAAGAGCCCATGTGGGCATCACTCTCAAAAAAAAAATTATGTTGTGATTTGTGCTATGTCAATAAATAAATAAATATTTTCATTCATGGGATCAATATGATTACGATTAGTGTAAAAACGGTAGGTTGGTTGAAGTGATTTTACCATAGGAATTCAAGCTCAGCGCATGCGTAGTTCTACTCTCACTTCCCTCCGCCATCTTGCAAAAAGATTTTCTATGCTTGGCACAACTATACTATTATAAATATTTAACTATTATATTGGAATAGGCCTATTATAACTTACTTATATATTCATTATAGATGTGTTCAAAAGGATCTCTTCAGGATATATATCCGCAATAAAACACTGTTTAGTACCTGAAAAACAGAAAAATGATACATTATAATAAAAATTAAATGAATATCTATGATATAGACAGATGAATAGATGAATGCCTTTATTTACACTCTGTAAAAATTCTTCAAACGTTTTGTGGGCGAAGTTGAGGCATGCAATCCCCCTCGTCCACTTAACCCATAATATCAAACATAATATGACTGATGTGTAAATGAATATCGAAGTTGACGATGAAATGCTCCTTATCTGCTCCTTATGACTGTCTCTCATCATTACGTTTTACCATACTTTAATTCTACTTGGGATAATATAGCACGCTGAGAAGTTAGGTGGCTCCGAGATGTTAAGTCTGACCAATCAAAGAAGACCCTCTGGCAAAATGAGGAAAATGACTCCAGCCTGGTCAATATTTGTTTAAGAATTTTAAATGTGGTCTTATTAGTAGATCAAACTGTTTCCTACAATTTGAGATCAAATTGATAATTTTCAAATTAATATTGACCGAGCTTGAGTCAGCACTCTCCCATGTTGCCAGAGGGTCTTCTTTGCTTGGACAGACCATAACCTATATAGTAACAATTGACGTGAAGCATCTATTGTCTCTTCTGCTTTCTAAAACATCATCAAAGCATAACTGAACTAAAACTCTGATCAACACGCTTAAGGAACAGACGAGATTAAGGAACAAACGTTTCGGCTTCATGTAATGTTTATCTATCATACACAGAGTGTTAAAGAAGGAATGTGCAATACTTTTCAGGCTGATTCATTAGACCAAATGGACAAAAAAGTTCCATTGGACCAACCACCAAGAGATGACAATGACGGAAAATTGAGATTTTTTAAAAAATATTAATTTTTCTAATTTTTAGAGGCTTTACTCAGGTTCTAAAATGATGGATTGCTATGTGAAATTAGCTGAGGAATTCAATGTAACCAGTTTGACTAAACATAGCATAATCAAAAAACTTGTGTTTAGCGAATTTGCGATTTTTGATCGCTATTTCTGAGATTTGGGTTAGATTTACACAATCGCCGCCACCTAACTTTTTCTTCAGAATCCGACACTCTCTAACTTCCATGAATAAAAAATTCAAATTGATGATTCCTTATCCAGTTATAACCCGGTGGGTAGAGCCTGGAGGGTGGTGGGTAGTTGGTAAATCTATAGAACATACACACCATCCACAGTAATATATCGTATGAATGGTATGACGTCATACTGTTTTTTTGAGGTTATGTTGTCCATATTATTTGTTTATTATTCGTTGTTACAATTGCGACTTATATAAAGTATTTTAAGCAAAGGTGATAAGTGAATGATGATGTTTAGGCTACATAGTGAATGAATCATATTCAAGTATAATTCTCAATACAAGCCTCATATTTGAGAATTTCAAGATGGCGGCTGAACACATACCATTCATACGATGTATTACTGTTGATGGTGTGTATGTTCTATAGATTCACCAACTACCCTCCACCCTCCAGGCTCTACCCACCGGCAGTGCGGCCTCAGCCTTATTGTTGAAAAATGGCGTTTTTAGCATATTAATATATTATATCAATAACCGTTGAAGTTACAAACTTCAAACTGGTTTCATTGGATTCCTCAGCTAATTCTACATAGGAATTTATCATTTTAAAACCTCACTGAAGCCTCTAAAAATTAGAAAAATTAATATATTTTGAAAAATCTCAATTTTCCGCCATTGTTATCTCGGTAACAAAGCGTTTGTGTGGGTTTTTCCAATGGACCTTTTTTGTCTACTTGGTCTAAGGAATCAGCCTGAGAAGCATTGCACATTCCTCCTGAAACACTCTGTATAGTAACAAGCATCTATTTGAATTCTAGAACATCATCTAAACGAAAACTCTGATCGAGTACATCAGAGCAAACGAAACCGCCTAGCATTTTGGCGTCAACTATACGTATAGTCTGTCCAAGCAAAGAAGACCCTCCGGCAAGATGGGAAAATGACTCCAGCTTGCTCAATATTGGTCCAAAAATGATAAATTTGGTCTCAAATTGTGGATAAGAATATTTCCTACTATTTGATACTAAATTTATGATTTTTGAACCAATATTGACCGAGCTTGAGTCATTTTCCCATCTTGCCAGAGGGTCTTCTTTGTTTGGACAGACTATACCATCCTTGTAGTATCTATGTATGTGAGTATCATTGAATAGTAGCAGTGTCAAAAGTAGCAGTTACAATCACCGTTAATTGTACCGATTGGAACAGTAACGGTCGTATGGGATAGGCTACCATGCAGGTGTTAATTTTCAACTTATTGTTCTGACTCTCGGCTGACGGCCGGTTAAAATTAATTGACTCTCATTAGTTGTTCTGATCATCAATCAACTCGTCGGATATCGGCCTTGACCCACAACCAATTCAACTTTCAACCCCCTCCCCTCCCCCAAACGAAGTACTCCTAGTTTTCTAACACACCCTCCAACAAAGTTAACCTAGATCTTCAACCCCTTCCTCGCCGGAAAACCTCTCCTATTTAGTGTCAGCCATTGTTCTGTTACAAACCTCAGTTCGTTACTGAAAGATGGTATAGTCAGTACAAGCAAAGAAGACATTCTGGCAAGATGGGTGAATTACTCCATCTCGATTAATATTGGTTCAAAAATTATAAATTTGGTCTCAAATTGTAGACCTACAATTAGAGACCAAATTTGAAATTCTTAAACCAATATTGACCGAGCTGGAGTAGTTTTCCCATCTTGTCGGAATGTCTTCTTTGCTTGGACAGACTGTAACACCATTGATTAAATGCGATTTATCGACTAAAAGGCACTGGCGGCTCGTACCCACGAGACAGGTGAAGTGCCTTTATCTTCTACTGTACAGCACTTCACCTGTTTCGTAGGTACGAGCCGTCAGTGTTAAAAGGTCGATAGTGGAACACTCTTCATTGTGTTATAGAACATTGAAAGAAGGCTCATCCATTTGAAAGCCTCGCTTATGTTTTTGACAAGTGTTATCACTTTGACGTGCTTATACAATGTAAAGTTTTACTTGTCGGAATTCTCTTCAGGCTAGTGTTAGACTGTCAATAATTTCGAAGTCACATGTTTTGAAAGACTGTTTCGAAAGTGTTGTAAAGCCTTAGACATAGTTCGATAATATCCAGAGAAAATTTCTATGCATTATTATGAGTATAATAATAGAATTGAGTACCACTCATAGTCCAAATTGGTTATTAGACATGGAATAATTGACCGAACGTGAGGTCTAGATTCAAGACGACCATTTTGCATTTCTCTTTATGTTTGTTCCGCATTTACTTCTTGAACTTTCTTAAATGCGTGATGCCATAAAAGTTATTCATGGGAGATTAAAGAGGAAGAATTTCCCTACATTTTCATGGTAATTTAAATTTATTACCTCAAAGGTCTTGGTAGATATACTCATTTGTAAGCAAAAATTGACATTTTTTTGGTATATAATGAAAAAGTCAATTTTGCCTCAGCAATGATTTTCGTCAATTTCGACCAAATTCGACATATTATGATATATGGATTTAGACCGCCTTGATGAGCTGAGAAGAATGAGCTATGAATTGTTGAGATCCGATGACTTTAACAATAGTTGGAGGTATCCTTAGATTGAGATCTTTGAAGGGTCCTTACTATTGAACATGACCAAAATTGGGGTCGGTAAGTTGCTTATCTGCTGGAAATTGATCTAAAATACATTACCACCAAATAAAATCTCAATACAAGCAAGTATAAATTTTTTGGAGACCATTTTCCCCATAAATAGGGTTTTTTGAGATACAAGGATATCTTTTTACTGCCCTAGTTCAAAAACTATACAAGATAGAGAGGTCTACTTGGTCTCAAATTGTAGAGGACAAAACTATCCCCACAGGGAGTTTGATCACACGATCCAAATGAATAAGTCAAAAGATCTAGGCAAGCAAAAACTAAAAATACTCAAATTCTCATTTTTCTTGAAAATTAGCCTCTTTTTTGAAAAATCACAACTTCGTTCCTAATAAGGATAGAGACATGAATCCGGTACCATTCTCTTAAAAATTCAATTTTCTAAAAAAAATATCGGAATGATGTTTTTGGTCCGACGCTTCGTTTTGACAGAAATCGTTGTAGACTAGAAATGGAACCTAAATTTTGTCGCCATCTTGAATTACAAAAAATGCTCAACTTTTACAGCTTGGCATCACTTGGATTCGGAATCTACACATCAAAATCTATCATAATCGATCAAAAAATCAACAACATACCACAAAAAAAGGTTACCCCCATTGGCACCCAGACTAATATCTATAATTAGGTCAAGGATCTATTGAATGCAAGTTGATGAAGCAGTGTTCACAGCTGGCGCCAATTTCGTCTGTCTGTTGTACGTAATGTAACCTACTAACAGCTGATGTAAATCATGTATTGTCTCTTTTGATTTTAAAGACATCATCTAGCTGGATGAATACTCTAAAATTGTTAACATCAGCTGTTTGATGAAATAAGGAGCAGGTGAAATTGACTAACATTTTGTCATCAGCAATGCACTAACTAGCTTATTTTCTCTTTAAATGAATTATTTTTCATTCTAAGCATCTTGCAATTCACCATACGAGTATGTATTGTACACTAGCCGGCAGGCTCGCTTCGCTCGTCTTCTCTGCGGCTCCGCCCCTGGACCCCCGACAGTATAGGCAGTGTAAGTGAGTCAAACAGGCTCGCTTCGCTCGCCTGCAAATTCCTTTCAGAAGAAATTCGAAATTTATGGAGCACAGCAGCCCTACACCTAATCTGGACCTGTTTACTTAATTTGAACATTTTCTGCCAATTTGTTCTGGAGAAATCTAAGAAAAACTTCGAAAATTAAAAAAAAAATAGTAAAACGCTAATATTAAGCGTAACCTTGGGAAGTATATAGGAAATAGTTTGAAACTTGATTCAATATCTTCCAAATTAGTTCATCTATAATCTCGCTGAACCATTGAATTTACAGTTAGGATTGGTCGTATTAAGGCGGAAGATATGCAACCCGCAACACATCTACAATTTCGAAACCCTGATTACTGGCGTAATCTTGAACGGATTGCAAAAATATTTCAACACAACATTTCTAGACCTTATCTGAACCTGCCCACCAAATATCAAAATTTTTTACCGATCGGTTCTCGAAAAAATGAGGAGAACGCCGAAAAACTCTAGAAAAACTAAAATATTTGGTGTATCCTTGAAAATTTTTTAAAATCCGTTCTTAGCGCGCGTCTCAACGTTCAACTGAACATGCCTGCCAAATTTGAACGCATTGGGTTCAGTGGATTTTTAGTTCTGGTGATGAATGAATCTGTCAGTCAGTGCCATTTCGCTTATATAGATATAGATTATTGATCAAGCTGAAGTCATTTTCCCATCTTGCCAGAGGGTCTTCTTTGCTTGGACAGACTATAGTGCTATCCATCATCATAATAATTGATTATGAGTGAACTGTTTGAAGAATAGAGATTACAATTCAGAACTTATTTGAACAATTCGATTCTTCGGTAACTGTGATAATTATTGTACTGTGAACTTTCAAATTACGACAATAAACCTCGCTAATCACAGCGAATTATCACCGTAGTCGGATGTGGTTTTGGATGGGATTATCATCGAAATCCTCTTGTAAGCCTGGGATAAGCGCAAAAATCCATGCTGTTCAATTATGGAAATCGAATACAATAATTTTCAATTTATTATGTTGGAAAGCAATACATGTAGATGCGGTTTCTCTCTAACTCTCTCTCACTCTTTCTCTTTTTCTCTTTCTCTCCCTTTATCACTCTCTCTCACTCTCTCACTCTCTCTCACTCTCTCTATCCCAATCGCTCTCTACAGCTCTCTCTTCCTAAGTCTGTTTCTCTTTTTTCCTTTCTCTTTCTGACGCCCTTTCTTTATCATCCTCTCTCTATCTCTCTTCCTTCGACCCTTTATCACTCCTCTCTTGCTCTCACTCTTCCTCATAATCACTCTCTCTCTCTCTTACACTTCATCTCTCTCACCCTCTTATCATTCTGTGAACTGCTAACCAATATCTCTAATTGAAGATTTCTTAATTGAAACAAGTCATCTCGTCCGATACCTTTTTCTGCGAATAATTTTATTGAAAAGTATATTTTTCAAAATATTTTCTTTGTTGAATTTTCATCATTTTCTGATTCCGGTTTGAATCTGAATTCTTGGAAAGTGCTGTTTTTTTATCTTCCAGTTTTCCTCCTGGGGTTACACAGATGAATAATCATAATCAGCCAACTTCTATTTACTTTTCTGGATCATTTTCATCCACTGGTTATTTTTCTCCTATATTTTCCTTCTGGATTTTCTTTGATATAGCAGACGCCAAAATTTAAGGCGGTTTCGTCTGCACCTTGTGCGCTCCTAAAGATAATATTGTCAATTAGAATTTTCATCCAGCTATTCCTGATGATTTTGAAATCAAAAGACACGATAGATGCGTTACCTAAGCTGTTAGTAGGTTACATCACGTACAGACGAACCCGCCTTATTTTCTGGCGTCAGCTATAGTATTATCATTCCTTTTTCCGTACCTCTCTTCAACACTTTCATGATAAGATGGATTCTATTGATTGAACTACTGTGCATTTCCATCCATTCTTCACAGAGGGCATCAATATTAGGATTAGATTTCAATTAAAAATCTCTCGTTTCTGAGAACTTCCGATATATTCCGCGTTTTTATAACTGATGTTCGAGTGTTTGCCTACATTTTTGAAACAAACAAGGGAAAGAGTTGAGATTTTTAATAATATTGCAGTTTAGTGAGAACGGATGAGCTCCATTTATAATCTCAGAGTCCTAAATCAATTCATATACTCATGTACATACATTGTACCAAACCTTCTTCTTCTTCTTCTTCTTCTTCTTCTTCTTCTTCTTCTTCTTCTTCTTCTTCTTCTTCTTCTTCTTCTTCTTCTTCTTCTTCTTCTTCTTCTTCTTCTTCTTCTTCTTCTTCTTCTTCTTCTTCTTCTTCTTCTTCTTCTTCTTCTTCTTCTTCTTCTTCTTCTTCTTCTTCTTCTTCTTCTTCTTCTTCTTCTTCTTCTTCTTCTTCTTCTTCTTCTTCTTCTTCTTCTTCTTCTTCTTCTTCTTCTTCTTCTTCTTCTTCTTCTTCTTCTTCTTCTTCTTCTTCTTCTTCTTCTTCTTCTTCTTCTTCTTCTTCTTCTTCTTCTTCTTCTACTTTCAAACACAACTGCTATTCAAACTTGCTCTCTGATTGGCCTATAGCACACAGCCCCTGCTTTGCCGTCGGTTGGAGGCGGAGCTCGCGTTCTGCTTACTGATTGGACGACAACAGCTTGCCCCTGCTTCGCCATTGGTTGGAGGCGGAGCTTGCGTTCTGCTCTCTGATTGGACGACAACAGCTAGCCCCTGCTTTGCCATTGGTTGGAGGCGGAGCTTGCGTTTTGCTTTCTGACTAGCCGCGACGATACGTTCTAGATTCACATTATTGATCACAAAATTAGCAAATTCTTGATCTAGTCTATACTGGTTTTTTAATTGTCATTTGGTTATGCCCAGGTTGTGTTTTCGTGATGAAAAGAGACAATAGGTGCATTACACCAGCTGTCAGTGGGTTACATCACGTACAAGAGATAGGATAGACCACCTAAGTCTTCAGCTTCAGCTGAAATTGACATTTTCAATGAAAAGACAACATATCGAACTACAGATTCGATGGAAATCGGTATATAGTCCAGTACGCAGGGAATTTTGTAAGGCTAGATTATAGATGAACTAATTTGGAAGATATATTAAATCAAGTTTCAACCTATGTCCTATATACTTCCCAAGGTTACGCTCAAAATTAGCGTTTTACTATTTTTCGGAATTTTCAGAGCTTCCCCTTGTATTCCAGTACGAATGAAATTTTGTGAGGCTAATCTCTGCAAAAGATGGTGTCTGCGATTTTATTGTTTCAATTGCTTCATTGGGGTTCCAATAATGTGTATTCGAAAAGTGCACACAAAATTCCCCTCCCCCCGCACAACTTTTGACAATCAGAAAACCATGGACTTTTTTAGTTTGTCGCATATAACTAGAAAACGGTCCACATTTTTATAGGTACATTCTCATAGTAAATTGGAGAGGACAAAATTCTGCGTCGATTGAAAAAAAGAAAACAAAAATCGGTCAAATAGATAACGTTTTACAAAGAAAACAATTCAAAGAAAACAATTTTTTCCAAATTTTCCAAAAAATTGTTTCAATTCTTCTGTAGCTCATAAAGTAGCAGAGAAATGTATTACCCCTCATATTAAACAATAAAATCCCTTGCACCACCTTTTGCAGAAAAAATCCCTGCGTACTGGACTAATAGTAAATTTGTGGTTAGAAAATATTTTTTTCTAAAGAATATAAAAAATATCTTCTCAATCTATTGAAGATATTTAATTCTAAATATATCTATGGTTCGTCTATATAACTTGTCTTTCCAGTCTATTATTATTCTCCTTCATCACTGATTCTCCCTACTCCCCATTGGCTCTCTTCCTCTTCCTTTATCTCTCTCCCTTCTTCTTCTCTCATTATCCAATCAGTCACTTCCTCTCCGCGCCAAAATTCGAACGCACACATAATTTCCTCGGTTAGGAAATAATGTGAAATAATTAATTAGAGGGCTTCACATTAGTCATCTGCACTGATGAACCAGCAGTTTACCAATCATTAATATTCAATAATATCTCTGCATTTTCCTCGCCAACCTTCTCCACAACAATTCTCTCTCTCACTCTCTCTTTCTAATTCCTCTTTTCTCTTTCTTCTCTCTGTCTCTCCAATTTAATATCTGTATAAATTTTGCATTCATTACATCACCGTTTTTCGTATTTTTACTAGAAGTCTCTATTGTGTGAAATTTATAGGATAATTTGTTTTACTCATTTATATTACAATGTAGAATCTAAGCCGAATTTTGTTATCTAATTGAATAAAGTAATCTAATCTAATCTAATCTCTTTCAAGGCCAAGTGTTAATGGAAAGGATATCCTTATTATCATTTCCCAAGAATGGACATATATATGTCTAAACTTCGCCTTTTCACTTAGATAACTTACACTCCTTATTCATTTTGAAGAACCTCGAATTAAAATTTTGTATAAATTTTGCATTCATTACTTCACCGTTTTATTGTTTTTTTGACTAGAAGTTTCTATTTTGTGAAATTTATAGGATAATTTTGTCTTACTCATATATTATATTACAATGTAGAATCTAAGCCGAATTTTGTTATCTATTTGAATAAAGTAATCTAATCTAATCTAATCTAATCTCTCTGTTTCCAACTCTCACACCATCCAACACTCTAACACGGTCCGTTACTCTCTGTCTCACTAACACACCTCTCTCTCTCTCACGAGAGAAATCTAATCTAATCTAATCTTCTTTCACTGTCATCTCTCATCCTTATTTTTTCTGTTTCTGTTTCTGTTTTTCTTTCTCTTCCACTTCCTCACTCTCTCTCTCTTTCACTTTCTATTTCTATCTCACTTTCACTTTCTCTCTCTTTCTCTTTCTCTTCTCTCTCTCTTTCTCTTTTCACTTTCTCTTCCTCTTTCCTCTCTCTTCTCATTCTCTTTCTTCTTCTTCGTTTTATATTTATTTTTTCTCATTCTCCTCCTTCTCTCTGTTTCTCTTTCTTACTTTCTCTTTTCTTTCTCTTTCACTTTCTCTCTCTCTCTCTTTCTCTTTCTCTTTCTATTTCCCTTTTCTTCGTTTTTATATTTATTTTTCTCATTCTCCTCCTTCTCTTTCTGTTTCTGTTTCTCTCTTTCTCTTCCACTTTCTCTTTCACTTTTCTCTCTCTCTTTCTATTTCTATTTCACTTTCTCTTCCTCTTTCCCCTTTTCTTAGTTTTTATTTTTATTTTTTCTCATTCTCCTCCTTTCTTTCTGTTTCTGTTTCTTTCTTTGACTTTCTCTTCCACTTCCTCTCTCTCTTTCTCTTTCTCTTCACTTTCACTCCCTGGAAAAACAACCCCCCACTTCTCAATGATAATTTGCTCTCGCGGTTTCCCAGAATCAATCATAATTTATAGTCCGTCCAAGCAGAGAAGACATTCTGGCAAGATGGGAAAATGACTCCAGCTCGGTCAATATTTGTTCAAAAATCATAAATTTGGTCTCTAATTGTAAACCAAATTGTTTCCTACAATTTGAGATCAAATTTACAATTTTTGAACCAATATTGACCGAGTTAAAGTCATTTTCCCATCGTGCCAGAATGTCTTCTTTGCTTGGACATCCTACCATTGGCGAGTGTTTTTTTCACGTCCGTATTCCTGAATACACTTCAGTTGGAGAGGTTGGGGTCAATGGCGGCTCGCGCCCACAAAACAGGTGAAGTGCCCGTATCTTTTACTGTACAGCACTTCACCTTTTTCGTGGGCACGTGCCGCCAGTGGTCGGGATTGGCCTGGAATTATGATTTGAATATTTTCGAGTGGAGACTGGTATTCATGAATCATTGAAATTGTGAGGTTATCCGGAACGGCTGTATCATTAATATTGAATTTTAGGTTGGGAATTGGATTTAAAGCGCTGGGTTAGAAACATTTGAAACCATCAACATGTATTGGTCTATTTTTGTTGGTATATTCCAGAATATTATTACAATTTTATCAGTTGAAATTGATAAGCACATTGTAGATATGATTCTCATGAATTCCTTGAATTTCATAATAAGACTTCATTTATCATCCTAACAACATACTACGAAATTGACGGCTTCGAGTCACTCACCATTCAAGCAGAAATGGTCTGTCCAAGCGAAGAAGACATTTTGGCAAGATGGAAAAATGACTCCAGCTCGATCAATATTGTTTTGAAATTTTTCAATTTCATCTCAAATTGTAGACCAGAATGTTTCCTTGAATTTGAGACCAAATTTATAATTTTTGGACCAATGCTCACCGAGCTGGAGTTATTTTCCCATCTTGCCAGAATGTCTTCTTTGCTTGTACAACAGACTTTACCTCTTCAGTTCTATAACAAGCACTAATAATTGGTATCATATTATTCCTGGAATATAATTACCGTTAAGAGTATTAATACTCTAGTACATTGAGAAAAGCATTATAAACCTTCAACACTGCGCTTCCTCCACATTACAATAGCTGGCGCCAGAAATCAAGGCGTTTTTCGAATTACTGCTATTAATACTCAGCTCTGTCAGGACAGTCTGAAGCTGTCTTCGAGAGCGATATATTATAGCTGGGGTCGTTCTCCTTCCGATGTAGTATCACAGACAGCTCGCCGACTGTCCTGAGAGAGCCGAGAATTATCAAAAGTCATTCGCCAACCGCCTTAAGTTATGGCGCTTAGTCTGTCCAAGCAAAGAAGACCCTCTGGCAAGATGGGAAAATGACTCAAGCTCGGTCAATATTGATTCAAAAATTATCAATTTGATCTTAAATTGTAGGGAACAATTTTTGTTCTACTATTAAGACCACATTTATGAATCTTGAACAAATATTGACCAAGCTGGAGTAATTTTCCCATCTTGCCAGAGGGTCTTCTTTGCTTGAACAGACTATACCAACTTATTGTCTGAGAGCTTCACTGTAACTTTAATACTCTGAAAATGAAACAAAGCGTCCAATAATGAAGTGAACGAGGTATAGCGTGTACAAGCTAAGAAGACCCTCTGACAAGATGGGAAAATGACTCCAGATTGGTCAATATTGGTTCAAAAATTATCAATTTGATCTTAAATTGTGGGGAACAATTTATGCTCTAGTATAAGACCACGTTTATAATTCTTGAACGAATATTGACCAAGCTGGAGTCATCTTCCCATCTTGCCAGAGGCTCTTCTTTGCCTGGACATACTGTATGGTAGAGTATCATTTTGATACGGAATCCTATCTAATGATAAGTGAGTCCCTTTCGAAAATTGGGCTTGGAGAAGCAAAACAATGGTGATGACGTGTTATTGTTCTAGAAGGCTTATAATATTAATACGGTATTCCACGAAGCGTTGTCTACTCCTATACAAGAAACATGAGATGCTTTCCTTAGGCTGAGGCCGCACTGCCGATGGTAGAGCCTGGAGGGTGGAGGGTAGTTGGTAAATCTATAGAACATACACACCATCCACAGTAATACATCGAATGAATGGTATGACGGCATACTGTTTTTTGAGGTTATGTTGTCCATATTAAAGAATTTCAAGATGGCGGCTGAACACATACCATTCATACGATGTATTACTGTGGATGGTGTGTATGTTCTATAGATTTACCAACCACCCTCCACCCTCCACGCTCTACCCACCGGCAGTGCGGCCTCAGCCTTACTTCTTGTTATTATTGCTGAAGCCAAATCGTTGGGCTTTTGGGGTTTTGTTGGTCTCTTGCACACTGTACAGTTAAGTGGAATTTTCTTGGAACCTGGCTGTTATCAACTTTATTGTAAACATTATCCGTCAGGCTCGCTACGCTCGCCTTATCCACCTAGCCAGGGAGATATCGCCCCTAGACCACCGACAGTTTCAACAATGAGTGAAACATCCTCTGTCGCTGTCAGCTCTAAGACAAACAGGCTCGCTTCGCTCGCCTGCAATGGAATGCAATTCAATTCGAATGGATTTGCTTTGATAATCATATCATTCAACAGGGTTCTTTAGGGTAATTGTTCTGAATTAGTTGTTCTATCACCTCAGCTGAACCTGGGTATATGATTTGAACGTATTTAGTTCAGTAGTTTACGTGAAATAAACAAAAGATTCCAGATTCCAAACAATGGAAAACCTTATTACAGGCGTAACTTCGGAAGAGTTCCAAAATTGATTTAACACAGTATTTCTCGACCTAATCTGGACCTGTTTACCAAATATCAATATTCCCTGCCAATTGGTTCTCGGAAAATCTAAGAAAAACTCCGAAAAATAGTAAAACGCTAATATTGAGCGTAACCTTGCCGGGAAGTATGTGGGACAAAGTTTGAAAGTTGATTTGAAAACTTCCAAATTAGTTCATCCAATAATATCACTGAACCATTGAATTTTACCACCGACAGTATCAACAATGAGTGAAACATCCTCTGTCGCTGTCAGCTCTAAGACCAACATTGTACGGATTGGTCGTATCAAGGCAAAAGGTATGCAACCGGCGATACATCTACAATTTTGAAAAAACTTGATTACAGGCATGAAAGGAATTCAAAAGTTTTCGAACACAACATTTTTAGACCCAAGACAAACCTCTCCACAAAATTACAACATTTTTCTCGAAAAATCTGAGAAAACGCAGAACAACTGATAGAAATATGCAAATATTAGGCGTTTCCTTTATCATTTAGAAATCCGTTCTTAGTTCGCAAATGTCCAACTGAACATGCCTTCCAAATTTGTACGCATTTGGTTCAGTGCATTTTTCGTGCCGGTGATGAATGAGTGAATGAATCAGTCAAGTCAGTAAGTACCATTTCGCTTTAATAGATATAGATTAAAAATGATTTATTGTATTGTAGAGCACACTATTACCGTACTTACAAAGTTCACATCACAATGAATAAAGTTTCCACCTCATGCTTACATTATTATAGACTGTCCAAGCGAAGAAGACCCTCTGGCAGGATGGGAAATGACTCAAGCTCGGTCAATTTCGGTTCAAAAATTATAAATTTAATCTCAACTTGTAGGAAACAATTTGATCTACTATTTAAGACCACATTTATAATTCTTGAACGAATATTGACCACGCTGGAGTCATTTCCACATCTTGCCCGAGGGTCTTCTTTGCTTGAACAGACTAGTATTGTGGCTTACAAATGCAATTACCTCGACAATGACAGTCATAAACCAATAAATACCTCTATAGTTTCTCAGTACATCGAATTACGGCGTAATCAACTCTCGAGCATATTCTGTGACAAAGACAAACTTTCCGTTAATATTGTCTCTACTCGAACTTAATTTGCAGCTATAAATTTGTTACCTAGTGATATAGTCTGTCCTAGCAAAGAAGACCCTCTGGCAAGATGGGAAAATGACTCAAGCTCGGTCAATTTTGGTTCAAAAATCATAGATTTGGTCTCAAATTGTAGGAAACATTCTGATCTTCAATTTAAGACCAAAATTTTACTTTTTGAACGAATATTGACCAAGCTGGAGTCATTTTCCCATCTTGCCAGAGGGTCTTCTTTGCTTGGACAGACTATACTTGACAACGCTAATTTGCGGTCTGCTTTGTGCTCAAAGACTAGACAGAAATAATTGGATCTCACAGATTGGGAATGAGGAAATTCTTCAAAACAATATGAACCAATCAACTTCGAGGAAGTCTATATTGAACGTTATTGGTTGGATACTCTCGATCAGAGACATTGATCGCATTATTATTATTATTGCCGGCCTCGGTGGCGCAGTGGGCTAGGGCGTCACAACCTTCAGTCCGCTAGCGCTGCCGCAGGTCTGGGTTCGAATCCCAGTGGCATGGCTGTTTTTCACCTCATCAATCACCTTCGCACTCATGATCCATTACCCACGCACAAGCTAAAAAATGCTTATGTGGGCATCATCCGCAATAAAAAAAATTATTGACATAGTTCGATTAGGGTCGTATTTCCAAAACTATTTTCCTGTTATGGTCTGGTTTCGGGATTGGTATCAGTGAATTTATGTATGAGCATAGACGTTGATGTTCACTTTCGATAGTTTTATTAAAAATAATTATAAATTATCATAATAAAATAATTAGTTATAATAATAAATAATATTAATAATTAGTTTTACCAAAGAGAATCCTACAAATATAATAATTAGAATGATAGAGCTCTATTATTCTTTGGTTTTACCTAGATATTGGTCTCTCGTTCTTTTTACAGGGATAATTATTAGGCAAACATTTCAATACTTTTCAAGCTTACACTGGCGACTCGTACCCACGAAACAGGTGAAGTGCCCGTATCTTTTGCTGTACAGCACTTCACCTGTTTCGTGGGCACGAGCCGCCAGTGGCTTATAGTTCTCCTTGTTGAGTAGTTTTGAAGGTGATATTATGGTAGTTATCAATATAGAATTAAAAAGCGAGATATTGTCTGTGTCAAACCACAGATTCATTAGATAATCGAGATACCGGTTCCAGTTGGTGTAAGTTACCATTATTAACCTCTGATAAACCCGGGTAAATTCGAATTCAAATATTTGAAACTCTAAAGATCACTAATAATTTACTCTGCTTGACCAGAGATTGATAATGGTATAGCAACCGAAACCAGCATCTCGATTTTCTAATGAATTAGTGAATCAACAATATCTTGTTCCTCATCACACACAGACTTGTCCTAAGTGTGGATTATTATTTTCCTTAATTGTTATTATTTTTATTTCAACTACTTATACTATGTTTTACTTTGTGAATTGATGAAATTTCGATTTTATTTTATTCGTCTTTTCACTTTTTGAGTAGTTGTGAGGTGATTTTGTGGTATTCAATATTAAATGAAAAGACAAGACGTTGTCAAACCACTGATTTCTAAAAAAATCGAGATACCATTTAATAATTATACTTTTTAGTAACTAACAACACTTTTCGTTCCCTTATATTGTACTCGTAAAGAAATAAATTAATAATGAGGTCATAAACCCGTTTCAGACAAAAGAAACTTCTGACTTTTCTCCGAGAAAAACGCAGTAAATGAATGATTTCAGTCTTATTGTTGAGACAAACTGAGACAATAGTCCGGGGGGACATTGACCTCTTTTTTATTCTTCTCATTTAGAGGAGATGACTTCTTTATCTAGATGCTGCTGTGACTCAATTCCCAGATGATTTACTGTGTTAGTTGAACCCAAGTTATATAAGCAAAGAAGACATTCTGGCAAGATGGGAGAAAGACTCCAGCTCGGTCAATATCGGTTCAAAAATTATGAATTTGGTCTTAACTTGTAGAACAGATTGTTATCTACAATTTGAGACAAAATTTATGATTTTTGAACCAATATTGACCGAGCTGGAGTGATTTTCTCATCTTGCCAGAATGTCTTCTTTGCGCGAACGGTCTATATCTATAGAAACTTTGGACCCGACCGCGTTTATGGACGAATTCGGTAAACAGACAAAATTAATCTTCAGGAAAGTTGGGGAGGTTTGTTTGTTGTACAGCTTTTCAGTAATTTCCACTTATGAAGTCATCATCATCATCATCATCACCCGGTTAGGATTAGGATTTTTCACTCGCTCTTATCAGACAATCCGTCTCCAGTGTAATGAAGAAAAATTTAACTTTAATTGTGGACTATTAAGATGAATGTCGCCAAAAAGTTTGGTGATTTCCTAGCTGATGTAGCTATATTAAAGGTGGCTATGATACATGATGTACTGTATTAATACATAGATGTCAGCTCAAATTTAATAAGGTTGATTGGTTTGAGTGAGATACACGTGTAATACACGTGTATTAATACACTGATGTGAAAAAAGTCTAACTCTTTCTATTGCATAAACATTGTTCCGGCTTAGCTGAATGACAACTCTAGGAAGAAGAAGAAGAAGAAGAAGAAGAAGAAGAAGAAGAAGAAGAAGAAGAAGAAAGAAGAAGAGGAAGAAGGAAGAAGAAGAAAAGAAGAAGAAGAAGAAGGAGAAGGAAGAAGAGGAAGAAGAAAAAAAAGAGAAGAAGAAGAAGAAGAAGAAGAAGAAGAAGAAGAAGAAGAAGAAGAAGAAGAAGGAGAAGGAAGAAGAAGAAGAAGAAGAAAGAATAGAAGAAGAAGAAGAAGAAGAAGAAGAAGAAGAAGAAGAAGAAGAAGAAAGGAAGAAGAAGAAGAAGAAGAAGAAGAAGAAAAGAAGAAGAAGAAGAAGAAGAAGAAGAAGAAGAAGAAGAAGAAGAAGAAGAAGAAGAAGAGAAGAAGAAGGAAGAAGAAGAAGAAGAAGAGAAGAAGAAGAAGAAGAAGAAGAAGAAGAAGAAGAAGAAGAAGAAGAAGAAGAAGAAGAAGAAGAAGAAGAAGAAGAAGAAGAAGAAGAAGAGGAAGA
Organism: Sogatella furcifera; assembly: GCA_017141385.1. NCBI lineage: Eukaryota > Metazoa > Arthropoda > Insecta > Hemiptera > Delphacidae > Sogatella > Sogatella furcifera. The sequence continues at coordinate 67,126,687 of CM029548.1, forward strand.
AGAAGAAGAAGAAGAAGAAGAAGAAGAAGAAGAAGAAGAAGGAGAAGAAGAAGAAGAAGAAGGAAGAAGAAGAAGAAGAAGAAGAAGAAGAAGAAGATAGAAGAAGAAGAAGAAGAAGAAGAAAGAAGAAGAAGAAGAAGAAGAAAGAAGAAAAGAAGAAGAAGAAGAAGAAGAAGAGGAAGAAGAAAAGAAGAAGAAGAAGAAGTAGAAGATGATGAGAAGAAGAAGAAGAAAAATAAGAAGAAGGAGAGGGAGAAGAAGGATAGGAAGAAGAATAGAAGAAGAATAAATTGACAAACATCAGCTGTTGGAAAAAATTAGATAAAGCGCCTAACGTTTTGGTGTCAGGTAGGTTTTTAGAGACTGTATAATCAGACTGTGTCTCTATGGGTTATAGTATCATTCTTATAGAATTATAGAATCTTATCTTCTCATTTCTTAATAATATTCGGTTATGAACAAAGACAAAGCAGTACACTATGATGAGTAGCTTAAATCATATTTTTACTTCAAAAATCATTTTTCACTCACATTTATCCACAACATTAGCAAAAAAATAATAGGCGGTTTCGCCTGCTCCTTGTGCGCTCCAACAGCTGATGTTGTGAATAATAAGAGTTATTATTATTATTAGCTATGGCTTTATTTGGTGGAGAGACCCAAAGGTGTTCCACCTCGCCGACATAACCCTGTTTAGTAGGAAACATGGTTGAATTTCTTGAATATGTTCACAATTAATTTGATTCGGAAGCGTTATTTTCAATTTAAAAGGTCCAAAAACACCAAAGCACAAGTCAAAATCACTAATCGAAAACAGAAAATTTTTGAATTTAAGAAAAACTTGGAGCACAAAATATTAACGTGTTACAATTTTGCCATAGTACATAATACATAAGAGTTATAATCATTAAGCTACATCTAGGTGTAATTTTTGGAATCAAAAGATGCAAGAAATTAACAAATTCCCTACATAATCTGTTGGAAAGTGTTAATGGGAGGCTTTGTCCTTCAGACTCATGTAGTTACAACAAGATTATTTATCACTGTTAACATATTATAAGATCCCTTATCTGTGTCATTCAACATATTTATAAAATCTTTACTCGGTTATCAAGACGAATCTATGTAATGGATCTCAATAAATTAATTTCCATACAATTTTAACTGATATATTTTTCAATTTACATGGATAAAGTGAATGAAACTTAACCTGAACCTCAATCTTACTCTCCTTCCTCATCTCAGTCACTTCCTCTTTAAACTCTCATCCAGTTGACTACGTCGTGTGCTAAAGTGAATTTTACAAATTTACAACCCCCTCTATCTCCTCCCCCCCCAAACTGTGCCATGCAGCTAGAAGAGTTGAAACAATTCTCGCCAAGTGTAATAGCAGCCCTGAAGGGGGATTTCCAGGCAGTTTGGTGATGGGAGGGGGTAGTTTTCCAGAGGGGTGACGAGGGGGGGGGGGTACAGTTGAGATCCAATTGTCCTCTAGAACAATTTAGACTGCCTTCCATGAATAATTCGGTTTCTTAGAAGCCTTCAGGGCGACTCCCACACACTCTGTTGACATTTTTCTCACTCTATTATTCATTTTGTCTCTCTCTCTCCCTCCCTCTTACTCACTTTCTCTCTCCCTTTCCTTCTCTTGAACACTCACTCTTTGTGGGTTAAGTGGGAGAGAGGGCTTGCTTGCCTCAACTTCGCCCACAAAAGTTTTGTAAAATATTTACAAAGTGTAAATAAAGGCATTTATCTATCTATCTATCTTCTTTGTTTCTAAATCTCTCTCTCTCTCTCTCCATGTTTTATCTATTTTCCTTCATGTTTATCTCTGATTCCTTCTCACTATGTTAGGGTTGAGTGGTAGAGAGGACCAAGAGTCTTAACTCCGCCCTTAATAAAGGCAATTTATCTATCTATGTTAAAATGTTTTCTCTTTCACTCCTTCCTTTTCTTATTTCTCTCTTTTCTCACTCTATCTCTCTCACACCTTCCTCTCTTTTTCCTTTCCTAATTTCTGCCTCTCTCTACCACTCCATAATTTTCTTATCTTTCTCTCTATTTCTCTTTAACACCTCCTTATTTCTCTTTCACACCTTCCTCTCTCTATCTCACTTTAATTTCTCCCTCTCTCACTCTATCTCATTTACTCTCTTTCTTCTTGTTCCTCTCTCTTTCTTCCACTTGACTCTCCTCTCTCTTTCCTTCCCTCAACTCTCTCCTTTCTCTCTCACTTTCTTCTTTTCGTTCTCAGCTTATCCTACCTCTCCTTTCATTCTTATCCATTTTTCTCTGTCAATTCATTTGTAATGCACAAAGCATTGTCGCATAATAAAAAGGAATCCAACGAGACCAATTTATTTTCGAGTGTACTCAAGTTGAATAATTTTCTACAATTTTGTTGGTCGTATTGAAACTTCCATAGACATTTTGACGACACATAGTTTGTATTGTCCTTACTTCTCCATTGAACAAGCGGGCTTTGAATTGCTAGTTCCAAAAAAATAACCCTCATAAAAGAACCATAACCCTAGTAAAAGAATCCTCATTTATTCGTACAGTTCACCTTAAGGTAAATAATCTAGACTGGCGGTTCGTGCCCACGAAACAGGTGAAGTGCTGTACAGTAAAAGATACGAGCACTTCACCTGTTTCGTGGTTACGAGCCGCCAGTAATAATCTAATGAAAATGTGAATAGTACCAAAATAGTTATTATTGAAAATTGCTAATCAATCGTTGTACTTCCATCCACTGGCGGCTCGTACCCACGAAACAGGTGAAGTGCTGTACAGTAAAAGATACGGGCACTTCACATTTTTCGTGGGCACGAGCCGCCAGTGCTTCTATAACTTTCTCGGAACTAACAGTAAGTACAAATTGTAAGAGGGGCTGTTTTGGGCTTTGCCCGTTGTACACTTCCATGCATAATAATTACACATCACTACTAATAATACTCATCACAACACTGAAGATGATGATGATTACGTCATAAAAAGGATAACATACTATCCAGAATTACCCTGCAAAGAATTTGGTAATCATTATGTCAGAATTATGCCATTTTGTGAGTAATCGTGAACAAGTGAATCTAATACGTGTACTCGACCAATCAGAGAGCAGAACGCAAGCTCCCCCTCCAATTACTGGCTACTACAGCCAATCAGGGAGTAGAACGCAAGCTCCGCCTCCAACCAATGGTGAAGCAGGGGCTGGCCGCTGTCGGCCAATCAGAGAGCGCGATTGGAAAGCAACCGAGTTTGAATGTATGATAGCAAAATGGCCGAAGAGAACTGATCGTCAGCAATATGGTGCAGAGAAGCTTTCTTTAGTTAATTTGGCAGCGGTTCACTGCTATTGGAGCTGAGCTCTGTCAGAACAGTCGACAAGTGGTTTGCGAGACTATATTATTATTATTATTATTATTATCTAGAGTCTTTTCAAATTGTGATTTCTACTTTTCTTGCAGATTTGAAAAACTTTTAAACATTCAAATTTCCGTGGAACATTTCAAGAAATACCTCAATTTCCCATCGAGGATAATTATTGAGGTTATTTTGTTGGTGGAACATCCTTTTTGGACTCCACCAAACGTGGCATACGATAGTCTAATCGGTGAGATTAATAATCTAGAGTCTTCACCAATTGTAGATGGTGACCTTCTTAATTCAAACTCACAAAAATGTGTTTATCCCCCTAAAGCAGTAGGTCCATTCATCTCTCATCATCATTTTACCAATGTACTATATTTGCCTCTTCAATGACAAAAAATTTCAATGTATTTCAAAGAAGGGGGAAATAATTATTCCATAATAATTATTATTCCAATGTTATGCCGGGTTTATACGATGCCAATTGGCTAGACAATTCTTCACTGGCGGCTCGTGCCCACGAAACAGGTGAAGTGCTGTCCAGTATAATATACGGACACTTCACTTATTTTGTGGGTGCAAGCCGTCAGTGCAATTATTGTCTTCTGAAACTAACAGCTGATGTTGTCAATAAGAGCTTCCATTTAGCCATGCCTCGATGGTTTTAAAATAAACGATACAATAGATACTTTACATCAGCTATACATTTCAGAAGACAATCACTGTCTCGCCAATTGGCATCGTATAAGGCCGCCTTCATGCCTAGTTTATAAGATGCCAATTGGCGAGGCAATTCGCATAAGACAAGTGGTGTTGCCGGGCACAAACAGCTGATATTGTCGATTAGAGTTTTTATTTGGCAATGCCTAGGTGATGGTTTTAAAATCAAAAGATTCAATGGATACTTTACATCAGATGTGAATTTCAGAATACAATTGGCAGAAGACAATCTTTGCACCAATTGGCATTGTATAAACTGGGCATTATATTGATAGGCTAAAGCGGAATCCAAGGAAATAGAAAAACGAATATGAAATGTATGTTATTGGTCATCAACAGCTCTGTCAGGGCAGTCTGTTATTGGTCTTCAGGGGCGATCAAGTTCAGCTTTGGTCACATTTGACTCGTTGTGCTCTTGCAGACCGCTCACCAACTATTCTGACAGAGCCGAACAGTAATTACATTCATTTGTCAAACGCTTTTTTATTTGTTCTCCTTTATACTAAATTATTTCTTCAATTATGTAATAATGAGACATATTTAGACCACTGGCGGCTCGTACCCACGAAACAGGTGAAGTGCCCGTATCTTTTACTGTACAGCACTTCACCTGTTTCGTGGGCACGAGCCGCCAGTGATTTAGACTATAGCTGACGCCAAAAAGTTAGACTGTTTTATCTGATACTTTTGCACTTTAACAGCTGATTAGTCAATTAGAGTTGTCATTTAGCTATGCAAACTTTAAAACTTCTCAAAAAATATATTCAATCATTTCTCTCAACTATTCAACAAATAATTGAATACGTTATCCGTTGAACTCGGTCATAAAATGAGAATTCGATTGATATTATGTTCCAAGTTTCACTCGATAATAGACTTGCAAGACTTGGACTGGATGATATTGTTGTTTTTCCTGATTCCCGCCGATAAAGTTTTCTCACTTTTCCAGCTTCGGCAGATCGGAAAACTTTGTAGTTGAAAAACTTTGTTGGAATTCTCGATTTCCAATTATCTATCCAATTGGCTCGAGTATGATTTTTATTTCAAAGCTCACTGACTGCTGTTTTTGTTACGGAAGTTTATATGACTCAAGTTTAATACATATTTTTAATCATCCTTTTTTTATTTCAGTGTATTTTACAAAACTCAAGGAAAACTTTCTGATAAGCTTCTCAACGATGATATAGCTTAAATGAGCATAAAGCTTGAACAATCTTATTAATGAGAGGGTTCTCGACGAGAAATTAAAACATTTCAGATGGTCCGTATCACATAACATGGGAATACATGGATACAATCTTCAAGCCCACTGGCGCCTCGTGCCCACGAAACAGGTGAAGTGCTGTACAGTGAAAGATACAGGCACTTCACCTGTTTCGTGGGTACGAACCGCCAGTGATATAGAATAGGCTATAACACGCTCGAATACTCATCTTGGGCAATCAGAAATGAAAATCACTACGTAAAAATAAAATGAAACATCAGAGCATCTAGATGAATACATTTTTTCCACAAATTTCCCCTACAACATGGATGTAATAATTTTCTTTCAATCATCGCACTTTCCCGGCATCATCACGGATGCTAGCCTGCTACTGACAGGTTAATAACATTCCTCTGAAACATAGCAGAGTCGATTCCGTCATTCCCAATTTCCAACTCAGATTGAATAACATTTCAAATGTTAGATCAATCATATATTGGATACGACAGCACACGACAATCAGACTGGCGGTTGGTGGATGTGTGTAATCAATTAAAATTCTATCGGGACAGTTTGTAAGCGGGTTGTAACAGCTTAAAAGTTTTGTCAAGGTCACTCTCGACTCAATGTGTTCTTGGAGAGCGCTCGCCGCATGTCCTGAAAGAGCTGAGCATCGATAATGATCATTTACCAACCGCCAGTTTAGGTGGCGCCTGTTCTACACGCCTCTCCAAGCAAAGAAGACATTCTGGACAAGATGGGAAAATGGCTGCAGCTCGGTCAATATTCATTCAAACAACATAAATTTAGTTTCAAATTGTAGAAACCATTCTGCTCGACAATTTGAGGTTAAATTGATAATTTTTGAACCAATATTGACAGAGCTGGAGTAATTTTTCCATCTTGACGGAGGGTCTTCTCTGCTTAAACAGACTATACACGCCTGTCGAAACTCATCAACAAAATAATAATCGACGGTGGCCGATTCGCTCGCCGAATATCCGTCGAATGTTCGACGTATGTCGGAAATGCCTGTTACAACGGATATGGGCGAGCTCCTATTGAATTTACTGAAGTATTGTATGTCCAAGCAGAGAAGACATTCTGGCAAGATGGAAAAGTGCGTGCAGCTCGATCAATGTTGATTCAAAAGTATGAATTTGGTCTTAAATTGTAGAAAACACTCTAATCTACAATTTGAGATCAAATTTATAGTTTTTGAACCAATAATGACCGAGCAGGAGTCATTTTCCCATCTTGCCAGAATGTCTACTTTGCTTGGACAGACTACAATTCACCGCGCAGGGGATTCGGGTGGATCATTGCCGGTTTCACTAGAATCTATACATCAATGTATGGAGGCAGGAATGTAGCCCACGTATTATGTGAGTTAATAGAAATGTATGGAATATAAGTAGCCTATAACTATCCGGCAGGCTCGCTTCGCTCGCCTGCAATCTCCATTCGAATGGTTATGCTCTGATCATCATATCACTCGACAGGGTTCTTTCCAGTAATCGTTCTGACTTAGTTTTTCTATTACCTCAGCTCAACCTGGGTACATGATTTGAACGTACTGTATTTAATTCAGTAGTTTACGTGAAATCTGCAAAAGTTCAGATTACAAACATTGGAAAACCTTATTGGAGGCGTAACCTCAGGAGGGTTTCGGAATTTATTGAACACAGCATTTCTAGACCCAATCTCAACCTTTCTATGAAATTTTAACATTTTTTGCCAATTGGTTCTCAAAAAATCTGAGGAAAGCTGAAAATTCCGAAAAATTGTAAAACGCTAATTTTGAGCGTAACCTTGGGAAGTATATAGGACATAGGTTGGAAACTTGATCCAATATATATTTACTTCCAAATTAGTTCGTGGGAGAAATGTCTTTTTAAGATCCCTCTCCAAGAATTGACATTTATATGTCTAAACTCCGCCATTTAATGTAGATACAGCACAAATTGTTTGTTTGTTTGTTTATGAGAGTGAAGCCCATACGAGCTCATAGGCTTGTGCATGGGTAATGAAATGGATGATAGATGACGACTACTTTTTAGGTAGTCGGGACCGACGGCTTATCGTCTCCTCCGAAAGACGGGGTGGTCGTATCTATGTGATTGTGCTGTGGTCAAAAATTGTTCTCCGCTTGGGATTTGAACCAGGGTCCACCTGGTTATCAGACCGGCGCTTTATCACTCCTCCAACGAGCCACCCAAAATTTATAATACCGTTAGCTTATTGAATCCTACATCTGCCTCATTTTGCAAGTTTCCATAGTTTATAATTAGCCAACTTATGCAAACCATAATGTAATTAGTGTAATTTTCATTTATGTTCATTCTTATAGCCTAGGATTCAAATTATTGTATTATGTAATCTACATGAATGAAGTGATTGAATCTGAATCAAGTTAAGATTTATTATAATTGAGGCAATGATATAAATGAGGTTATGGAAAATTTCAATGGCGGTTTTTTCAAAAACCAAACAGGTCAGCAGCTGTTTAATTAGAATTGGATACTAATTTCACAGTACTAAACTAATCAGAACAGAATTGAGGCGTTAAAAATTTTAACATAACCATCAGCTGATGATTAAATTTTCAATATCTGAAAACAATAGCAGCTGGTGGTATCGATTTTTTGGTACTACCAACCTGACAACAATTAAGTTGTATCAGCATGCAATTTCCAGATCATGTTTTTGTTTCAATGAATAATTTATAGAATAATAGAGATAAGTATTGATTCTAATATCAATTTTGAATAAGTACGTTTGAATATTTTGCTACTACTATCATCACATTCCAATACTTTATTCATTTGAACGTTTTCCCACTTTAACACGGTGAAATAACGGTGATTAAACTAACAGAACGTACGTGCAACCGGCCCTTAATACGTGAACACAGATATAGGCTAACTGAAATCCAACAAACGCTTTATATACTCGTATAACACTCAATACATGAACATAGAAATACCTGACATCCAACGAACTTATTATATATATATATATATATATATATATATATATATATATATATATATTTATATAATAATAATATATTATTAGTAAATAAGGTATATAACCTTCTTAGTAAATATATATATATATAACATCCAATACTGTAGCCTACATTGATATCCAACAGCCAGACAAACGGTAATTCTCATACAAGTCAAAAGCAATTTTGCCCCCGTCAAGTTCAAATATCAATTTGGTCGGTTCTATTGTATAGTCTGTCCAAGCAAAGAAGACATTCTGGCAAGATGGGAAAATGACTCCAGCTCGGCCAATATTGATTCAAAAATTATAAATCTGGTCTCAAATTGTAGGAAACGTTTTGTTCTAAAATTTGAGACCACATTAATGATTTTTGAAGCAATATTGACCGAGCTGGAGTCATTTTCCCATCTTGCCAGAATGTCTTCTTCGCTTGGACAGACCATGCCAGTTCATCATCTGACTTGCTTTAGCAAATAGCAGTTTGTTTCTGAATAAGGCTAGATTCACAAAAGACTTTATGTTAGGGACATTGAATGTTGGCCAGAAATTGTTTATAACCTTTGCAATGTTCACTAAAATCGAGTTCTTATTTGTTATCAAGAGCTCTCTATTCACCGTGTTTCAAGTTAGAAATGGTTCATAATTTTTGTATGTAGTTGGAGAGTTGTGCTCTTGTAGAGTCAGTTCACAGGGCCCTCGCGTGGGGTGTGCGGAGTGTGCGACCAATGGGGGGGGGGAGGCGTCGGATGATGCTAACCGGGAATTTTGAAAATTTTATTGGGCTATTAGAATAATTTTTCCACTATCTGATAGAAAACTTATTTTACCAACAACTCCACAAGAAATTATTTCCTCTGCATAAATTCATTAATCATAATGAATTTATCAATTGAAAAACCACGATCAATGTACTGTATGAAGCAAGCCAATAAACGCCCTTCTCAAATTTGATTCTATGATTGGGTAATAACCACCTTACATTCTGTCGACCAATCACAAGCCAGTTTCCGATAAAAACTCCTCCATAAAATAATCCTATAATAATGATATTTTTACCGAATTGTTGTAGTTTTCAAACTTTTTTTGGCAAGAGGTCGGTATTAGATCATGAATAGTTTGAGTTCTATTTCATTATATTCATCCTATGAAAAATATAATTAATAATGAGTACACTACTGGCGGCTGGTACCCACGAAACAGGTGAAGTGCCCGTATATTTTACTGTACAGAACTTCACTTATTTCGTGCGCACGACACGCCAGTGAATGAGTATAAGATGATATAGTGCGAGATCATATTTTCAACTAATTTCATACAGAATAAAACTATCGAAGTCTAGTACTGGTCTAAGTTACACGAGAAAAGTAAAACTAAGTCCAAATTCTATAAATAAATTTTTCAAATACTAACTTGATAAAATCTTACCAGCCTGAATACATGGATGAATATTATATTAGCACAAGACCGTCAATAGTAAATCAGTGTAATTTTTTGCTTATGATACACCATCCGTCATTTTCTTGCTAGCAGCCATTTTCTAAGACAGAACTCGCGAAACACTGTCAACCAATAAGAAAAGAGCAGGCGGGGCATGAAGGCGTGTACAAGTCAAATCTCAACAATAACCCGTCAACTGCTGCCATCTAATGGTTGAATTTAGAAACTTTTATAATCGATGTTTTCGGCCATTTTGATCGTAGGCGGAGCTTGGAGGCGTGTACAATGGAAGTCGAAGCAAGTCACCCTATTGCTACTGCCATCTGTTGGCTGAATCAGGAACTATTTCGAATGTCAATCAAGAAAGTTGGGCAGAGCAGTGAAAATGACTGAAATCTTCAATTTGCTTGTTATTGAGTTTCCAATATTTTGTTGAAACATCTCCATTTCCAGAGAAATGAAATATTTATGATGATTCCCAATATGTTTCTGTGAAGAATTTATTATTCCCTTCCTTATGTACTTTCAAGCAAACTAAAAGAATAAATTAATCAATAATTAGAATTTTATTATTTTAATGATAAAGTTCGGTAGAATGTAACAGCTTTGCTTAATATAGATAATTTTTAGTTATTTTGTATTAATTCCTGTAGACTTCTGCTTATCATGCATCCAATACATGAAAATACGAAACAATACGTTGGGATACAATAAGCAAGTCCCTATAATCTTTTTTCCCACACCACATGCAACATTGCGATTGCTTATGAGAAAAATGTGAAGATGCAAGGCAGCTTGAATCATATTTGGCTTTGAATATTTTATAATATGTTGGTTTGCATTCGTATGGTAACGTGAGGGGAGGCACCTGCGCCAAAATCTCGCACAGAGCGTCAAAAAACCACGCGAGGGCCTTGTCTGTCCAAGCAAAGAAGACATTCTGGCAAGATGGGAAAATGACTCCGGTTCGCTCAATATTGTTTCGAAAATTTTAAATTTTACCTCAAATTGTGGATCATAATGTCTCCTACAATTTGAGACCTACTTTTAATCAACAACGACCGAACTGAAGTCATTTTTCCATCTTGCCAGAATGTCTTCTTTGCTTGGACCGACTGTACTTCAGTGAATTCAACAGAATTTGGCCTCAAATTGTGGATCAGAATGTTTCCTACAATCTGAAACCAAATTTATAATTTTTTGAACTATTATTGACCGAGCTGGAGCCATTTCTCCATCTTGCCAGAATGTCTTCTTTGATTGGACAGACTAATGCGTGGCTTAGAGCTGCTAGTCTAATAAGGCATATATTGTCTCTTATGATTTCAAAAACATGAACTGTAGGCCATGACTGGATCATCTTCATTGAAGCTTGGTCATAGCTAGGTGGCAACTCCAATTGACAACATCAGCTGTTGGAGCACACAAAGATCAGATGGAACCGGCCAACTCTTTGGTGTCTGCTATGGAACGTTCAATTGATCTATAACAAAGTTTTCATTAGAAATTCAATTATAAGATACATATTCAAGATGGTCCTTGTATCAATAATGGAACAAACAAGTTGAAGGAATTGAAACAATACGTACAGTATACAAAAAGTCTTGTATTATTATTTATTCATGAATACTTTCCAATTTTCATTCAGGGGTCTAGTTAGATACACATATTTATTCTGTGTATTCTATGATCAATTATCAAGGAACTTGAACCGTGAACACAATAGATTCAGATATGTGTCAAGTGCCTTTCTATCCTGTAGAATTTATCGGACGAGAAAAATCGGACGTTCAAAATTATTCGTTCTGTGTATGGAACGGGATTGAGAGCTCTCTAGGAGATCTTAATTTATTTTCAATAAATGATCAAAGTTTAAGAAAAGGAGTCGAGTCTCAAAAAAAAAATCAAACAACTGGCAACAGCGAACAATGTTGTTGACGTGGTTTATTGATTTGTTGATTTTGAGTGTTGCCACATGTTTGTAGCGGCATCTGTGAATTCAACGAAATCTGCTAATTCAGCAGTATTTGGGAATCCAGCAACATTTGTGAATTCGGCAGCCAGTCAGCGACTGGTATTTGGTCTGCGCTAAACAAGAATGCGCTGATAAAACGCGAGCGAACAAACTTTGATCAACTGAACAAAGCTGATTGTGCCAACAAGAATGTTGAAAAAATCCGAGATTCATTCGAGTCTGTTTAATCGTCATTTTGAAATCTGTGAAGTATGCAGACACTCATCTAAGTCTATAGAGTCTAAAAAATGATGAAAAACGTTTTGAGGTCTGTTTAATTGTCACTTTACTTCTGTTTGATGTAATCTGTAGAGTTTGCAGTCACTTATTGAAGTCTATAGAGTCATCAAATGAATGAAATGAATAAAATGAATGAAACAAACCAGTTAGGGTTTGTTAAATCGGCACTTCTGTTATTTTGTTAACTGTTGAATGAAAGAGGTACATAATTGAATATGTGTTGAATGCAATCACTTTTCTGAGTCTATAGCCTACTCACTAGCAGAATGTGAGGAAGGGAAAAATGTTTTTAGAGTTTTAAGATACACTCTAGATTGTTTGATAGTCAATAATTACACGAAATAATATCTATGTAGAGAGTAGAATCATCAATTAATGCTTATTTCTGAGTGTAATACCAGAGACAATGTATTATTACAATGTAATAATACATTGTCTCTGGTAATACCCACATGGGCTCACAGGCGTGTGCGTGGGTAATGAGAGGGAAGAAAATTAGAGATCATGGTTTTCTACGAGAGACGGGTGGCCGTATAGTTGTGTCAAGCACAGAAGGGCCTTTGGCAACATGGCTGCCATTCACTGCTGCCAGTAGTCGAAATGGTAATTGTTCTAGTATATAGGCTAACCAAATTTAGGAAAAAATAGTACAGGCTTGGAATTTTTTTCTGTCTCAGTTCATAATTATGTTATGATTTATGCAATCATATGTCAATAATCAAATAAATAAATGTATAAAAAAAAAAATATTTTTTATTCGTGAAATCAATATTATCAAGATTAGTGTAAAAACAGTAGGTTGGCTGAAGTGATTTTACTCTGGAATTCTAAGTTTTGCGCATGCGTTGTTACACTCTCACTTCCCTCCGCCATCTTGCAAGAGGCTCTTCTGTTCTTGGGACAACTACGTATATTTATGTGATTGTGCTGTGCTTGGAAACTGTTCCCTGGCTAAGCATCGAATTCATAGAGCGATCAAAAGTAAGTGATGGGGAAAAACGTTTTGAAGCTTGAAGAGTCAGTCTGTTTATTTATAATCATCACAACTGTAGGAAATTAGTATAAAGCCGCGTATTGACAGTCCGAGGCATTTGCCACGCATGTCTCAGGATACGTGCATCAGTGTAGTCTGCAATTTTTGTAACCACGCATGCTCGCTGCGAGCACGCGAAGAAATTGACTAGTAGTCCAGTCAAATTAAGCAAAAAAAGTGAAAGTCGGAGGACCCAGCTGAAATTTGTCTTATTGTCTACAAAAAGGTCCTATAAAATTTTCTCGTCCGACGCTTGGTTCGGCCACAATTCACGAAAAACAATTCCTAGTAGGTAAATTTTACGGTTTTTTCAAGATGGCGGCTGAAGCTCACAGGGGACTCTTGGGGACTTTTAGTATGTTATTCAGCGCAATTTTCTGATTATATCTGCAAATTTTCAGCTGGGTCCTCCGACTTTTACTTTTTTTTCTTAATTTGACTGGACTATAGCGTCTTCAAGCGGGAGACAAAGCAACTTAGCTCTGACAATTGATAATTTGGACTTTGGAGGTTAGTTTGTGCTCAATTAGTAGGTAAAAAATTGAGGCAATGTTTATTATTCTGCACCCAAATAGAATTATGAATCACAAAAATACATAGGAATGGGGTACAGTTTTGAGGTTAGTTTGTAGATTTGTGCGTTGTGCGTGGCGAGGCAAACAGGACAGGTATCCACATGACGCACGCCTCGGAGCGAGGCACGTTTGAGTACGGCCCTTTTACCGACAAGCACACTGCTCGCCGCGAATTGTGTGTCGCGTTTGCCTCGCTGCAAGCCACATGCCTCGGACTGTCGATACGCGGCTTAATTGCCAATCTTAAAAGCCTCTCAATGATCTGCGCCTTATTCATTTGTACATTTTAATAAAAGTTCGCGCCTACAAAACTATCATTTGTATTATTCATTTTTGAACAGCTGATTTCACAAGAGTCTCGAAGCATTGTCGGCTCGTGCCCACGGAAAAGGTGAAGTTCTGTACAATAAAAGGTGCGGGCACTTCACCTGTTTCGTCGGTACAAGCCGCCAGTGTCTTAAAGTATCTGCGAGACAAAATTGAGAACACTCAGGCGAGTCAACAAACATTACAAATCAATAGGCCTAATATTACAGTGAAGACTGCAATAAAAGTCAATATACACCGACGAGCGAAAAGTTTACAAATTGGAGTACCGTACGCCTCTGGTTGCGCGTATAAATCTCGTCGAAAACTTTCGCCAAAAAAAGTGGAGTCTGACTGACAGTGAATGGAGGGCCGAGAACCGGAAATATATGAATTTGCCGAGAAAAAATGAAAGTTTGCCTTCCAAAAGGCCATGGAACATCTTCATGTTATATTATTATATTTATGTAGAGAACAGACAACTTCTCCACGTCTTGCAGAGCAGAGCGTAACTACAAACTCGTTTGTAGAAAAGGAAGAAGAATGAGAAGAAGAAGAAGAACAAGAGAAAGAATAAGAAGAAAAATAGGAAGAAGAAGGAGGAGGAGAAGAAGAAGAAGAAGTAGGAGGTGGAGAAGAAGAAGAAGAAGAAGAAGAAGAAGAAGAAGAAGAAGACGAAGAAGAAGAAGAAGAAGACGAAGAAGAAGAAGATGATGATGATGATGATGATGACGACGACGATGATGATGATGATGATGACGATGACGATGATGATGATGATGATGATGATGATGATGATGATGATGATGATGATGATGATGATGATGATGATGATGATGATGATGATGATGATGATGATGATGATGATGATGATGATGATGATGATGATGATGATGATGATGATGATGATGATGATGATGATGATGATGAAGAGAAAGGAGGAGGAGGAGAAGAAGAAGAAGAAGAAGGAGAAGAGGAGAAGAAGAGGAGGAGAGAAGAAGAAGAAAAGAGAAACTACAAACTCCATTTTCTACTTGTTTTTCTTCTTCTTCTTCTTCTTCTTCTTCTTCTTCTTCTTCTTCTTCTTCTTCTTCTTCTTCTCCTCCTCCTTCTTCTTCTCCTTCTTCTTCTCCTTCTTCTCCTTTAAAATTAATTAAATCATAAAGCAGCATCAGAACATGATATTGTTTCACAGGTCTGTGAAGATTCATTGAAAATGAATCTTATATTCAATCTTAGACGGGATGACCATATCAGCCCATACTTTCATCAGCTTGATTTGTTAAAGCTTAGACCTGTGAAACAATATCATGTTCTGATGCTGCTTTACGATTTAATTAATTTTAAACGTCCAGGGTACTTGGCAAATCAGTTCATCTTCATTAGACAGCGAAGTGGAAGGGGCACTTGACATGGTTCTCAGTTATTGGTGATCCCCAACCACAGAACCTCTATGTACAACAAATCTTTTCATGTGACAGCTTGCAGAACTTGGAATCAATTGCCTGTGGCTATTAAGAGTGCGAATGGTCGAGCTACATTGTAACCCAAAATGAACAAACTATTTATAGTAAAAAAATTTTTTCAATGCTTTGGTCACATTCCCGACAACAAAATTCAGGATCTCGGCATTGCTGTGACTTGTTTATGTAGTGGCTAAAACAAAACCACTCCAGTCGCACACAATCACATGCAAAGCTTTTGTTTATCTCGTCTCAAGCCATCGTGAAGGGACTATAGGCATATAATAGCTAAATGAGAACTCCAATCAGCTGTTGAAGCTCACGAGGAGCAAAGCGAAACGGCCAACTTTTTACGTCAGCTATTGACGACTGAAGTCAGTTGGAAAGTATCTTGAGCTCTTCGAGAGAGATTGGAAGAAATAATGAGTAAAAGAGAGATAGAGAGAGTGTGGAAGAGAGAGAGAGAGAGAGAGAGAGAGTGAGTGAGAAGACGATTTTTGCGACCCGTGACCCGTGTCAGACACAAGTTAGCAGGTTTTCCGGCAGAGTGCGTCGAGGGGCAATTGCTTAGAAACCCTTCACGTCGATTCGGAGACTATTTCTCGATAGCAAGCAGATTTCAAAAGCAGAGATCCCTTCAACTAATCGATGTAACTCCCGTATCGGAATGCATTGTATCCCTATCTCACACCTGGCACTTGGAGACGAATGTTACATCTATTAGATTGAAGCTTCCACTTAGCTTGCAAGATAGTTGAGGAAACCTATTTTGCAATCATGGTATGGGTTGACCCGTGAAAGGTCCAATTTTTTCGACGTAAGCATTTTTTGATGAGAAACTACTAAGCATGGAACAACAACGGTTTTTTGGAGGTGGAAGGAATAAATTTTTGATAATTGGGTGAATTTTTATACTGGTCAAAATATAATGTATCATAAAGCTTATTGCTGTAAATTCTGCTTCTTGTGCGCTCCAACAGCTGATGTTGTCATTGCCATTCAGTTTTGCCTAGATCAGTAGTCACAAATAGTTGGTGACCTTGATTAATTATTAAGTTTCATGAAGGTCCGTTTCAAAATCTTGGCGAGCTTCCCCGGTCCATTCAGGGGAAACTACTGGGTTACGCCTGTAATAAGATTTTCCAATGTTTGAAATCTGCACTTTCGTTTATTTAACGGAAACTACTGAACTACGTTCAAATCATATTGTTCAACCCAGGTTGAGCTGCATGAGGTAATAGAACAACTGATACAGAACGATTTCTTAAAAGAACTCTGTTAAGATATATGATGATCAAAGCAAACCCTTTCAAACGGAAATTGCAGGCGAGCGAAGCGAGCCTATTTGTATCAAATGACACTGACAGAGGTCTTGCAGGCGAGCGAAGCGAGCCTTTTTTACTCACTTACACGGTTGATACTGTCGGGGGTCCAGGGGGCGGCACCCCTGGCTAGGCAGAGAAGGCGAGCATAGCGAGGATAACGAAGATAAATTGAATCAAAATTGAACGTTTTACTGGGCATAGAATAATTTGATAAAATAATGCAAACTTTTTTTTGAGAGTTGTATAATAAGAAGTGTTTAGTTTCTGATGTGGTGGTTTTTTATCAATTCAATTTCATTTAGACTTTAGTTTTCTTCGGTATGTCAACGCGGTCCGCACAAAACTAGCTGGCGGTCCGGATCCGGACCGCGGTCCGCCATTTGGTGACCACTGGCCTGGATGATGTTTTGGAATCAGAAGAGACAATAGATGCTTTTCATCAGCTCTTAGTAGGTTACATCAAGTACAAGAGACAGGCGAAACTGCATAACTATTTGACTACATACAAAGATTATGAACCATTTCTAGCTCAAAACACGGTGAATAGGGATCCTTGATGACAGAAAACTTGAATTCAGTGAACATTGCAAAGGTTATAAACAATTTCTGATTCCTAGAACATGGGTATAGGACGACTCGATGTACGGAAAAACTCACAGACAGCAAATATTCAATGTCCCTTACAATCAAGTAGTCCTTTTGTGAATCTAGCCTTATTCAGAAACAAACTGCTATTCTATTTGCTAAAGCAAGTCAGATGATGAACTGGCGTACTCTGCATGTCCAAGCGAAGAAGACATTCTAGCATGATGGGGAAATAACTCCAGTTCGGTAAATATTGATTCAAAAATTATAAATGTGGTCTCAAATTGTAGAACAAAACGTTTCCTACAATTTAATACCAGATTTATAATTTTTGAATCAATATTGACCGAGCTGGAGTCATTTTCAAATCTTGCCAGAATGTCTTCTTTGCTTGGACAGACTATACAATGGGTTGCATAGCGGACAGAACCGACCAAATTGATATTTGCACTTGACGGGGGCAAAATTGCTTCCGACTTGTATAAAATTGCCGTTTGTATAGCTGTCTGATATATCTATGTTCATTCATTGAGTGTATATAGCCTATAATGCGTTTGTTGCATGTCAGATATATTCATATGGTCACATATTGAGTGTTATATATAATGCGTTTGATGGCTATCAGTTGGCCTATATCTTTGTTCACCTATTGAGTGTTGTAGCCTATATATATACAGGACGTTTTGGAAGGAATTACCCATATCTCAGAAATAGCGATCAAAAATCGCTACAAAACACTAATTTTTCACTTGGTGCTATGTTTTGTCTATTTTGCGATTTTTGATCGCAATTTCTGAGATTTGGGTAAGATTTACACAATCACCGCCATCCAACTTTTCCTTCAGAATCCTACTCTCTTCAACCTCCATTAATGAAAAATACAAATTTATTATCCCTTATCGAGTTATAACCCTAAGGCTGAGGCCGCACTGCCGGTGGGTAGAGCCTGGAGGGTGGAGGGTAGTTGGTAAATCTATAGAACATACATACCATCCACAGTAATATATCGTATGAATTGGATGTGTTCAGCCGCCATATTGAAATTCTTAAATATGGACAACATAACCTCAAAAACAGTATGACGTCATACCATTCATACGATGTATTGCTGTGGATGGTGTGTATGTTCTAAAGATTTACCAACTACCCTCCACCCTCCAGGCTCTACCCACCGGCAGTGCGGCCTTAGCCTTATTGTTGAAAAATGGCGTTTTCTAGCATATTTTTACAATTATCTCAATAACCGTTGGAGTTTCAAACTTCAAACTAGTTTCATTGAATTTATCAGCTAATTTTACATAGAAATTGATCATTTCAGCACCCCACTAAAGCCTCTAAAAAATTAATATATTTTGTAAAATCTCAATTTTCCGCCATTTTTATCTCGGTAACAAAGCTTTTTTGGGGGTATGTCCCATGGAACTTTTTTGTCTACTTGATGTAAGGAATCAGCCTGATAAGTATTACTCATTCCTCCTGAAACACTCTGTATAATACGTTTGATGGCTATCAGTTAGCCTGTATCACGTGTTCACCTATTGAGTGTTGTAGCTATATGAAGCGTTTGTTGAATGTCAGATATACCTATGTTTACAGATTGTGTGTTGAATATTGTTATGTTGAGTGATGTGTTGAGCATTATTCAAATAGGAGAGCTTTAACTGCTACAAGTTTGTTTTTAAGAATAGTTCTCGCAAGCTGAATAGACAACTGGCGGCTCGTGCCCACGAAACAAGTGAAGTTCTGTACAGTAAAAGATACGAGCACTTCACCTGTTTTGTGGGCACGAGCCGCCAGTGGAAAGACACGCAGCTACAATCTGAAGTATATTGTAACAAAGTGTCTACTAAGATTACGGAAACAATATCGTACAGAATACACCATCCATCTTCTTTTTTTGCTGGCAGCCATTTTCTAAGACAGAACTCACGCAACACTGTCAACCAATAGGAAAAGAGCAGGCGGGGCATGAAGGCGTGTTCAAGTCAGATCTGAAACATCACCCTTCAACTGCTGCCATCTACTGGTTGAATTTGGAAACTTTTCTAACCGAGGATGTTTTCAGCCATTTTGATCATAGGCGGAGCTTGGAGGCGTGTCCAATGGAAGTAGAAGCTAGTTAACCTATTGCTACTGCCATCTGCTGGCTAAATTCGGAACTTTTTCGAATCTAATTTAAGAAAGTTTGTGTAGAGCAGTGAGAATGGCTGAAATCTTAAATTTGTTGGTTATTGATTCTCCGATTTTTTTGTTCATTCAACTTTATTCCCAGTAAAATAAAATATTTATGATGATAAACAATATTTTTCTGTGAAAAACTTATTATTCCCTTCCTTATGTGCTTTCAAGCAAACTAATAAAATTTTTTTTTGGAGGGTGATGCCCACATGGGCTCTTGGGCCTGTGCGTGGGTAATGGGGAGGATGATGATGAGAGATGAATGGACCTACTGCTTTAGGTAGGTTCCGAACCACCGTGAAGCGATTTTCGAGGCTCATGAATTGAATTCAGAGGAACCGGTCACCAGTACAACAGTGGTGGCAGAGGCACGTCGCTTATCTAATCTCACCGATTAGACGCTCTCTACCACTGGGACAATTAGATCAATAAAACAATTTTAACCCCAAATCAATCAATAATTGAAAATTCATTATTTTAATGATAAAGTACGGTACAATGTAACAGTTTTGCTCAATGTAGCTATTTTTCATAAATTCCTGTAGGCTTTTGCTTATCACGTATCCAATACATAGAAATATGAAGCAATACGTTGAGATACATTGAAATAAGAAAGTCCTTGTAATTCTTTTTGCCACACCAAATGCAACATTCCGATTGCAGCTTGAATCATGTTTGACTTTAAATATAACTATTATAATATGTTGGATTGCAATCGTCTGGTAATGGTGAGGGGAGGCGCCTGCCAAAATCTCGCACAGGGCGCCAAAAATCCACGCTACGGCCCTGGTCAGAAGAGACCATCTTTTGCCATCTTTTGAAGAGACCAACGTTTTGTTATCAACCATAAAAGCTCAGATCAGAATTATTTCTTCAGAACTATCACAGTAGTATTTGAAAATAGTCAATGTGAACAATGAAGTGAAGTCTCGTATTCTCCTTCAAATTACCTTGTTACCATTATTCTAATTCTTAAGTATTTTAAGTAATTAAGTATTAAGTAATTCTAGAAGTATTTTCTCTGTTCAAATACTTAATACTATTTCAAGATTCAAAAACTGTTTAGAATGACTGTTTTTAATTGTAAGAGACCTTAAAAGAGAGTGTAGGCTAAGAGAGTGACCCAAAAAGTGTAGAAAACTGTAAAAAGACCTACTATAGTCTGTCCAAGCAAAGAAGACCCTCAGGCAAGATGGGGAAATGACTCCAGCTCGGTCAATATTGGTTCAAAACTCATCAGTTTGATTTCAAATTGTAGAAAACAATTTTATCTACAATTTCAATCCAAAGTGATAATTTTTAAACCAATATTGACCAAGCTGGAGTCATTTTCTCATCTTGCCAGAGGGTCTTCTTATAATGACTATACTCCATGTTCCCATTTCGGGAGAATTATCTCAGATGACGTAGTGAAAGAACCCCAGGGCGTTCCCACTATTAAGACCATTATGCTATATGGTTATAATCACTATGGTTATAACTATATTGGTTACTATATACTATATTTACGGTAGTGATTTTATTGTGGCTCTAAATTTCTCAAGTTCATGAGTACTATCTCCAAGTTTGTGAATCAAGTGGATTCTCTTCACATATTTCTCGTGTCAAACTTCTAAATTCAAAATTCTCTATTAGGTTTTTTGCATGAATAATATCTGTGCTAAGAAGATTTCAATAATGAACATGATCTTTTCTTAACTGAATTTTTTTCAAAATTGGGATCGAGATAGTGAAGGGCCTGTGCCTGTTTTCTCTTTCCCCATTACATAATTATTATGATTGTGTGTTTGTATCTCTGAATTAATAAATAAATTCTATAAATAATACAGTACATCAGGACCTTATAACACCAAAAACATCATCATTCCATATTCAACTCGTTTTTAATTCAATCTACCAAAAAAAACTTTCAACCACTGAAACAACCCGCGTTTACTCACCATCAACCAATTTTCATAATTGGTTATTAGCCGAGACAAAATCGATAATAATTTTGGGTCAACAGCATGCTTTGAGATGGTAAGGTGGTGGGGAGGGGGGGGAAGAAGGGGACTTATCGAGGAATCAAAATCGCTGTTCAATAAAGTTTAGAAACTGTTTGATAGGTTTTGGAGGGGTGCTCTGGATTGGGGCGTACTATAAGTCTCTCTCTTTCTCTCTCTCTCTTCTTTTTTACTCAATCTATCTCAACCTCTCACACACTAAATATTTCTATCCATCTCTCTCTTAATCTTTCTCTCTATTTTCTGTCTCTCGTTCTTCAAGTGTCTCTCTATATATTTACTTTCTTTTACTCTCTCTCTCTCTCTCTCTCTCTCTCTCTCTCTCTCTCTCTTCTCTTTCTCTCTCTAGCGCGGCATAACTCCTAATCGAATTATTGGTTTGATGAAGATGATTTCTGTCTATAAACGTTCACCGACTTCATGAATAATTGAAAATGACGGAGCTTCGGATTAGCGCATCTGATCACTCTCTCTCTCTCTCCTCTCACTTTCTCTCTCTCACTCACTCTCACTCTCTCTCTCTCTCTCTCTCTCACTCTCACTCTCTCTCTCTCTCTCTCTATCTCTCACCCTCTCCGCCTCTTCCCCATTTGTCTTTATCTCATCCAGTTTCACTCTATCCCTGAGATATTATTTTCATCTCTCTCAATAATTTATTCCTCTGTTTAATAGTTTTTCTCTTCTTGGTAATGGGTTTTCTTACTTTTCTTCAACGGATGTCTCTGAATTCTTTCTCTCTCTGACTTTTCCTTATCATGTTCATTCTCTCACTCTCTTTTGAGCATAATTTTAGTCGAGTCATTCTAGGGTTGGAGGTGGAACTCAGGCGGGTATTACACGATAATAGTTCTATGACATATTTCTATTATCAATCATATGTGATGATGAAATATTACCGTGTAATGAACCAAATATTATTAATGATCATATTCTATGTCATAGGTTCTCCCGTAGAGAACATATTATAATATTTTTTTTAATAGATGTATGACATAGAACTATTATCGTGTAATAGCGGCCTAATTGCAAAAATTCATTTTTTTGGTATATGATGGAAAATTCAATATTCTCTTAGTAGTTATTTTTTACAATTTTGACCGAATTTGACATATGAATTTAGACCGCCTTGATGAGTTGAGGAGAATGAGATTTGTTGAGATCCGATGTCTTTTACAATAATGAGATGTATCCTCAGATTGAGATCCTTGAAGGGTGCTTAATATTGAACATAACCTAAATTCGGTCGGTAAGTGGCTAATCTGCTAGAAATTGATCTACACTACCGAATACATTATTACCGAATAAAATCTGAATACGAGCACGTATAAATTTGTTTTGGAGACCATTTTCCCCCAAAATAGGGTTTTTACAAATACAAGGATATCTTTTAACTGCTCTAGTCCAAAAACTATACAAAGGGAGAAAGGTCTACTTGGTTTCAAATTGTAGAGGACAAAATTATCCCCAGAGGGATTTCGAATTGAACAACTCAAAGGAATATGTCAAAAGATCTGAACAAACAAAAGCTGAAAATGCTTAATTATAGTTTTTCTTGAAAATTAACCTATTTTTTGAAAAATCGTAGCTCGGTTTCAAGCAAAGATGAAGAGATGATTCCACCACCATTCTCTTGGAAATTTTATTTACTGAAAAAAGGTTGAATAAGTTTTTTTGTCCGATACTTCGTTTAGACGTTATTCCAAGAAAACAAAAAAATGGGCAAAACTTTTCCAATATGGCGGCCAAAAACCACTTTCCGACACGAGTTGAGAGTGTAATTTTTTACACGTTAAATAGGAAGGTGTCAGCTATCATTTTTAACATGAAACATCTTTGTTGCAATTAGTTCAACCTCCAACCCTAGAATGACTCGACTAAAATTATGCTCAAAAGAGAGAAAAACCAAGTCAACATGCATGATTTACGGTGCGACGTTGCCATATTTTCCTTCTATTAAAGGAAGCTATGATATTACCCATCAAAATTATCACTTAAAGATCATTTCTTTGAGTGAGAAAACTTCGGCTGATGAAGAAATTTGGACTTGTAACCTAAAATTTTGGATAAAGAACTTTAATGAAAATTTTGTTTTGAAATACCAATGCCTGTTCTTTCAACCGATATCTGTTTTTCCAATAGATTAATAGATAAATAGATAAATAAAATCTTGACACTCCATGGCCACACTGAGTATAAATAATATTATACAGTTTGTGGATAATACTATAGTGTGATCTATTATTATTCTCCTTACTGAGATACTCTCTCAAACAAGTACTACTTATACTCCTAAATCTTCTCTCTCACTCCTTACGCTCTTACTCTCTCCCTATTTCTTTTTATCTTCTCCTCTTTCTTTACTTCGCACTCTCTTTCTCTTTCCCTCTCTCATTTTTCCTCTTCCTCCTCACCCCTCTTTCTACTTTTCTCCTCCATTCCTGCTCACACTCTCTCTCTGTTTGCCTATCACCTCCTCTCTTTCCGAGAAACCCCGAGAGAAAACTTGGACCACGACAAACCGATATCCTCCATTATTCATCGATTAAGCCTCTCTCCAACCCCCCCCCAACTCCTCTCCCTCACCACCAATCACACAGGAAGTCATCTGGAATCCGTTTCAATAAATTTTCATTTTTCACAAGTATTTTTCTCATTTTACCTTCCGGACGCAAGGCGGCAGAAAAAACGCTGACAATGTGAAAAATATTTTCGGCAGCGTTTTCAAAAATCTTTGTCGCTTTTTCTACTGTCACTGGCGGTGTGTTCTAATTGACATTCTATTCGACTAGAGCTTGTGAGAATTTCACCGTAGTAGATTAAGAGCCATGTCACACTACGCCACTTCAGACGCGCGTTCGTAACAGCGCGTTAGGCTCATCAATTTTTTCCTATAGTATCAAATACGAGTGGCGCGTACCCCTGTCACACTACGCCACGCGTTTTTTGAGACGCGCTGTAGAATCGACCGTCCGCGTTTCCAAAGCCACTCAGAAGTGGCGAGCCACAGGGTCAGCAGCTGTAACGTTATGAGAACGCGCCCAACCTGTCACACTACGCCACTTCAGCGCCACTCGCAATTAAAAATCTTATCACTCCACCAAATCTAAATCACGTGATTTTGAAGATAGAGGAATTCTGATTTCAGATTCAGATTCAGCGTTCTCTAATTAGTAAGATTTCCCACGTGGACTCAAAAATATTCAAAATTGAGGAATTTATATTATCTTTGATAGTTTCAATTTTATTCTATACTACTTATTCAGTTTCAATGATCACATAATAACAAATTATGAGTATTATTACACTACAAATTGTTACAGAATATAAAATTGCAGCTATATTTCTATATTTTGATTAGAATCATCAGTATCTTTTTTTTATTCTTGATTATATGAGAAAATATTGTAGTATGCTTTAAATTTTTTTAAGCACACAGGCCTAATAAATTTTGCCAGTATTGAATAAATGAATGAATGAATGAATGATTTATTTCCCAAAAATAAAAGTAAATAATAATACTTTTCCAAAAAGTATTATAATCAAGCTTATTGTTTCTTCTCATCCACAAATGTAGATGAGTATAATTCATCTTAATCTTAAAGTCTTATAGTCTATAATCTTATAATTCACATGATAAAATCATTCTCCAGAGTTTTTGATGTGCATATGAGGAAGATATAATTATGAGCAATTTTTTATTATTATAACAATTATATCAAATCATTGATAATAATAGTAATAATAATATGAGATGTATATTCAATGAAAAGTCTATGCACTCACAGCTACTACTAATGTAAGATGTTGTTGACAAAACCGTGTCATGCTGATGGCAGTTGTTTCCAATAATTCTTAAGAAATAATAATTGCCTACATTTCAATACAATTCAATTTTAATTGACCACCCAGTGCTTTTTATTATTTTAATAAATTCATTTTTCAATAAATATTATTTTAAAAGGGTACTAAGATCTTCATTAATTATTGAAAACTTTAATAGTAGGTATAGTCTGTCCAAGCAAAGAAGACCCTCTGGCAAGATAGGAAAATAACTCAAGCTTGGTTCAAAAATTATCAAGATCTTTGATTTCAATTGTGTAATTTGATCTACTGTTAAGACCATATTTATAATTCTTGAACAAATATTGACCAAGCTGGAGTCATTTTCCCACCTTGCCAGAGTCTTCTTTGCTTGGACAGGCTATAGTATAGTTGACTAATTTGTTTTGTTTATTTGTTTGTTCAAAGCATCCAGTTAACTCCTGTGGTGACTAAAACTTAGTAACTAAAATGTAGTGATTTCACTAGTGATTTTTAATGTAGCTACAATTAAACCAAACTCACTGTTTTCAATGTATTTTTTTGATCTATTGTGCTAGATCAGTGGTGAGATGAGTAGGTTAATATAATATAATAATAGTTCATATTAATCAATCCAGTTTCAATAAAGGCGAAAATGTTAGACAATAAGTAAATGTAGACAATGATACAGTCTATTAATAAATTATGCTGTCTATTGCGCATGCTGAGAAGATACGCCGCTACAATAGTGGTGCATTGAGCCGGAGTCTCTTCTCAGCGTGCGCGAACCAATACACTGTAGAATCCAAGGTTATATCCCCCCTTCGTGGCGCCACGAAAAAACGCGCATCAAAACGCGTCGAAACGCGAGGTAAAAAAATGTAACATGACCCGCCGCGCGTCTGAAGTGGCGTAGTGTGACAGGGCCTAATTCGTTTTCCGGACTTTTCCCAGTCACGGAACGTAGTATAGTTTGTCCAAGCAAAGAAGACCCTCTGGCAAGATGAAAAAATGACTCCAGCTCGGTCAATGTTGGTTCAAAAAGTATTGATTTAGTCTCAAATCGTAGATCACAGTGTATCCTTCGATTTGAGACCAAACCAATAATTTTTGAACTAATACTGACCGAGCTGGAGTCATTTTCTCATCTTGCCAGAGGGTCTTCTTTGCTTGGACAGACTATATTAGTAATTATTTTCTCTTAAGGCTATTCGTTAAAACTTCAAATAATTACAATCAAAGTAATCAAAGTACTCTTTTTTTAATATATCTATTTTACACTAACTTGCATGTTTTATCGATATAGCTATTATCAAGTGTAAATAAGAATATTGAATAATAAAATGTAGAGTAAAATAAGAATATTTTTTTTGAAAAAAGGTTACTTTGATTTCAATTATTTAAAGTTATTATTATTATGGTTTAGCTATGGCTGAATGATGGTTGATTTTTTTACTCGATTAATCAGTTTCTTATTGATGCTTTTTTGTTCCAATCTTATACATTTTATTATTCAGTTCTTATTATTTTGTTCATTGTTCAGAATTCTATAGTTCTGTTCCATAATTTTTTTGAAAGAAGCTAATGGGATCTGATGCTTCTTGATGCTTCATGGATCTTTGCCATCCTTTCCCTAGAATGGACATCTCTATGTCAAAACTTCGCCTTTTCATTTAGATAATTCAATCGTAATGGGAAAGATTGCCAATTATAGTACATTTATAACATTATAGTATTTCTCTAAAAATATAATTTTGATAGCATTGATAACAGTCGTTTGGTAAACGCCTTGATTTTTGGCACCAGCAGCTCTACAGTCTGTCTAAGCAGAGAAGACATTCTGGCAAGATGGGAAAAGTACTACATCTCGGTCAATATTGGTTCAAAATTTATGAATTCGGTCTCAAATTGTAGAACATAATGTTTCCCACAATTTGAGACCAAACTTGTGATTTTTGAACCATTATTGACCGAAATAGAGTCATTCTCCCATCTTGCCAGAGGGTCTTCTTTGCTTGGACAGACTATTCCCGCCCATCTCATTCGCACATCACAGGCGGCTCGTGCCCACGAAACAGGTGAAGTGCCCGTATCTTTTACTGCACAGCACTTCACCTGTTTTGTACGAGCCTCTAGTGTCCCACATATTTCTCGCAAAGTTTGCCGTGTGAGACCCAGACCCTCATTGAACCCTCCCCCCCACCCGCAAGAAACTTGCTTCCGCCATCGCAACTTTTTAGTAAATGATCAAAGTTGAAAAAGCGGCCGTCCATTTCCAGCTAGAGGGCAAGCCGACTCAACTTAGTTAATTAAAAAGTTACAAGTCACGGATTAAAATAACAACAATCATAATAATATTCTGGACGATGAAGTTTTTGCCCAAAAACTGAAAAACGAGAATTCTGGATGATGAAGTTTTTTCCGAAACTAAAAAACGTAGATTCTGGATGATGGGTTGTTTTTCCGGAAAATAGGGATTAGGTCGGTTCGGATTTCCCTTTGAAGTAGCCTACAGCAGGATTAATTATAATAGCCTAGAAAGCTGCAGTTTGTATTGTGTATCAGAATACTGCTTCGAGAAGGATTAACTGTTTTTAGTGAATTATTGTAACCAATCTGATTCAATTGTTCGAATTGTACTCAAGTGCGGAATTGTATATTACTTAATGATTATATTATTGGCTGAGAACCGCACGAGAGAATGCCATTACACACTGCCCACGATACAGGTGAAGTGCTGTACAGTAAAAGATACGGGAACTTCACCTGTTTCGTGGGTACGAGCCGTCTGTGCCATTACATCGATTAGCTTTGTTGGAAAAAGTGGGACAACTAATGACGTAATGGTATCAGCCAATAGGAACGCGTTGTGGGCGGGGCCTGTACTCGCACCTGATTGGTCCGCTGTTGTGAATGGCTGACTAGTCAGCTGATGTTGTAGTAGGGATCCCCAATCAGAATGCGGAGGGGCTATCCGCGAGCAAACTATTTGAGTCTTGAAATTCATGTACTGGATATCCAGTTTTACCGATTACATCAATTTCTGGTTGACAAAATACGATAAGGTAAGAACTGTTTGAAACATTATCTTCAAAATAAGGAAATTTCAATATTTTCTAGTATTGTTGTAAGGTTGTCAAATAATATATTTTTTTAAACTAAATTTGACATTGCTGTTGCTAAATAGAGGTTTCGAATTCTGTTTAAATACTTACATGTGTATAATCATTATACTCCATTGGTATCGAAAGTTGAAAATCCACGGCTATCACTCACATACCTAGAACAGAGAGAATTGTTGTCACGAACCATAAATCTAGAGAATCATAAACGAGAAAGTCTAGTTCCTATTAATTTGGGAAAATTTCTGAATCTTTCACTGGCGGCTCGTACCCACGAAACAGGTGAAGTGCTGTACAGTAAAAGATACGGGCACTTCACCTGTTTCGTGGGTACGAGTCACCAGTGAAATTTTACCTTTATTACACAAGGATAGATCAGCATGTTGGTAACGTAGCACGTTCAAGTTGAGGAATATAACTTTGATACTGTCCAAGCAAAGAAGACATTCTGGCAAGATGTGAGAATGACTCCAGCTCAGCTGAAGTTGGTTCAAAAATTATAAATTTGGTTTCAAATTGTAGATCAGAATGTTTGCTACAAATGATAATTGAAATATTTTAATCAATATTGACAGCTGGAGTCATTTTTCCATCTTGCCAGAATGTCTTCTTTGCTTGGACAGACTACACATCTACACAAGCGTAAATATTGAAATGATTGAAATTGATTGAAATGAATTAGTTTTACATGTGTTAATTCTAATGAGGAACCGTTTTTCCAATATACCAATTAAATCAATTGAAACGTTATAGTTATCTCAATTGCCATTGTTCCATTAGTTTCATACATGATAATCAAAGAGCTAATACTCATAATGGAGGATTTCTTCCGAAACTTCTTGTCAACCAATTCATACAAGCATTCCAAAAGTAGGTTATTTGGGAACAATATTCAGTAGGTACTAAGAATTTTTTTCTTGCAAGTAAAAAATGAAAAAATATCTATATGAATAAAATATGGATATCCATTATGAATGTCATAATGGATTTAACACGAACACCTAGATCACCAAGGACCTAGTCATCTGAGGACCAAATCAAACAAAATCCAGATTCAAAATGACATAATTTCAAGTCAGTTCCATCATTGTATTCATTTCGTTTGCAATTAGTTTTGAAGTTCATTGAGTAGTAAGGATTTGACAAAACCACTTGAGAAACCGAAAATTCGACAAAATCTGTTTTCACCCAAAACTTGGTTGCAATTTTCCGTCCCACATTGTCAGCATCCTCATAAACTTCCACACAGAGTTTTTGCCAACGAAAAAACCCAACTTATATTGAAGATTTTATTTTTGAAACTTCCCCAGTAAGTTTTTCTGGATGCAAGCAGGGTTTTACAAAAAGTTTCAGAGTCAACAAAAAATCCTTTCCAACTTGTCAACAATCTGAGTGGTCTGTGGAAAGTTCAAGCTTGCAAGATATCAGGAAATTTCTTGGAAGAAATGTTGAGTTTCTGTGACACTTTCTGTGTGATTTTGGCAGAATGGAATGTTCTGGTTCACTCTGTTTGGATGATGTGGGAAACTTCTATTTTATATATTTCATCTTTTAGCAGAATCAGTTGTAATCTTGTAAGGAACAGCTTGAGGTGATGAAATTTGATCCTATTATTGACTAGCCGGCAAGCTCACTTCGCTCGCCTTCTCCGCCTAGCCTACTGGACCCCCGACAGTATCGGCAGTGTAAGTGAGTCAAACAGGCTCGCTTCGCTCGCCCGCAAAACCTCTGTCAGTGTAAGCTGAGACAAACAGGTTCTCTTCGCTCGCCTGCAAATTCCGTTCAGAAGGGATTCAAAATTTATTGAACACAGCATTTCTAGACCTGATCTGGACCTGTTTACAAAATTTCAACATTTTCTGCCAATTGGTTTTGGAAAATTCTGAGAAAAACTCCTAAAATTTCGAAAAATAGTAAAACGCGTTGACGCTAATATCGAGCGTAAACTGGGAAGTAGTTTAAAACTTGATTCAATATCTTCTAAATTACTTCATCTATAGTCTTGCTGAAACATTGAATTTACAGTAAAGATTTGTCAAATCAAGACGGAAGATATGCAACCCGCAATACATTTACAATTTTGAAAAAGTGATTATTACTGGCGTACTCTTGAACGGATTTCAAAAATATTATAACACAACATTTCTAGACCTTATCTGAATCTGCTCACCAAATATAAAATTTTCTACCGATTAGTTCTCGAAAAAAGAAAACGCTGAAAAACTATAGAAAAACTCAAATATTCGGCGTAACCTTATGAAGTTCCAAAAATCGTTTCTTTGTGCGCGTCTAAACGTCCAACTGAACATGCCTGCCAAATTTGAACGCATTCGGTTCATTGGATTTTTAATTCTGGTGATGGATGAATGAATGAGTCAGTGCCATTTTGCTTTTATTTATACAGATGGGTCATGACTATATTGTGACGTTTTTGGAGCTATTTTTAAAATAATATCCACAATATTACTTGATCCTGAACTTCCAATGTACATTTTTGAGGCGTATGTATGGCCGACAGAAGGGAAACCACAAACGGGAGGAAGAAAGGAAGAAGAACAAAAAATGAATGAGAAGAAGAAGAAGAAGAAGAAGAAGAAGAAGAAGAAGAAGAAGAAGAAGAAGAAGAAGAAGAAGAAGAAGAAGAAGAAGAAGAAGAAGAAGAAGAAGAAGAAGAAGAAGAAGAAGAAGAAGAAGAAGAAGAAGAAGAAGAAGAAGAAGAAGAAGAAGAAGAAGAAGAAGAAGAAGAAGAAGAAGAAGAAGAAGAAGAAGAAATAGGTATAGTCTGTCCAAGAAAAGAAGACCCTCTCGCCAGATGAGTAAATAACTCCAGCTCGGTCAATATTGGTTCAAAAAACATTGATTTGATCTCAAATTGTAGATCATAATGTTTCCCACGATTAAGACTAAATCTTCCAAAAGACTAAATTTTCAAACCAATATTGACCGAGCTGTAGTTATTTTCTCATCTGGCGAGAGGGTCTTGGAGAGACTATAAAGAACTGTTAAAAATGTATTCCCATTCCATTCCTTTTTGCCACTCGATTCCACGTATGGCAGTTTGTTTTTTTTTTTTTTTTTATTCCATCAAACTAAATTGAAACGTAAACAGATAAACATTGGTTTCGGGCGTTAAGCCTTGAAAATTCAATTCACGATCACGGCGCGGCGCG
Source organism: Sogatella furcifera (assembly GCA_017141385.1). Taxonomy (NCBI): domain Eukaryota; kingdom Metazoa; phylum Arthropoda; class Insecta; order Hemiptera; family Delphacidae; genus Sogatella; species Sogatella furcifera. The sequence continues at coordinate 67,158,247 of CM029548.1, forward strand.
CAGCCTCTCTCGGGGAAAAAGTGCCAGCTCAGCATTTCTCACGTTCGCGCCCTTTGATCTCCCGGCATTTTGAGTGATTTCGGAAACGTGTTTTTTGAGTGATTCAGGAAAACGCGTTTCCGAGTGATCTATTCTGTCCAAGCAAAGAAGACCCTCTGGCAAGATGAGAAAATGACTCCAGCTCGGTCAATATTGGTTCAAAAATTATCAATTTGATCTCAAATTGTAGAAAACAATTTGATCTACAATTGAGACCATATTTATAGTTTTTGAATAAATATTGACCAAGCTGGAATAGTTTTCACATCTTGTCTGAGGCTCTTCTTTGCTTGGACATACTATATTCATGATAAAATCCGCTTACACCGATGTTTGTTCTATTCTTTTTTAAACCTTTCAACTGGAAAAGAACGGAATGGAATAATGATTATTTTATTATCAACATCATTAGAATTATCATCATCAACTACTCAATCATAATCGTAATCCACGCACAAGTCTGGAGCTTGATAGTAGCGTCACTCACAATGGAAAATTGTAATTCGATATTTTAATCATGTCCGAACATAGCAGAATTTTTACCTTATGAACTAGATAATTAGCTGAATTATTAATTTATTTCATTTAATTCATGTACAAATATACAAGATAAGGAAGAAAAAACAGGCTATTGCCCAAAACTTCTTCTATTCCTAATTCGGTCACATAATAAATTGTCCAAATTTTCAGGTTATAAGATTTTGTTTTAGTCAAAGCTCTCACTAGAGATTGTTATTTTGCTATAGTCTGTTCAACCATAGAAGACGTTCTGGTAAGGTGGTAAAATGACTCCAGCTAGGTCAATATTGTTTCAAAAGTTTCCAATTAGGTCTCAAATTGTAGATCAGAATGTTTCCTACAATTTCAATCCAAATTTATAATTTTTCAAGCAATATTGAACGAGCTGGAGTCATTTTTTCCAATCTTGCCAGAATGTCTTCTTTGCTTGGACAGACTATGGATGGTGTTTTTGAAATCGAAAGAGACAATTTTTGTTAGTAGGTTACAAGAGACAGACGAAACCGCCTTTTTTCTTGAAATCAGCTATATCCAAGAAAACATTTTATTTTGGGTTTTATATCTTTGCTGTTTTAAGGGGAGTTGAGAACCTATCGACTGCTTCCCAAGTTAAAACCCTTTATAGCAAGAATCTCTCTCAATATCCAATATCAGAGCATTGTTTTCAAGTGCTTGTGATAACACGTATAGTCTGTTCAAGCAAAAAAGACCCTCTGGCAAGATGGGAAAATGACTTCAGCTTGGTCAATATTTGTCCAAGAACTATAAATGTGGTCTTAAAAGAATATCAAATGGTTTCCTACAATTTAAGAACGAATTTATGATTTTTGAACCAATATTGACCGAGCTTTAGTCATTTTCCCATCTCGCCAGAGGGCCTTCTTTGCTTGGACAGACTGTACATCGATTGTATCTATTATTCGTTGTAACGCTAGCTGTAACACTCGAAATAATAGAAGATACAATGTTTCCAAAGTCAAATGTAACATAAAAAGAGTAGCTTACAATGTCTCTCTACTGAAGTACCCTACTGTATGTAAACGATCATATCTTCACGATTAAGCCATTGGCGGAAACAGGTGAAGTGCTGTACAGTAAAAGATACGGGCACTTCACCTGTTTCGTGGGCACGAGCCGAATCAAACGATTAAAGCACACTTCAAAAATCTTAGCATCCTTACACTTCCTTCCATTTACATTTATCATGATTATTAGGATTATTTAGGATATTAGGATTATGTTTTATTAGGATTATTTTTGTGTAATAAAACCTAGACCGTGCAGTGGAGAATAGAATTTTTGTCCAAGTAAACATCAATAAATTCCAATTTTGCACAGATAACCACCAACACAAAAGTCGAAATAGAAACATAATTCAATATACAATACATAGGAATGTAGCATTTAAAGAAACTCCATTTTACTCAGGAATGAGGCTTTTCAATGGGCTGCCAACAACCATTCGGAATTTAGACTTCGTCATTACATTCAAACAAGCAGTAAAAAAATGTTGCAGAGGAAACCCTATCATAAAATCACAGAATTCTATCAACTTTCAGTTATCAAAATTTCCATTATCAATAATTCAAAGTGTTCCATAAGGCCAGGCGTATACTGGGACGCATTCATGCACACGCACGCAAGCCAGCCAATCACAGCTCTTGTTGAGGGCAAGACAAGAGCTGTGTTTGGCTGGCATGCGTGCGTGTGCATGCATGCGTCTCAGCATACGCCTGGCCTAAATGTCGATTTTTAGATTTTACTAAATCAATAATAATTTTTAGAAATTGTATGTAACTTAGTTTTAGAAATTTTACAAGTCGCCAGTCGAATTAGTTCAACTCAAAGTATGATGCACTGGCGGCTCGGACCCACCAAACAGGTGAAGTGCTGTACGGTAAAAGATACGGACACTTCACCTGCTTCGTGGGTACGAGCCGCCAGTGGTATGATGTGGTGCGGTGATAAATAAATAAAATTTGAGAAGTGTAGCTTCAAACTTTGTTGGAACCTTTGCTATTTTATAGCATTGTATAGTTGAACCTTCAGTTCTATCAGAGCAGTCAGCAAGCTGTTGGCGAGATTCACACCAAACGAGATCGACTCCAACTATACTGATTCGCTCTCAAAGGAAGCTTCAGACTGTCCTGACAGAGCTGAGCATTGATGACAGTCATTTGCAAACTGCCTTAATTTTGACTTTAGCTTCACTGTGAAATGAAACTATAATGCCGGGTTTTTCCAAGCACACTAAAAGTTGAGGGACCCTCAAATTCTGATGAACAGCTGAGATTTTCAATGATAAGTATACGAAATTTAGTGAAGTGTAGTGAACTTGAGGATCCCTCAAATTTGATTGTGCTTGGAAAAACCGGGCATAAGAGTTTTCATGAAATACAACAGAGCCAATAAATTCTTAAATAGGCAGCCTTGAGCTCAAGGAGCCTTATTCAATTCATGTCATTGTTTTCATGAATATAAATATTTTTTTTGTGCCTTTTCAATATTTGCGCTCTTTTTATTTAAAATATTGCGACGACGATGTCTCTTGTGAGTCCTAAATAAAATTACAATCTTTTTTCGAATCCCGTCAACAATGCAACAGTTCCGAATTCAGTCAGCAGATGGCAGTAGCAATAGGGTGACTTGCCACGACTTCCATTGGACACGCCTCCTCCAAGCTCCGCCTACACTATGATTGGCCGACGAAATCAGTTTCCAAATTCAACCAGTAGTTGTCGGGTGATATTTCAGACTTGACTTGGAAACGCCCTCATACCCAGCCTGCTCTTTTCTAATTGGTTGACAGTGTTTTGTGAGTCCAGCTTTAAAGAAGGTTGCTGCTAGCGAGAAAATGGTGGATCGTGTATCATTCACACAACAGAACGCTGATTCATTATTAATTCTCACTATCTCTTGCTAATATAGTTAATAATAGTTGATTGAATAATAAAATGAAAATTAAACACCCTTTTAAAAACTTTGAGATTATTGAAACACAGACATGTTTCGGGACATTCAGCCCATTATCAATAATAGAATTATTATTTCATCCACATTGATAATGTGCTGAATATCCCGAAACATGTCTGTTTTTCTATAATTTTGAAGTTTTCAAAAGGGTATTTGATTTTCATTTCATTTTACAACCGTCATACAACCTGAAAATGGAAGAAACCTTCCCAACTCTTCCCTTAGTATTCCCAAGCTAAGAAGACACTCTGGCAGGATGGGAAACTGACTCCAGCTCGGTCAATATTGATTCAGAAAGTATGAATTTGGCCTTAAATTGTAGGAAACATTCTGATCTACAATTTAAGAACAAAGTGATAATTTTTGAAACAATATTGACCAAACTGGATTCAATCTCTCATCTTGCCAGAGTGTCTTCTCTGCTTGGATGAACTGAAGAAGTCTGTCCCAACTCAATGAAGTAACCAATTGATCTTTAAATTTCTAGGCTTCCGCTATTCTCAAACTTGGAGTGCAATTAATTCCCGATTTTAAGACTGTCTCTGTGGAAGAAGCCTTTTGAAATTCATTGAATTCAGCCTTTCAAATCTTGCTCTTGTGAATCGGACTCTAATCCTATACTTCTCTTTGAATGTTACCAACTTACTTCAACTAACTCTTTCAGTTCAAGTTCAGATCTTTTAGTTGTTGGAAAGTCAATTCAGATTGAAGGACGGAAGAAAGAAATAAAGAAAGGAAGGAAGAATAAGAAAAGAAGAAGAAGAAGAAGAAGAAGAAAATGGAGAGAGGGAAGAAAAAGGAGACAAGAAATAAGAAGAAGGGGAGAGGAAGATGAAGAAGAAGGAAGAGAAGGAGGAGAAGAAGAAGGAGAAGAAGAAAAAGAAGAAGAAGAAGAAGAAGAAGAAGAAGAAGAAGAAGAAGGAGAAGGAAAAAGAGAGAAAGAAGAAGAATAAGAAGAAAGAGAGGAAGAAGAAGAGGAATAAGAAGAAGTAGAAGAAGAAGAAGAAGAAGGAGGAGGAGGAGGAGAAGAAGACGGAAGAAGAAGAAGACGAAGAAGAAGAAGAAGAAGAAGAAGAAGGAGAAGAAGAAGGGCAAGGAGAGGAGAAATAAGAAAAGGAGGAGGTGGAGGAGGAGGAGAAGAAGAAGAAAGAGGAGGAGAAGGAGAAGAAGAAGAACAACAGGGAGGGAAAAAGAAGAAGAAGAAGAAGAAGAAGAAGAAAAAGAAGAAGGAGGAGGAGGTGGAGAAGAAGAAGAAGAGGGAGAAAAGGAAGAAAAAGGAGAGTAGAAATAAGAAAAAAAGGAGAGGAAGATGGAGGAGAAGAAGATAGAGAAGGAGGAGGAGAAGAAGAAGAAGAATAAGAAGAAAGAAAAAAGAAGAGGAATAAGAAGAAGGGGAAGAGGAATAAGAAGAAGAAGAAGAAGAAGAAGAAGAAGAAGAAGAAAGAGAGGAAGAAGAAAGAAAGGAAGAAGAAGAAGATTCGAGAAAAGAGAAACTACAAACTTGTCTTCTTCTTCTCGTTCCTGTTCTTCTCCTCCTCCCTCCTTCATTTTTCTTCTTCTTCTTCTTCTTCTTCTTCTTCTTCTTCTTCTTCTTCTTCTTCTTCTTCTTCTTCTTCTTTCTTCTTCTTCTTCTTCTTCTTCTTCTTCTTCTTCTTCCTCTTCTCCTCTTCTTCTTCTCCTCTTTTCTTCTTCTTCTTCTTCTTCTCTCTTTCTTTCTTCTCCTCTTCTTCTTCTCCTCTTCCTTCTTCTTCTTCTTCTTCTTCTTCTCTTCTTTCTTCTTCTCCCTTCTTCCTTCTTCTTCTCTTATTCTCTTGAAGAAAAAAAAGAAGAAGAAGGAAAAGAAGTGGGAGAAGAAGAAGAAGATGAAGAAGAAGAAAAAGAAGAAGAGGAAAAAGAAGGAGTGTGAGAAGGAGAAGAAACTAATGTCTCTCAATAGTGTAGTAGAGTAGTTCCTTTGCAGTTTATCAACCTTACACCGATTCGTATTCTTTCTTCTCCGGAGACGAAAGTTTGTCCATTTAATGGAGTGAGGTCTCTTTGGCCGACGACGATGATAATTGCACAGCTAGAACTTTTTTTGAATTTGCCGCCTCTCTTTGTCCCACTTTTGTACTTTACAAAATAATTTCCTGAGCACAAGTTTTCACTTGATATGCTGAAAAGTCGACAAAAGTTTCTATAGGTTCTGAAATTCGATCTTGGTCTATGCACTGAAAAGTCGAACAAAGTGTATAGGATTTGAAAGTCGAGCGAAGTGTAGTCTCTGAAATTCGATCGCAGTGTAGGCTTTGATTGTCGATCAAAGTGTAGGCTCAGAAAGTCGAACAAATTGAAAGTCGATCAAATTGAAAGTCGATCAAATTGAAAGCTTTGAGTCGATCAAATATTGTAGCCTTTGAGAGTCGATCAAAGTGTAGGCTCAGAAAGTCGATCAAAGTGTGGGATTTGAGAGTCGCTCAAAGTCGACCAAAGTGTATAGGATTTGAAAGTCGATCAAAGTGTGTGCTTTGAGAGTCGATCAAATTTAAGGCTCAGAAAGTCGATGAAAGTGTATAGGATTTGAAAGTTGTTCAAAGTGTAGGCTCAGAAAGTCGATCAAATTGAGAGTCGATCAAATTTAAGGCTCAGAAAGTCGATGAAAGTGTATAGGATTTGAAAGTCGATCAAAGTGTGGCTTTGAGAGTCGATCAAAGTGTAGGCTCAGAAAGTCGATCAAAGTGTGGGCTTTGAGAGTCGATCAAAAAGTGTAGGCTCAGAAAGTCGATCAAAGTGTATAGGCTTTGAAAGTCGATGAAAGTGCAGGTTCTGAAATGTGGAACAAATTGTACTTTGAGAGTCGATTAAAGTGTAGGCTCAGAAAGTCGATCAAAGTGTGGGCTTTGAGAGTCGATCAAAGTGTAGGCTCAGAAAGTCGATCAAAGTGTATAGGATTTGAAAGTCGCTCAAAGTGCAGGCTTTGAGAGGATCATAGTGTAGGCTTTGAAAGTCGCTCAAAGTGCAGGTTCTGAAATGTGGAACAAATTGTACAATTTGAAATGTCGACTGAAGTGTTAATACTTAGCTTTTAAACATCGATTGAAGTACTTATTTTTTTAGGTCTACTGTATTTGTTAAAACTTTAAATAATTACAATCAAAGTGTACTTATAAAAACAGGGTATTGTACTTACTGTACTGTAAGTAGTTTAGTACAGTAATTGTTTTGCTTTCCATATTAATTTAACATCACTACACTGTACTTTTTAAATGTAATACAGTTTTTTCCAAGTGAGAAACACATTGTTTTTCTCTAATACAATTCCGATTATCCGAATTTTTGCTCATCCGAGTTGATCCCGATCCCAATTAATTCGGATAATCGGCGTTCTACTATGCATTTAAAAAAAATAGGTTATTTACATTTTCATCAGCTGTGCTTTTCATTTTGGGCGCTAGAGCCTCTGGAAAGATGGAGAAATGATTCCAGCTCGGTCAATATTGATTCGAAAATTATAAATTTGGTCTCAAACTGTAGAGCAGAATGTCTTCTACAATTTAAGATCAATTTTGTAGGTTTTTGAGTCAAGTATAGTATGTTCAAGCAAAGAAGACATTTTGACAAGATGGAAAATAACTTCAGCTTGGTCAATATTGGATCAGAAATTATAATCAAATCTAAAATTGTAGATCAGAATGTTTCCTACAATGTGAGACCTAGTTTATAATTTCTGAACCAATATTGACAGAGCAGGAGTCATTTTCCCATCTTGCCAGAATGTCTTTTTTGCTTGGACAGACTATATAAGCGTTGAAATGTCGACCAATAGAAAGTATCTTGTAAGCTCTACAAAATAGACCAAAGTTAGGCAGTCGGTTGTTCTTTTGTTTGCCAAGTTTATTTCTATCAAAGCCGCCGCCAATTATCGAGTTAATTTATTTGAGAAAACACTGAATGAGAGAAAACTCTTGCAAAACTTCAATGGAAACTCTCTTGTTAGGTTTCCTCGCAGGCAAAGATACTCACGAAATTCGTTCAGGTTTTGTTTCTATCCTCATTTCCTTTGAAAATAATTTTCATAAATTTAACCAGAATGCCTTGGAAAAGAGATGTTACTAAACAGTGTACAGTTTTGGAGCACTGGCGGCTCGTACCCACGAAACAGGTGAAGTGCTGTACAGTAAAAGATGAAAGATGGACACTTCACCTGTTTCGCGGGCACGTGTCCTGAGGCCTCTTTACACGGTCGATTTTTGATACGCAGAAGTGATACAAAAGTTCAAAATTGATACGCAATCTTACTGGAAGGAAACTCATTGACACTATATTTGCAACGTGAGGTTTCAAATTAAGGTCGAATAATTAGACAATGCCGAGAATCAAGGGGGAATAAGTATAAGATTTTGTTGTTTTCCACTATTAATTTAAATCGAAAATACCCAATCTCATATAAAATTATTTGAAATTATTGTTTAATCATTGAGAAATATAATCAGCTCGATTGCGGCGATCCAAAGCATTGCAAATGTCTTGTATCAACTAGCTTCCTTCCTGTATCAATTTTGAACTATGTATCACCACTGCGTATCATAAATCCGTAGTTTTCAGAGGCCTTAAGACATTGATTGTGCAGTCATTTTACTCTCTTCCAGCTCCACCATTTTATGTGATATTAGTTCGGCCATTTCGTGAACTCAGCTGACTCACTGATTGGTTGAATCCAGCCAATGAGAAGCGAGTATTTCCAATTTGCACCAATCACTGAACGGCTACTGCTTCCAAAGCACTCCTTAAATTCAAGAGCCTTATTATATCGGAGAATTTATATAGTCTGTCCAAGCAAAATAGACATGTTGTCAAGATGGGAAAATGACTCCAGCTAGGTCAATATTGGTTCAATAATGATGAATTTGGTCTCAAATTGTAGAGAACATTCTGCTCTACTATTTGAGGTCAAATTTATAATTTCTAAACCTATATTGACAGAGATGAAGTAATTTTCTCATCTTGCCAGAATGTCTTCTTTGCTTCGATACACTATACCAAATTAGACTTCGACTCAACTCCCTATTTATTTAGCTTGAACATTTATTTCACCATCTCGAAAAATCTATCATCATTCATTCAAGAAAAACTCCAGTATTCCGCATTCAGTTGGATATAAGTATTTCTATATAAATGGAGAGCACTGGCGGCTCGTGCCCACGAAACAGGTGAAGTGTTGTACAGTAAAAGATACGGGCACTTCACCTGTTTAGTGGTTACGAGCCGCCAGTGATGGAGAGTTACAACAATAATTGTAGTTTAGTAAACAATTAGATCTATAAGACCACATTTATAATTCTGGAACAAATATTGACCCAGCTGGAGACATTTTCTCATCTTGGCAGAGGCTCTTCTTTGCTTGGACAGACTATAATACTTTTAATCTTCATAGTGGTACATGGATATCCCCTTTATATCTTGAGCATAAAATTTAAAGAGCAATGAAATGAAACCATTCTATTGAAATACAGCTATACACACCAGCAACGATAATCTATATCTATAAAAGCGAAATGGCACTGACTGACTGATTCATTCATTCATTCATCACCAGAACTAAAAATCCACTGAACCGAATGCGTTCAAATTTGGCAGGCATGTTCAGTTGGACGTTTAGACGCGCGCTAAGAACGGATTTCAAAAACTTTTCAAGGATTCGCCAAATATACTTTTTCTAGAGTTTTTCGGCGTTTTCATAATTTTTTCGAGAAGCAATCGGTAGAAAATGTTGATATTTGGTGGGCAGGTTCAGATAAGGTCTAGAAATGTTGTGTTAAAATATTTTTGCAATCCGTTCAAGATTACGCCAGTAATCAGGTTTTCAAAATAGTAGATGTGTTGCGGATTGCATATCTTCCGCCTTGATACGACCACTCCTAACTGTAAATTCAATGGTTCAGCGAGATTTTAGATGAACTAATTTGGAAGATCAAGTTTGAATCATTGAATCAAGTTTCAAACTATATATACTTCCGATATACTTCCCAAGGTTACGCTTGATATTAGCGTTTTACTATTTTTTGGAATTTTCGGAGTTTTTCTTAGATTTTTCTAGAACAAATTGGCAGAAAATGATGAAATTAGGTGAACAGGTCCAGATCAGGTGTAGAAATGCTGAAATAAATTTCGAATCCCTTCTGAACGGAATTTGCAGGCGAGCGAAGCGAGCATGTTTGTCTCAGCTGTCACTGACAGAGGTTTTGCAGGCGAGCGAAGCGTGTTACTGTCGGGGGTCCAGGGGGCGGAGCCCCCTGGCTAGGCGGAGAAGGCGAGCGAAGCGAGCCTGCCGGCTAGTCAAAAGAGATAATAGAGTGCACATCTGCACAAGGAACAGACGAAACCGCCCAACTTTTTGGCGTCAACTTTAGGCTACTTCGTTCTCTACCGTATAGCTCAACAGCCAACCATTACAAAGTAATTAATTTCGTTTTTGTGTGTCTATGCGTCGTACGTTCGACCTTTCTTGCAGCGGCACCCTGTGTAACACGGGACAGTGATGGCGCAGACACATTAACTTTTCAATCGTTCGTCTTTTGCTGCAGCCTATTATATACAGTGTGCCGCGTAATTCTGGTCGTCGTTTTTGTCGTCAGGTTGAACGCAGCGTTCTCTAAAAGCGAATCATTAATCAGAAACGACGTACAAGCAGAGAAGGCCCTCTGGCAAGATGAAAAGGTTACTCCAGTTCGGTGAAAATTTATTGAAAAACTATTGATTTGGTTTCAGATTGAAGGAAATTTTCTGATCCACAACTTGAGATCAGATCTATAATTTTTGAACCAGTATTGACCGTGCTGGAGTCATTTTCCCATCTTGCCAGAGGGTGTTCTTTGCTTGGACAGACTTTACGACAACGACGAAAAGTTCAATTTTCACCAAATTGGGCGGCAGAAGTTGAGTGTGTGTGAGAGAGAGAGAGAGAGAGTGTGATTGAGAGAGAGAGAGAGAGAGAGTGTGATTGGGAGAGAGAGAGAGAGAGAGTGCGATTGAGAGAGAGAAAGAGAGAGAGTGTGATTGGGAGAGAGAGAGAGAGAAGAGAGTGAGAGTGAGTGAGAGAGAGTGAGAGTGAGAAGACTTGACAGAGAGACTGAGAGAGAAAACTTGACAGAGATAGATAGAAAGATAGATAAATTGCCTTTATTGAGGGCGGAGTTATGACTCTTGGCCCTCTCTACCACACAACCCTAGAGAGAGTGAAAAAGAATGCTTAAGAGAGACAGTAAGAAAGAAAACCTGAGAGAGAGTGAGAGAGAATAGCGATAGAGGAAGAGAGGTGGGGGGTTGAGTTAGAAAGAATGAGAAAAAATTGCAAAGGTGATTACTCTATACTTATTTGCCTATAGCTTTAGATTCATGGAATAATCTATATTCGGCTCTAAAAATATAGAGGCTCAAATATAGAGGCGGTTTCGTCTGTTTCTTGTAAGTGCAGAAACCCACTAACAACCTTAACGATTCAAACATAGGCCTATTATGTCTCATTTGATTTTGAGAGCATCATCTAGGCATAGCGGAATGAACCCTATCATTGACAACATCAGCTGTTGGAGCGCATAAGCAGCAGACGACGAGACCACCTAGAAGAAGAAGAAGAAGAAGAAGAAGAAGAAGAAGAAGAAGAAGAAGAAGAAGAAGAAGAAGAAGAAGAAGAAGAAGAAGAAGAAGAAGAAGAAGAAGAAGAAGAAGAAGAAGAAGAAGAAGAAGAAGAAGAAGAAGAAGAAGAAGAAGAAGAAGAAGAAGAAGAAGAAGAAGAAGAAGAAGAAGAAGAAGAAGAAGAAGAAGAAGAAGAAGAAGAAGAAGAAGAAGAAGAAGAAGAAGAAGAAGAAGAAGATGATGATGAAAAAGAAGAAGTATATAATAGCCTTCTATATTTACCACATTCAAGATAAAAAGTAGTATACTTGTTGTAAACTACATAGTACAAGAACAAGTACTTGTACATAGTTTGAGCTCTTGAATATCCCCATTATTTGCTCTATCTCTCAAGCAAAACATTTGAAGAGCAGTTGAATATAAGTATGCTACAAAAATAGCGTTAAAACTCACTCCAGAACTTGCAGAGACTGTAATGAGACTTTCAAAATACTATCGTTCAAGTACTGAGGGAAACATGAACAATTGTTTTATCAACATTATTGTATTTGGAGTATTTGATGTTATATATTGGATTAATAGTGATTAACTATTATTATATAGATTGTGATGACGATTCTCGTGTTGCATTATAACTAAAATAGTAAAATTCTTGATAATAGGAGTTGATCAAATTTTTCTACTCATGATCATTTCTTAAGCGCTATTACACGATAATAGTTCTATGTCATACATCTATTATCAAAGATATTATAATATGTTCTCATAGGAGAAAATATGACATAGAATATGATCATTTATCACATTTGGTACATTAGACGGTAATATTCCATCATCATAGATGTTTGATAATAGAAATATGTCATAGAACTATTATCGTGTAATACCCGCCTAAGGTAGATAAATATTCGTAATAGTTATCTCTCGTAAGAAAACATGGAAGGAACATGAAAACTTGACTACGCGTCAACAATATTGACAAAATTATTATGCCTTGAATCATAGCTTTGAATCATACCTTCGAATCTAGCTATATAGCTTCCTTCAATATAGCTAAGCTCGAATACACTATTCGAGTCAACTCGATCATAATGCATAGTAGAATTATAATTTAGAATATTTGATCAGTTCACAAGTAATCAAATAAGGTGACTTATCGTTTAAACCGACTTCATAATTAAAAGAAAAAATAGATAAATGTATGTGATCAAGTCGCCTTAACTCGTGTACCTTTGACAATTGAAGGAGATGCAACTACCTGATCAATAGTAAACTTACAATAGTAAACTTGTAATTGATCAATAGTAAACTTGACTCGAGTATTCAAGGCATCACAGTCTTCATCTTTACATCCACTCAAATCCCTATACCCTATCAATGTTCCACTATCAAAGTTTCGACATTATTTTTAAATAACACTCGTTTTTCCAGCCAAAGTGCGCTACTAGCTGTTAATAAATCGGTAGTTTATTCCTTTTTTCAAGAGGAAAACTTTATCGGAAAAGTGCAGACTGTAAGATGCAGATGCATTAACAATAGAGCGGAAGCTTCTTTCGGAAAGACTTCAACTCGGAAAAATCGGAAAACCTTGGAAAAAAACTTCGACTTTCCGCGGGAGGATTTCGATGAGTTCAAAAGTTTGATCGTTGAGCTTGCTTTACAAAAACTGTTTGATCTAATTCGGCTCGTACCCACGAAACAGGTGAAGTGCCCGTATCTTTTACTATACAGCACTTCACCTGTTTCGTGAGCACGAGCCGCCAGTGATTGGAATACTTTATAATTTCTTCCAACAAAATCATTCAATGTAAAGTTTTCTCTAAGGGAAAACCGTTAATATGTAGTTGTTGACTATTAATTATTACAAAATATTCTGATTCAAAGTTTTCAATTTGTTGTGTTCGATCTTTACTTCTACATGAAGAATATCTTACATATTAACGGTCTGTCCAAGCAAAGAAGAGCCTCTGTCATGATGAGAAAATGACTCCAGCTGGGTCAATATTGGTTCAAAATTTATTGATTTGCTCTCAATTGTAGAAAACATTCTGGTCTACAATTTGAGACCAAATCAATGATTCTTCAACAAATATTGACCGAGCTGGAATCATTTTGTTATGAATGAAAAGACAAGATGTTGTCAAACCACTGATTTATTAGAAAATTAAGAATTTCGATTTTTCTCGATTTTCTAATAAATCAGTGGTTTGACAACATCTTGTCTTTTCATTTATTATGGATAACTACCACAATAACAATTCCACAACTACTCAAAGAGTCATTTTGTTATCTTCCCAGAGGCTCTTCTTTGCTTGGATAGACTATACATACAATCAGTTCTTCCAACTAAATGTTTTGACGTAAAACTCCCATTCTATTTATTTATTTATTTTGTAATTTTATCTCTTCCTCAACAAAAATTTCTGTTCAATTGATATCTATCAACGCATTATAGAATAATTTCATTTTCCACCATAATGAATAATTATTAAGAAAGAAACAATCAGTTCAGTTCAAGTCTGAAATCACTCGATTGGACTCCTACTATAAAACTATAATACTGAAAAAAAAATTCGGGAAACAAAAATTAATCAATCAGCTAAAAAAATATTCTCATGACTTTTAATGGTGGGATGACCCTTACGGGTAGCTCCACCTGGCCAATGTGTACCTGACAAAATGCCGGTCACCCATCCAAGCGCAGTCCACTGTGTTCGTGACTTAACAACACGATCACCGATAGATCACCCTCACCGAGTAACCAATACCCAGTATTAATCAGCTGAATACAGCTTATGCAAGGAAACAAGGACTGTCATTGGTATAGTCTGTCCAAGCAAAGAAGACCCTCTGGCAAGATGAGAAAATGACTCAAGCTCGGTCAATATTGGTTCAAAAATTATTGATTTGGTCTTAAATTGTAGATCAGAATGTTTCCTACAATTTGAGATCTGATTAATTATTTTTGAATCAATATTGACCGAGCTTGAGTCATTTTCTCATCTTGCCAGAGGGTCTTCTTTGCTTGGACAGACTATAGTTGAAGACCAATCAGAGTGATGGACTGCCATTGGCCGAGACAAGCCACGCCCATAGTGGGAGGTTCTTAAAACGTCATCAGCAATGGCGGTTCTGTTCTGAGTCTCTCATATCGAAGTATAGTCTGTCCAAGCAAAGAAGACCCTCTGGCAAGATGAGAAAATGACTCAAGCTCGGTCAATATTGGTTCAAAAATTATTGATTTGGTCTTAAATTGTAGATCAGAATGTTTCCTACAATTTGAGATCTAATTAATAATTTTTGAATCAATATTGATTGGGCTTGAGTCATTCTCCCATCTTGCCAGAGGGTCTTCTTTGCTTGTACAGACTATATCTCATTTAGCAATCCATTAGCCAATCATGTAGTTTGATAGGTCTGTCTTGATCTACCAATACTAGCACTTCGTTCATAAAATGATAATGAAAATCTTGATTGAGTAATTATACATGACAAAGTACAACAGGCTTTCAATATTTCAATGTGCACTGTAACTCACTGGCGGCTCGTGCCCACGAAACACGTGAAGTGCTGTACAGTAAACGATACGGACACTTCACCTGTTTCGTAGCCACCAGCCGCCAGTGTTTCTCAGTTATTTTCTCCAGTATTGCTTAACAAACTGTGAATTTCGTGAAATTCTTACTTGCGATACACTGTATCCCCTATTGTTTACATGTTACGACAAGCCGGAAGTCACATTGACTATATCAGAGAAGATCCTCCCCACATCTGACTCTAAAAACGATGCTGTCAACATTGTCCTACTTTGTAATGGATCACAATGAAAAACTACACCCCTCCCAAAAGATAAAAAAGACTACATTCACCCCTTCCACGTTCTCTTACGTCATCTCACTTCCACACACTCACTCTCTCTCACAAACTCCCTCGGTCCCTCTCTCATTCTTTCGCTCTCTCTCTCTCTCTCTCTCTCTCTCTCTCTCTCTCTCTCTCTGCAAAGAGTATCGAGGACATTATGTTGATAGCTTGAAGCATTCTGTGTATTGATTTCAACCAACCAACATTCAAAAAGAAACTTAAAGTTGATGGTGTCTGGGCTGAAACCACTCTCTTTCTCTCTCTCTCTCTCTCTCTCTCTCCCATCTCACATCACACTCAATCACTCTCTCTCTTTCTCTTTCTCTCTGACTTCTTGAATACCCGGAACTTTCTTCCTTCTCTGTTTTTATCTTAATGTTTCTAGATTTGTATTCCTTTCTTGCGCTCACATAAAATTTTGATTTCTCTATCAATCTCTCTTCCTCCCTCCCTCACTCACCCTCTCTCTCTCTCAAACACACTCTCTCTCTTTGCCCCTCTACCTCCCAATACCCTCAGGCTTTCTTTCTTTCTCTCGTTCTGTCTCTGTCCAGGCGCCAAATTGTGTTGGCTAGCTGCCAGTTTATAAATGAGACAACATTAAACTGCTGGCAGAATTTTGTCGTCGTTGCTGTTGCTCGCTCCTAAGGGATACATCGCGATACTCATCGAAAATCGTAAAATATCGACAACCCAATATCGATATTAATGTACTGTCGATTTTTGATAATCTATATTTTTCCTGTAATAGCCTAAATCGGTACGGGTTTGCATCTTGACTTGTCAAAAAAAACTGAGAAAATCTGTTGTTAAGAAATGCAGCAATACATCGAAGAGCGGAAAATATCGATAGTATCGACAGCCCAATATCGATATCAATATACTGTAGATTTTTTTTAAACATTTTTCTCTCTGTAATAAATTGGTACTGCTTTGTCTTCGGGCTTTGTCATAATTATAAGTTATTGCTCCTTATTATCGAATTATAATAGATGTTTGTTAATTACACTGTAATGATTCTCATTGCAGATAATTGACAATAAATGTATGACATAGAACTATAATAGTAAATAAATTAATAGTAAATTAATATTAGTAGATAAATTTTAATTGTCTTCTTTTATCGATTGAAGAAACCAAATAGATTATGTACCAAAGAAAACTATGTTGAAACGTTGAGAAATATCCAACCAATCCAAAAATAACTTGTTTTGAATAATTGAAATTATTGAATTCAACAAAGGTCCTGGATAAATACTGAATTTTATGATTAAGAAAAAGTAAATATAAATCAATGAAATAGAATGTTTGTCAATTGCAGAAGGACTTCACATTCGGTTTCCTGCAAGGATTTTCCTTGGTTTCCTGTATTTGAAGATAACATTGGATTACACTTGACTCGAAATCTGATTCGATCCCATCATGCTATTCGGTTTCAAAGCAAGTGCCCTCCCCACTTGTCTCTTATGACGTCACAGTTAACTGATAGCCATTCTTGGCACAACTTAGAAGACCCTCCAATACTATATAAACAGTATTGTACGGCGTATCTTTCCAATAACGTCATCGGGAGTCTTTTCGACTTGTCCTTTGTCTCTCATGACGTCACAGCTAACTGTGTGCCATAGTTGGCACAAACTTAGGAGACCCTTCATTACAATGTAAAGTGAATTGAACGAGGTATCTTCTCAGCTTGCGCGAGCCATGCTGAACTGAGAAAACTTAGGAGACCCTTCATTACAATGTAAAGTGAATTGAACGAGGTATCTTCTCAGCTTGCGCGAACTATGCTGAACTCCGTAAACTAAGAAGACCCGCTTGTACTATGTAAAGTGAATTGAACGAGGTATCTTCTCAGCTCACGCGAACTACACTCAACTCCCGCAGCAACTACAGATTTCAACAGCGAATTCCTGAAATGCTTTGACGCGTTTTGCGATGGTTTTCTAATTAATTTCTGTTGAAAAGTTGAAAGGCGTTGAAAGATTCGTTGAAACGGTTAGCTAATGAATTGCTTTTGAAACATGTGACGTGTTCTGTTTGAAGGGGTTGACTGTGGAATGTGTTTGATTCACTGGCGGCTCGTACCCACAAAACAGGTGAAGTGCCCGTATCTTTTACTGTACAGCACTTCATCTGTTCAGTGGGCACGAGCCGCCAGTGGTTTGATTGCAACAAATTAGATGGAAAGTTCAGGCTTCCGATCAAGTAGTCTATTTCTGGAATCAATTACAGAAGTATTGAGTGTAATCAACACCTGTATTCCAAAATTTAATTATTCCAATTGTTGAAATTTTTAAATTTTACAATTACATGGCACAGTTTACCATATCCTAAAAGGGGTGCTTTCCCAAGAGTGCGCCACTCATAACGTACAAATAAAAGAAAACTACGTGTTCTTAAAATTATTATTATTATTATTATTATTATTATTATTATTATTATTATTATTATTATTATTATTATTATTATTATTATTATTATTATTATTATTATTATTATTATTATTATTATTATTATTATTATTATTTATTCATTTATTCAAGAGATTACAATGAAGGGTAAAAGCACAGGCAATTGAGCCCAAAACATTCTTTTCCCAAATTTAGATGAATAAGTTGAAAAAATATAGGTTATGTTCACTTGTTTCTTGGCGCAATATAGTAATGTAGATCATTTTTGGGACTTTACGTTCCACGTTCTTTTTGACACAATTTTAATGCATTTAATGGGTAATTTCGAATAAGCTGTCGTTCCTTTGGCTATCAGTTCGTTCAATGCACATCAGTTCTAGTTTGTTTCATCGTTACAAGCAGATCAAGCAGATTAAGGTTGAGTGGTAGAAAGGACTTCCTAGTCCTAACTCCGCCTAATAAAGAATATTTTCATTTCATTTCACTTCATTTCACTTTCATTTCATTTCAAGAAGCATTCCACTACCTTCATTGTATTTTGCTGCCGTATTTAAAATTGAGAAGTTTTGTTCTTGTATTGAATTTTTTTGTTTGTCAACATAGTTGTATTTTAAGAATTTATTATGTCTTGTTTGTAAGGTAATTTGGAAATGTAATTCTGAACTACCTTGGTTTTGTACTTGTTTTTGTGGAAATAAATTTGAATTTGAATTTGAATTTCATCAACGATTGTCAAATACAAGGAAACCACCATTTTTCCACTGGCGGCTCGTACCCACGAAACAGGTGAAGTGCCAGTATCTTCTACTATTCGGCACTTCACCTGTTTCGTTGGCACGAGCCGCCAGTGCATTTTTTTCATGCACCTCATACTCCGACTTTGTTTTTAATCGAACTAGAGATTGAAATTTAGAGCACTATAAGAGCATAACCTCATAGGTGAACAAACAAATAAAGATTACAGTTTTCGCCTTTTTTTGTTTCTGTAAAACTACTTTCGTTCAATGTAATTTCACCTCACAGCTAAACTCAGTTCTTTTGGTTTGTATGCCGTGGACAGCGTATAACCTAGAGGCTGGGAAAGCACAAATTTATTAGGATAAATTATATCCAGCCGAGGCTGTGGCGAGCTTTGCTATGAAATTCAGGTTCTAAATTTGTGATTTTCAAATTAGTTTGTGATGTGGATTGTACTATGCAAAATCTATTATTAATTTTTATTTATATTAATTTTAACAATATTAATTATTAATTATAATTTAAGAGTGAGCAGTAGTAGTCGGCAAAATCATTTAATTGTAATTTTTATCAATCTCTTGGAACAGATAGAGCCTTCATTTATGGACAGAATTTCACGTTCTTTATGTCATTGGAAATAGAATTCAATTCTCCAGGAGTGACTTTTTACTCTTTCAATTTCAAGTTAGTTCAATAATTTTTTAGTTAATTGATTACACTATAATTATTAAAATAAACTAGAAATCGAAAAAATGTAAAAATTCACGCCCCTGAAGAATTGAATTCTCTTTCCAATGACATAAAGAACGTGAAATTCTGTCAATAAATGAAGGCTCTATCTGTTCCAAGAGATTGATAAAAATTACATTGTTCTTACGGGGCTTGATTTTACCGTTCGGCAGAATGCCTTCCACTATAGTCTGTCCAAGCAAAGAAGAGCCTCAGGCAAGATGAGAAAATGACTGCGGCACGGTCAATATTGATTTAAAAATACTAATTTGGTCTCAATCGTATAGGTAACATTTTGATCTACAATTTGAGACCAAATTAATATTTTTTGAATCAATATTGACCGTGCTGCAGTCATTTTCTCATCTTGCCAGAGGCTCTTCTTTGCTTGAACAGACTGTACTATCCACTCTTAAGTAATTTTAAGTAGGCCTACTAGTAACTATAAATTATAGTAGGTCATCGTTATAGTGGCGAAGACAACTTCTCAGTATTTTCCTCTGTATTATAATTAATTGAAATGTAAATCTACAAGAAAAACATTGTAATAGTTCGCAGAAATCATAATCAACAATCATGATATATCCTACACTAGCCGGCAGGCTCGCTTCGCTCGCCTTCTCCGCCTAGCCAGGGGGCTCTGCCCCCTGGACCCCCAACAGTATCAGCAGTGTCAGTGAGTAAAACAGGCTCGCTTCGCTCGCCTGCATAACTCTGTCAGTGTAAGCTGAAACAAACAGGCTCGCTTCGCTCGCCTGCAAATTCCGTTCAGAAGGGATTCAAAACCTATTGAACACAGCATTTCTAGACCTATTTGGACCTGTTTATCAAACATTTTCTACCAATTTATTCTCGAAAAATCCAAGAAAAGCTCAGAAAATTCTGAAAAATAGTAAAACGCTAATATTGAGCGTAACCTTGGGAAGTATATCGGACATAGTTTGAAACTTGATTCAATATCTTCCAAATTAGTTCATCCATAATCTCGCTGAACCATTGAATTTACAGTAAGAATTGGTCGTATGAAGGCGGAAGATATGCAACCCGCAATACATCTACAATTTAAAAAATACTGATAAGTGGCGTAATCTTGAACGGAATTCAAAAATATTCCAACTCAACATTTCTAGACCTTATCTGAACCTGCCTACCAAATATCAACATTTTCTACCGATTGGTTCTCGAAAAAATTGAGAAAACGCTGAAAAACTATAGAAAAACTTTAATATTTTGCGTATCCTTGGAAAGTTTTTAAAATCCGTTCTTAGCGCGCGTCTAAACGTCGAACTGAACATGCCTGCCAAATTTGAACGCATTCGGTTCAGTGGATTTTTAGTTCTGGTGATGAATGAATGAATGAATGAATGAATGAATGAATGAATGAATGAATGAATGAATGAATGAATGAATGAATGAATGAATGAATGAATCAGTCAGTCAGTCAGTCAGTGCCATTTTGCTTTTATAGATATAGATTGTAAGCATGCCATGACATGCGACACGATGCGTGCACTTCAAAGCACTGATTACCAGCATGATCTGAAGGCGGAATTACGACACACTATATTACATTGCATCACTGATACGACTATATCACATTATTATGCATCATTAGCGGACAGCAGAACGTAGGAGGCATCAAACAGTAGTATCACTTGCAACAATGTCATGTTCAGTCATCATTCCTATAGTCTGTCCAAGCGAAGAAGACCCTCTGCCAAGATAAGAAAATGACTCTAGCTCGGTCATTATTGTTTCAAAAATTATTGATTTGATCTTAATCGTAGGAAACATTCTGATTTACAATTTGAAACCAAATCAATATTTTTTGAACCGAGCTGGAGTCATTTTCTCATCTTGGCAGAGGCTCTTCTTTGCTTGGACCGTACGCTTGGATGTCTTCCACCCTGACAACTATAATACACTGGCGGCTCGTGCCCACGAAACAGGTGAAGTGCCTATATTACCTATTTCACCTATATTGAAATTGAAATTTTATTTGCAAAAAATACAATTTACAAATTCTAATACAGTTAGAAGTTGTATAAACAATTGAAAAAATCATAATATTTAAATACAAATGATGCAAAACACAAAGTAAAATTCATAACTTATAATCATAAAATTGAATTAAAGTGATGTAACACAATTTTTATACCAAATATCTGGTACCGAGCTTCGGTCTGAAGCTGCGACCGAACTGTTGAATTACATAAATATGTTCTTGTAAAAAATCAAGGAACCTCCTTGTAAAAAATAAATTCAAAATTGATATGAACACCTCTTACAATTTTTTGACAGTCATGAACATGTGTTATAGACTTGAATGTAACTCCATTCACTCCAGCTGGATAGCGTTGGTCAGCTAACGATAACAGCCATTATACACAGTACTTGGGATTATGCCTGAATAAGGAATATTTAATTATTTTATTAATCCTGCCAGAGAGTTTTCCCAGACATGAGGCCTGGTGCAATCTTATTTTTCCATCACGGTTATATTACAATTTTCAAATTTCAAGAAAATCGTTAGGAGGAGGAGAAGAAGAAGAAGAAGAAGAAGAGGGAGGAGAAGAAGAAGAAGAAGAAGAAAAAGAAGAAGTAGAAGGAAAAGAAAGAGAAAGAAGAAGAAGAAGAAGGAGAGAAGCAGAAGAAAAAAAGGAAAAGAAGAATAAGAAGAAGAAAGAGAAGAAAAAAAGAAGAAAAAGAAAAGAGGAGGAGAAAGAAGAAAGAAAGAAAGAGAAAGAAGAGAAGAAAAAGAAAGAAGGAGAAAAGAAGAAGAAAGAAAAGAAAAGAAAAAAAAGAAGAAACGAAAAAGAAAGAAAAAAAAGAAAAGAAAAAGAAAAAGAAAAAGAAGAAGAAGAAGAAGAAGAAGAAGAAGAAGAAGAAGAAGAAGAAGAAGAAGAAGAAGAAGAAGAAGAAGAAGAAGAAGAAGAAGAAGAAGAAGAAGAAGAAGAAGAAGAAGAAGAAGAAGAAGAAGAAGAAGCTTGCTTGATGGAGAATATCAATGCAATCGAACAACTCTAATGAGGGATGGTAAATAAAAAGCTGAAATTGAATTGATATGGAATTGGAGGAAGAAATATGAGAGGTAAACAAGTAGAAGAAGTTGAAAATGGAAAAGGATATGAGTCGAAGCAAAAATAGGAAATGTAGGAGTCTCTTGAAGGTAACTTCAAAGGTGCCGTTGTAGAGCTCTAAGCTAGTCAAGAACTGAGCAAATACTAACCTGGCCCTCTGCAGTTAGTCTGTCCAAGCAAAGAAGACCCTCTGGCAAGATGGGAGAATTACTCCAGCTCGGTCAATATTGGCACAAAAATTTATTGCTTGGTCTCAAATTGTAGATCAGAATGTTTCCTACAATTTGAGATCAAATTGATAATTTTTGTACCAATATTGACCGAGCTGGAGTAATTCTGCCATCTTGCCAGAGGGTCTTCTTTGCTTGGAAGAACTATACCACCTTCACTATTTCTTCAGTGCCTTACCTTTCTTTTGAAGTCATGTCTCCTCTTTTCCAGAAAATCTCACTTTGCACAATATTCTCTCTCTCTCTCTCTCTCACTCACTTTCTCTCTCCAACTCTCTACAGATCTCATTCACACACACTTTCTCTCCGTTTTTAATTTACCTCATTACATTAGCAATTACCTCATAACTCTATTTTTAATTTTATGCATTCAATTATCTTTCTCTTGTTTATCTCAAATCATCTTCAATTCTCTAACCAATCACATTATCATTTCAAATCCACATTGCTCTTATAATTCCCATCTATTTTTAATTTTTAATTTTGAATCTATAAAATTTTATAGCGATTAATTATAAATTCTCATACGAATTTATTAAATGAACATGAGCCCATGGTTGTGTGTTAATGGGAGGTAGGTTCTTGAGCATTTCTCTCCAAGAATGGACATTTATTTGTCCAAACTTCGTCTTTTCATGCTTTTACAAACAGCATCAGTTATATTTAAGTTGACATAATTATTTAAACCTACATTTTAATCATTTTCTCAAGTTCTTATAGTCTATACTTACTTATTAAAGCGAGCTATACAGGGTGTTTCAGGAGGAATGTGCAATACTTTTCAGGTTGACTCCTTACACAAGTAAACAAAAGAGGTCCATGGGACCAACCCCCAAAAACGATTTGGTACCGAGATAACAACGGCGGAAAATTGAAATTTTTCAAAAAATATTAATTTTTCTAATTTTTTAGAAGCTTTAGTGAGGTTCTAAATTGATCAATTCTTATGTAAAATTAGGTGAGGAATTCAATGAAACCAAATCCAAGTTTGTAACTTCAACGGTTATTGAGATAATTGGAAAAATATGCTAAAAACGCCATTTTTCAACAATAAGGGTTATAACTGGATAAGGAATCATAAAATTGTATTTTCCATTAATGGAAGTTGAAGAGAGTCGGATTCTAAAGAAAAAGTTGAATGGCGGCGATTGTGTAAATCTTACGCAAATCTCAGAAATGGCGATCAAAAATCACAAAATTGACAAAACATAGCACAAGTGATGAATTTGTGTTTGGTAGCCTATCTCTCCTGGACTATAAATTAATTCTTTATTGAAGAAAGAATTCTTTTTATAAACTTGTTTCGAACATAGGCCAATACATCAAAATTCGGTATAAAGACTTTATTTTGGACATTGGTCTGTGTTTTTATGAATCAATAAGTTTACTAGTAGAATGAATAAATAAATAAATCTTAGTCATTTTTTTAAAATACCATAGTCTATACTCTAAATCTAAATATTCAAATGATAAAGTACGGTACATTGTGACAGTTTTGCTCAATGTAGATAGCCTTTATTCATTGTTTACTTATTCCTGTAGAGTTTTGCTTATCACGTATTCAATGCACAAAAATGCGTTTGGATACATTAAAAATAGAAGTCCCTATAGCCAATCCTTTTGCCACACCACATGCAACATTGGGATTGCTTATGAAAAATGTAAACATGCAAGGCAGCTTGAATCATGATTGGCTTTTAATATATTATAATATGTTGGATTGCATTCGTCTGGTAATGGGGGATTTTTTCCAAAATCTTGCAAAAAACCACGCTAGGGCTCGGTGTCATGACCCATATTTAGAACACACAGTACACTGGCGGCTCTACACAACACAAAATAGGTGAAGTGCCCATATCTTTTACTGTACAGCACTTCTCCTGTTTCGTGGACACGAGCCGCCAGTGTGTTTAATAATCCTAGCAAATATTATAACTATAATACAAATACACTCTACATTGGATAACGTTTTCCGAAAATCAAATTTCGCTGAATTATAATGTTAGTCGACTGGTTTTGTTTGCCAAGCTCTTATCTGTGAACTTATCACAACATTATTAGGATATTACCGGCTTTCTAGTGCTTTCCAGAAGCTTTGAAACTTCTCCCAACCTATAATGATATTAGAGTGGAGCTACAATTCACGAGAGAGCTCCTGATAGCCAGTAGGCTATATTTGAGTTTGAATTAATTTTTTTCAATATTTTTGTTTTTGAAAGTTGATGAAATCAAGGTAATTAAAAAAGAATTCTATTGGAAGATAGAATTAATTATCTATTATTAATTCTATCTATTAGAGATAGATAATTCTATTGGAAAAGAATTAAATTGGATGAAAATGATCATTGAAGATCTATTCATTCCTCTTGTCATCAACATTATGATGAAATTATACTCAATTCTAAAACAATATCTAAAGTTCATTATTTCACAGTAATATATAGAATACATGATATTGCTGAACCAAAGATTTTTTCAATATACACCTTTTCTTTCTCAATTTCTGGTGAGAGATTCAACGGTGAACCTTACATGTCATTCATAATGGTCTAGAAACCAAAACTGGCATCTCAATTCTCAATGAATCTGTGATTTCACAGTATTTTGTCTCTCCATTCAATATAAAATTAACAGTTTAAGCGCTTTTGTCTGTCTCTTATACGAGGTGTAACCTGATAACAGCTGATTTAATGCATCTATCGTCTATTGTGATCGCAAAAATATCACCTAGGCATACTTCAATGATAACTCTGACAACATCAGCTGTTGAAGCGCGCAAGAAGCTGACGTGACCGCATAAATTTCTGGTGTAAGTTTAATACCACTAAATTACAGAATTATCACTTTTTCTCGACAAAGTTCAATTCGTTGAATCTGACAAAGAATCTGTTCAAATAATTATTTTTTTGCTTAACAGTATATCAAGCATTGAGATAACAATTAACAATTAATTGAATTTGAGTCAATGATAATGTTAGTAAGAATAGAAGTTTTCATTCCAATTACCAATACCAATGTTGGATTATTTTTCATCAAACAATTAATCAATTCATTAAAAGAATTAAATAACAATTTTTATTTTACTCTGAACTATTCTACGCGACACTGCAGTCATACATTTTAATATTAGTTTAAATATAAACTACTACTCACGTGTGGAACGCTTTCGGATTTTACTCCATTTTCAACACTCCAGTGTTGTGTAGAATAGTTCAAAGTGAAATTAATATCTACTAGTAGTTCTCAATGGAAAACAAAATAGATGAGTAATTTTTTATCGTTTTTTTCTCATTTTATTCAATCTAAATTCGTGGTTCAATCTATATTTGAGTAAACAGAGCTATTTGAAAGACAAGAAAAGCAATTCTGGTATATAGTCTGTCTAAGCAAAGAAGACATTCTGGCAAGATGGGAAAATGACTCCAGCTCAGTGAATATCGGTTCAAAAATTACAAATCTGGTCTTAAATTGTCGATCAGAATGTTTCCTACAATTTGAGACTTCATTTATGATTTTTGATCCAATATTGACCGATCTGGAGTCATTTTCCCATCTTGCCAGAATGTCTTCTTTGCTTGGACAGACTAGAGGAAGAACGCAGTGAAATTAGTGAGAGAATATACGTGCTTGAGGTGCATTCCTTTCTTTAACCCCTGAAACCTGAATCCTTTTTTCTCATTGTCTTGTTTGTCTATCTCTGTTCATCTCTTCCCCTTTCTTTCTAACTCTCTCTCTGTCTCTCTCTCTCTCTCTCTCTCTCTCTCTCTCTCTCTCTCTCTCTCCACTTGAACACACACACTGACAAAGAGAAGCGTGAAGGGTGCGTTAGAAAACCGGAAAAAATGAGGTCGATCTTCTTTGTTACCCCTGGCATCGTTTTCTCTCGACGTTTTTGAGAGCGGTGGTGGTTTTCTGAGTAAGAGGAGGGTGTGGGAGGGGGGGGGTTAAAGAAGTGTAGGATGTGGAAGAGGGGTGAGAAGAGAAGGGAATGGGAGGTTGTAAGAAAGTGGTGGGGAGAGGGGAACTGCAAAATTTAAATTCCTGCAATAGCGGCAATGATTGATGAAAACAACCGCCGGCCTTGCGCTCGCTCTTCTGGGGAAATTGCTGAGTTTGCGAGAGTGAGAGAGGAAATGGGAAGAGAGAATGAGAGAGAGAATAGGAAGAGAGAGAAAATAAGAGAAAGAGAGAGGAAGAAAGGATGTAGCTCCCAACAAACATTGAACAGAGTACTATCTAATTAAATATTTAATTGAAAGAGATAATTATTATTGAAGATGTATTGAACCCGATACAAACTACCAACATGACGCTGTGCGAAAAATTTACAAAATTATACAAGCATACAAAGCACTGACGTCATTTCATCAACGATTGTCAAATTCAAGGAAACCACCATTTTTCCACTGACGGCTCGTACCCACGAAACAGGTGAAGTGCCCGTATCTTTTACTGTACAGCACTTCACCTGTTTCGTGGGCACCAGTGATACAAAGTATCATAAAACACATTTGGCGTCGCTTATTATGCTGAGCTAATAATTAAAAACTATTACAGGAAAAGAGTCAGAACATTGTCTTGAAAGAAAAGAATACTGTATATAAGCAATACTGTATATTGTAGGCCTATAAGAAGAATGAAGATTCGAAGAGAAATTGACAACAGACAAGCAGAAATTCTATTCCAATTCGATACGGTTGAAGAATATGAATTGTTAAATATGATGTAAATACAAGATTTGATGGAATCTATATCTATATAAGCGAAATGGCACTGACTGATTCATTCACTGACTGATTCATTCATCACCAGAACTAAAAATCCACTGAACCGAATGCGTTCAATTTGAATTTGGCAGGCATGTTCAGTTGGACGTTTAGTCGCGCGCTAAGAAAGGATTTTGAAACCTTTCAAATATTCAAGTTTTTCTATAGTTTTCCGGCGTTTTCTCAATTTTTTTCGAGAACCAATCAGTAGAAAATGTTGATATTTGGTAGGTAGGTTCAGATAAGGTCTAGAAATGTCGTGTTAAAATATTTTTGAATTCCGTTCAAGATTACGCCAGTAATCAGGTTGTTTTTCATAATTGTAGATGTATTGCGGGTTGCATATCTTTCGCCTTGATACGACCAATCCTTACTGTAAATTCAATGGTTCAGTGAGATTATAGATAAACTAATTTGGAAGATATTGAATCAAGTTTCAAATTATGTCCGATATAGTTCCCAAGGTTACGCTCAATATTAGCGTTTTACTATTTTTCGGAATTTGCAGAGTTTTTCTTGGATTTTTCGAGAATAAATTGGTAGAAAATGTCGAAATTTGGTGAACATGTCAAGATTAGGTCTAGAAATGCTGTGTTCAATGAATTTTGAATCCCTTTCTGAACGGAATTTGCCGGTTTTTCTCAGCTTACACTGACAGAGGTTATGCAGGCGAGCGAAGCGAGCCTGTTTGACTCACTGAAACTGCTGATACTGTCGGGGGTCCAGTCGGGCGGAGCCCCCTAGCTAGGCGGAGAAGGCGAGCGAAGCGAGCCTGCCGGCTAGTAAATCTATAGAATCACTATTGATATTGATACTTTCAACTTTCAGCGTTTTCCTACTTGACTCTTACAGTGAATAGGTACTCTATTTAATCGCAAATACTCTAGCGTTACCACTCATCTATATATCGTAAGCTTCACCAAAATTTTAAACGTCAAAAAGCACTGGCGGCTCGTGCTCACGCAACCGGTGAAGTGCTGTACAGGGAAAGAAACGGGCACTTCACCTGTTCCTGGGCCACGAGCCGCCAGTGTCAAAAATAATAGAAGCAATCACATTATAGAAGTGTTTCTGGACTTGGGGGACACTGACAGGGGACTTTCTGGACACCTGCGTCAAGCAACTGAAGTCAAGGTTTTCTATTAAATTTACTGGTGACTGATTTCTTTCTATTTTACAGAGTGTAACCTGTATTGAAAATGACAAGAGAAAAATAACGAGAGATGACACTGAAGAAGAAGGAGAAGAAGAAGAAGAAGAAGAAGAAGAAGAAAGAAAAAGAAGAAGAAGAAAAAGAAGAAGAAGAAGAAGAAGAAGAAGAAGAAGAAGAAGAAGAAGAAGAAGAAGAAGAAGAAGAAGAAGAAGAAGAAGAAGAAGAAGAAGAAGAAAGAAGAAGAAGAAGAAGAAGAAGAAGATGATGATGATGATGATGATGATGATGATGATGATGATGATGATGATGATGATGATGATGATGATGATGATGATGATGATGATGATGATGATGATGATGATGATGATGATGATGATGATGATGATGATGATGATGATGAAAAAGAAGAGAAATAAGATGATGATGGATGAAGAAGAAGAAGAAGGAGAAGAAGACTAGTAAGAAGAAAAAAGAAGAAGAAGAAGAAGAGGAAGAAAAAGAAGAAGAAGAAGAAGAAGAAGAAGAAGAAGAAGAAGATAAGAAGAAGAAGAAGAAGAGAAGAAGAAGAGAAGAAGAATAGAAGAAGAAGAAAGAAAGAAGAAGAAGAAGAAGAAGAAGAAGAAGAAGAAGAAGAAGAAGAAGAAGAAGAGAAGAAGAAAGAAGAGAAGAAAAGAAGAAGAAGGAAGAAGAAGAAGAAGAAGAAGAAGAAGAAGAAGAAGAAGAAGAAGAAGAAGAAGAAGAAGAAGAAGAAGAAGAAGAAGAAGAAGAAGAAGAAGAAGAAGATGAATGAGAAAAAGATGAAAAAGAAGAGGAAGAGGAGGAGGAAGAAGTAGAAGGAGAAGAGGAAGAATAGCGAGTGTTGAAGAATGGAGAGGGGGAAGATGGTGGGGAGAACTTAGTGTGTGAAAGAGGATGGATGATGAAAAGAGAAAGAAGGATGATAAGGATATAGGAGAAGAAGAAAGGAAGAAAAGAAGGAAATGAGGGAAGAAGAAGAAGAAGAAGATGGATGATAATGATGGTGGAGGTGAGGAAGAAGATTGTGTGGAGGAGAAAGGATGTTAGAAGAAGGAAAAGTAGTAGAAGAGGGAAATAATTAGAAGGAGAATAAGGAAAGAGAGGAGAAAGAGAAGAAGAAGAAGAAGAAGAAGAAGAAGAAGAAGAAGAAGAAGAAGAAGAAAGAAAAATAAGTAGAAGGGATAAGAGTTGTGTTTGAATGGATAGTGAAGAAGGAATGGCTGAGAGTCACGATAGTGGGGGGGAGGTGGAAGAGGGTGATGAGTGATGATGAGACTTTGAAAGAGAATAAATGATAAAGAAAGGAGAAAGAATGATAAGAGAAAGATGAGGGGATGGGATGGAAAGAGAAGAATGAGAAAGGAAGGTGATAAAGGGAGAAGGGAGAGATGACCTGGTTACAACGAATTACAGCAGACGGATGGACGGACGGAAGAAAGCTGTAAAGTGACAGTGGAAAGGCAAGGCCTACTCAAGATGATGAAGAAGAAGAAGAAGAAGAAGAAAGAAGAGAAGAAGAAGAACAAGAAGAAGAAGAAGAGAAGAAAGTCTGACACTACACTGAAAATGACATTGAAGAATTGGTGTCTTCCTAGAAAACACAGGACAGTGATGTCTTCTTTCACCTCTTTTTCTTCATCTTCTTTTTTCCTTCTTCTTCTTCTTCTTCTTCTTCTAGTCTTCTTCTTCTTCTCTCTCTTCTCTTCTTCTTCTTCTTCTCCTTCTTCTTCTTCTTCTTCTTCTTCTTCTTCTCTTCTTCTTCTTCTTCTCTTCTTCTTCTTTCTTCTTTTCTTCTTCTTCCATCTTCTTCTTCTTCTTCTTCTTCTTCTTCTTCTTCTTCTTCTTCTTCTTCTTCTTCTTCTTCTTCTTCTTCTTCTCTTCTTCTTCTTCTTCTTCTTCTTCTTCTTCTTCTTCTTCTTCTTCTTCTTCTTCTTCTTCTTCTTCTTCTTCTTTTCTTCTTCTTCTTCTTCTTCTTCTTCTTCTTCTTCTTCTTCTTCTTCTTCTTCTTCTTCTTCTCTTCTTCTCTTCTTCTTCTTCTTCTTGTTCTTCTTGTTCTTGTTTTCTTCTTCTTCTTCTTTTCTTCTTCTTCTTCTTCTTCTTCTTCTTGTTTTCTCTTCTTCTTCTTCTTCTTCTTCTTCTTCTTCTTCTTCTTCTTCTTCTTCTTCTTCTTCTTCTTCTTCTTCTTCTTCTTCTTTCTCCTTCTTCTTCTTCTTCTTCTTCTTCTTCTTCTTCTTCTTCTTCTTCTTCTTCTTCTTCTTCTTCTTCTTCTTCTTCTTCTTCTTTTTCTTCTTTTCTTCTTCTTGTTCCTTCTCCTTCTTTTCTTCTTCTAATTCTCCTTCTCCTTCTTTTTCTTCTTCTTCTAATTTCCCTTCTCCTAATTTTTTTTCTTCATCTTCCACCTCCTCTTCTTCTCCGTTCGTCTTCTTCTTCTTCCTGTCCTTCCTCCTCTTCTTCTTCTACGTCTTATTCTTCTTTTTCACCTTCTTCTTCTTCTTCTTCTTTTTCTTTTTCTTCTTCTTCTTCTTCATTTGTTCTTACTTTTGTTCTTACATTTGTCCACCTAATGTCAAATACTGAGCACCGTAGCTGTACCATCACACTTGAATTTTCAATGAAATCTTGAACTTTGTTGCTCATATCAGAAATAATACTACCGTATTAAAATTGTTTCGCATAAACGTTGAATGAATAATTGATGCTTTGAAGACCTCTTTTGTTATTATTCTACAATAATTATATTGATATTGTATTGACCACAGATGATTTGCTGATATTTAAGAGTGCCGTTTTGCGAGATATAGTCTGTCCAAGCACAGAAGAGCCTCTGGCAAGATGGGGAAATGCTTCCAGCTTGGTCAATGTTTATTCAAGAACTATAAATGTGGTCTTAATAGTAGAACAAAAATTGTTCCCTACAATTTAATATCAAATTGATATTTTTAAACCAATATTGACCAAGCTTGAGTCATTTTCCCATCTTGCCAGAGGCTCTTCTCAGCTTGAACAGACTATATCTTATATGTTTGGGTGTCACTACAGCTGATGCCAATAGTATATTTCGTACCTAGGGCCGAAAATGTGCGTTTTCCGGCTCGAAATCGGTTTTCAAGTCCGAGGCCGTAGGCCGAGGACTAGAAAAGATTGAGAGACGGAATATTACATTTTCGACCCGTGGTGTCGAACTTTATTTTTCGGCACACAACATCAATGAAAACAAAACAAAATTATCAGTTAATCATTTCCATGAACAGCTAGACCAGTAGCCTTATTATGCTATCTTCCTCTATGCTGAATTTGGAGTAGGTGCCATCTGCTTGCTATTGGAACTTCGCGTCAAAAGTTTATTGATTTAGTGACTGAATATTACTTTATAACTATCAGTGTATTCGATTTTATTAGTTCAGAAACGTTTAAGCCCAAGATAATTTTTGTACGATCATCCTAAATTGTACAATATCAATTCAAAGTTGTTGATTTTCGACAGATATTGGCTAACAGAGAAGCTTTGTCTAGTTGCATTATCAGCTGCTAGATGGCGCTGGCTTACCTGCTAGACGAAGTAACACAGAGTCTGACAACAATAATTTTGTTCAAACATGGATTTCACGTTCATCATTATTCAACAGTTAATCAATACAAACATTTTTAATCTTATCAAAGTTGAAGTATTAGTTATTGAAGCAGTTTTCCTTTATTATTCAACTACTGATTAATTTGAAAACTTTCAACGTTCAGTTCTCTTGACATGGGATCTTGACAATCAAAATAACAGATGAGAGACTACCTTTACTTCGAAATACCAATAAGTCGACATTGACTCCCAAAACAGCTGACATTTAATGCAATCAAACCGGAATGCTACCTATTGATCGACTAACCCTTAAATCGACAACAACCTTCAGTCAGCTGACATTCAAGGTTATTTTACCGCCCTAGGGCCGAAAAACGCATTTTCCCGGCGAGTTGCTGGCGACCTCGCCTGAAAACGAGCGTTTTCGGCCTCCGTATAAAGCATGTAAAACAGTCCATTTCATACCAGTGTGGCGAAAAAAAATTTACGGTATCGTCTGCCTTTTAGCTATTGTAAGTAATGTAACACACTTATTTAACAGCTGATGTAATGCATCTATTGCTCCCAAAAACATCGCCTAGGCATATAGCTTAATATTACAACTATTATTGACAACATCAGCTGTTGGAGAACACAAGGTGCAGTCGAAAAAGCTCATCTTTTTGACGTCAGCTGTTACGTCAGGACGTAAAAATGTAGAGAATTTTGCCCTCCATAATAATTATAGAATTATAAGCCAATCCGAATATTTTTTTGTATGATAAAATTTAATTATAGGGGATTTTGGGGATGTAAGGGTTTTTTAAAATCGCTGTAGCACATGAACCACTGAACATAGAAGGGTGAATTTGGTCTCAAATTGAAGAGAAATGAATTTCGCCGAGAGGGATTTTTAAATACGGATGCAAGTGTTTCCAATTCAAAGTTACAAACTTTTAAAGTAACGAAATAATTTCTGTGAAGAAGATATGGAGTTTTCAAAACATTGTAACTTGAAAACCGTTGATGATACAGAGTTGTGATTGGTCTCAATCTCTTCCAAATTTTGTTTTCTACAAAAAACATGCATGAAATGATTTCGTCCGACGCTTGATTCGGCTACAATTCACGAAAAACTGAAATTTTGCACCTTTCACCTAAAAACCCGACGCTCATAAGGGTGTAACCTTTCACCAAACAATGAAGGGGTTGTATAGAACAATTTGGCGTAGGAATTGTCCTTCCTCTTTGGATGTTGAGGTTAGGTCTTTTTTTGAACTTATTGCACCGTACTATGTACCAAGCTTCACAACCGAACCTACACAACAAGACATTATCTACAATAAATATGAGCAGTGCATTGTGGGTATGGGGTGTGTCGTGTCGTGTTGTGCTTTGTTTTATTGGGTATGAATGATGATTTAATGATTTTTCCACTAACAGGTCTACTTTATTTTAACTGATTTTGCTACGCAAAATCTGCTGACTGATGTTCAGATGTTTGGATGGAGATGGAATGTTAGCGGGGAAGTGAGTGATAAAATTATAGAAAAATGAACTCTAATAGGACACAAGAAGCTATTCTAAATCAATTCTGACTCAGCGGAAAAATAGCACCAACAGTTAATGGACTTCGATTTGTATTTAGCGCTCATTTTCCTAATGGCAGCTCACGGGCTCAACGCCCAATGGGAGGGCTGGATCCATTAGTGGCCTGTGATTGGACAACGGATACAACCAATGGCAGCAGGGCTATAGGCTAGTGTAAGCTGCTTAAGAATGAGAGGCGATGGGTATTAAGCTGAATGAATGAATACATTATTCATTCATTATTCACTCCCCTAATCCTCCACTAACTTCATCCTTTACTATAGTCCGTCCAAGCAGAGAAGACATTCGCTCAAGATGGAAAAATGACTCCAGCTCGGTCAATATACGTTCAAAAATGATAAATTCGATGCGAATCACATCGTTTTCTACAATTTGAGACAAAATGTATGATTTTTGAACTAATATTGACCGAGCTGGAGTCATTTTTCCATCTCGCCAGAATATCTTCTTTGCTTCTACGGTCATTACAAGCTCTTAAATGTAGAAAATAGAGTTGAAGCCTATTTTTGAAAGGGTAGAGCTTTAAAAGATTTTTAATATTTTAAAAGACTTTAGCTGTTCCAGCCTCTTAGGTTCTCTGCGAGGTAGGTTAAAACTAGTTACTCAATAATAGTAAATGCGCTACTATAATTATGTAGCTATAATATTAGTAAATGCTATTATAGATATAGATCATGCTCATAAATTAGCCTATTTTAATCATTTATGAAAGAATCACTATAATTCAAAAAGGATTTAAAATGGAAGATTTATGATACAGTACTCAAATAGTTTGTCCAAGCAAAGAAGACATTCTGGTAGGATGGAAAAATGACTCTAGCTCGGTCAATTCTGGTTCAAAAATTATGAATTTGGTCTTAAATTGTAGAGCAGATTGTTTTCTACAATTGGAGACGAAATTACTGATTTTTGATCCAATATTGACCGAGCTGAAATCATTTTCCCAGCAAGTCTCCTTTGCTCCTTCTCGTTCAAATATTATAAATTTGGTTTAAAATTGTAGGAAACATTCTGCTCTACAATTATTGGAGACCAAATGTAATATATTTGAACCAATATTGACCGAGCTGTAGTCATTTTTTCATTTTGCCAGAATGTATTCTTTGCTTGGACAGATACCAAGACTATAGTAATAATAATAGTTCAGAATCAATACACATTCATACAGAAAGGAAGCTCATGATAGTTCAAAATTGATACACAATCATACAGAAAGGAAGCTTATTGACACAAAATATTTGTAACAAGCTAATCATCTCGTCTATAACTAGTAGTTCAGTGAACAGTAGACCTCACGAAGTCACCCATGGATGGGGCATTATTCATGAAGGGAATACTTAGTTATGTTGAGTTTCAAGTTTCATTAATTGCATGCGTCATTGAATGCAATTAATAATAAACTCGACAGCTGGTTCATCATGAATAATTCTATAGTGTGAATTTTCCTATGTTCAGAAGTATAAATATATAGTAATATTTTAGCATGGAGGTAATTCCTTTTCCTTTCATATTATCCTTAAAATGCAATATTTCAAGAAACCTTACATATACATCGACGCGCAATTTCAAGAGGAACATTGCTGTCAAATTTCATCAGAATCTATTGCCGCGTTTTGTCTTAAATGCGGAACATACATACAAACATAAAGAGGAATGCAAAATCGTCGTCTTGAATCTAGACCTCACTTACGTTCGGTCAAAAATAGTTATAAATCATTTTTTGATTAAAATATCTTTTTCTCCTGAAAAGATAATTTGTCACGTCACAATAAAGTTATTTCAAACAGTGTTTATTTGAAACATTATCATTCACGAAAAGATCATCCGAACCAGTTGCCTAAGACAAACAAATTCGTGTGCTTTCCTCTCAAAAGTTGTGCACTGAGAATAATTTTGAGAACTGGAGCAGCGCGCTCTATACTAACACAACAAGCAATAATACAGGGTGCGCCGTTATTACATGTACACAGTGCGTTCCAAAGCTAACAATCTTGCATGAAGAGTGTTCTCTCCGTACTTTTCAAGAGCACCGACTCTCAGTTCTCTTTTGATACTCCATCACTCTCTTTCTCTATCTCTTGATTTATCTTTTTTCTCTCTCTGTGTATAAATAGTCTGTCCAAGCAGAGAAGAGCCTCTGGCAAGATGAGAAAATGTCTCCAGCTCGGTCAATATTGGTTCAAAAATTATTGATTTGGTCTCAAATTGTAGTAAACATTCTAATCAACATTTTGAGAACAAATCAATTATTTTTGAACCAATATTGACCGAGCTGGAGTCATTTTCTCATCTTGCCAGAGGCTCTTCTTTGCTTGGACAGAGTATACTTTCAGTTGCAGCGTATTCTGCTTATGTCCTCTCTATCACTATCATTCCCTCTCTCTCTCTCGTTTTCTCTCAGTCTTTCTCTCTATATCTATCTTTATCTTTGTCCTCTATCTTTCTTACTTTCTCTCTCTCACTCCATCTCTTAGTGTACTTTCATTTGTTGCGTATTTTGCGAATGCCTGGGGCTGTTTTTCTCTTTCCCAACAACCATTCGCTCTCTCACTCACTCTCTCTCTCTCTCTAACTCCCTCGCTCTCACTCTCTCTCTCTCTCTCCCATACTGCACAGTTTCAAATTACTCTCCGACTGTGGAGCTGGAAATGTCAAAACTCTCTCTCATGTCTGTCTGCTGCCAGGTTGAGCTATTCCATGTTTCTGAGTTTTCTATTCAGTCAGTGTTGGTGCTTCTGGGTTTTTGTTCAAGTTTGTTGAATAGTTTCAGAGTTGGATGAGAAGGTTCTGTAATAATTGAAGTGGAAGTGTACGGTACTAGCCGGCAGGCTCGCTTCGCTCGCCTTATCCGCCTAACAAAGGGGCTCCTTCCCCTGGGCCCCCGACAGTATCGGCAGTGTGAGTCAAACAGGCTCGCTTTGCTCGCCTGAAAAACCTCCATAAGTGTAAGTTCAAACAAACAGGCTCGCTTCGCTCGCCTGCAAATTCCGTTCAGAAGTGATTTGAGATTAATTGAACACAGTATTTCTAGACCTCTTTACCAAATTTCAACATTTTCTGACAATTTATTCTCGAAAAATCTAAGAAAAAATCAGAAAATTTCGAACATTGTTTAAAACTTGATTAAATATCTTCTAAATTAATTCATCTATCAACTCGTTGAACCATTGAATTTACAGTAAGGATTGGTCGTATTAAGGCGGAAGACTCGCAACCCGCAATACATTTACAATTTTGAAATAATTGATTACTGGCGTACTCTTGAACTAGTTCGAGAATTTATGGCTTTTGGGCCGGTATTGGCCGGGCTGGAGTTGTTTTCCCGTCTTGCCGGGGTGTCTTCTTTGCTTGGACGGACTGTATAGTTTGGTGAATATGAGATTGGCAACCAGCTGGTAGGCTGGTCAGGCCTTTCGCCTGTTGCGCCATTGACAAACAAAAAAAAACTCTTGAACAGATTTCAAAATTATTTTAACACAACATTTCTAGACCTTATCTGAACCTGCCTGGCAAATATCAACATTTTCTACCAAATTGTTCTCGGAAAAAATGAGGAAACGCTAAAAAACTATAAAAAACTCAAATATTTGGCGTATCTTCATGAAGTTTCAAAATAGTCCTTTCTTAGCGTCCAACTGAACATGCCTGCCAAATTTGAACGCATTCGGTTCAGTGGAGTTTTAGTTTTGGTGATGAATGAATGAATGAATGAATCAGTGCCATTTCGCTTTTATGTATAGAAATTCCAACTCATGGTGGGGAAGTTGCAATAGTTCTGCTATATAGAGTATTATCCCCATAGTCTAATGTTCCACTTAGGCCGGTATTAGACGCTAATATTCCTATTAAGATTGTTGTACACAAATATGAAAAGATCTGAAAATATTATTGTTCAAATTAGATATCAATATTATTAATATTCAACTAATACTTTCAACTAATAATACCCTCAACTAATATTTTCAGGTCTGAAAATATTAGTTGATCATATGAAGAGAGATGAAAATATGATTTCGTATCCACATCTCTTTTCATATGATTAACTATGATAATAGAAATAGCGGCAATAAATATAGTAATACCGGCATAAATATATTGTAAGTGAACGATCACTAAACGATGCTTTCATAGCTAAAGTCGGAAAGTAAGGCGGTTTCGTCTGTCTCTTGTATGTAATGTTACCTTCTAACACCTGATGTTGCATCTAACAGCTGTTATAACCTAATAAGATATGATCATGTCTATTGATTTCATTGGCTCTTTCTGATAGCTTGATGATAACTCTAATCTACAACATCAGCTGTTGAGCGCACAAGCAGCAGAAGTCTTCTTCTTCTTCTTCTTCTTCTTCTTCTTCTTCTTCTTCTTCTTCTTCTTCTTCTTCTTCCTCCTCCTTTCTTCTTCTTCTTCTCTTCTTCTTCTTCTTCTCCTTCTTCTTCTTCTCCTTCTCTTCTTCTTCTTCTTCCTCTTCTTCTTCTTCCTTCTTCTCTTCTTCTTCTTCTTCTTCTTCTTCTTCTTCTTCTTCTTCTTCTTCTTCTTCTTCTTCTTCTTCTTCTTCTTCTTCTTCTTCTTCTTCTTCTTCTTCTTCTTCTTCTTCTTCTTCTTCTTCTTCTTCTTCTTCTTCTTCTTCTTCTTCTTCTCTTTCTTCTTTCTTCTTCTTCTTCTTCTTCTTCTTCTTCTTCTTCTTCTTCTTCTTCTTCTTCTTCTTCTTCTTCTTCTTCTTCTTCTTCTTCTTCTCCTTCTTCTTCTTCTTCTTCTTCTTCTTCTTCTTCTTCTTCTTCTCCTCCTCTTCTTCTTCTTCTCTTCTTCTTCTCTTCTTCTTCTTCTTCTTCTTCTTCTTCTTCTTCTTCTTCTTCTTCTTCTTCTTCTTCTTCTTCTCCTTCTTCTTCTTCTTCTTCTTCTTCTTCTTCTTCTTCTTCTTCCTTCTCCTCCTTCTTCTTCTTCTTCTTCTTCTTCTTCTTCTTCTTCTTCTTCTTCTTCTTCTTCTTCTTCTTCTTCTTCTTCTTCTTCTTCTTCTTCTCTTCTTCTTCTTCTTCTTCTTCTTCTTCTTCTTCTCCTTCTTCTCCTCTTCTCTCCTTCTTCTTCTTCTTCTTCTTCTTCTTCTTCTTCTTCTCCTCCTTCTTCTCTTCTTCCTCTTCTTCTTCTTCTTCTTCTTCTTCTTCTTCTTCTCTTCTCCTTCTCTTCTCTCCTTCTTCTCCTTCTTCTTCTCTTCTTCTTCTTCTTCTTCTTCTTCTTCTTCTTCTTCTCTTCTTCTTCTTCTTTCTCCCTTCTTCTTCTTCTTCTTCTTCTTCTTCTTCTCTTCTTCTTCTTCTTCTTCTTTCTTCTTCTTCTTCTTCTTCTTCTTCTTCTTCCTCTTCTTCTTCTTCTTCTTCTTCTTCTTCTTCTTCTTTCTTCTTCTTCTCCTTCTCCTTCTTCTTCTTCTTCTTCTTCTTCTTCTTCTTCTTCTTCTCCTTCTTCTTCTTCTTCTTCTTCTTTCTTCTTCTTCTTCTTCTTCTTCTTCTTCTCTTCTTCTTCTTCTTCTTCTTCTTCTCTTCTCTTCCTCCTTCTCCTCCTTCTTCCTCTTCTTCTTCTTCTTCTTCTTCTCGACCCCCTTCTGCCTTTACAGCGTAGGGGTAAGCATACACTATTACCTTGTATGATTAAACTCAAAAACTAGCACTGTCAAAGCGGCATAGACGAATTTTAGTTGGGAAACTTTCCACTTCAAGAGATGTTTCACGTGTCTTTCCAATGTAAATCCTAAGAGACTTTTGGCAAAAGAATGGCGTACTTGAACTAGTGCTAGGTCGTACCCACGAAATAGGTGAAGTGCCCGTATCTTTCACTGTATAGCACTTCACCTGTTTCGTGGACACGAGCCGCCAGTGCACTCGCTAACCAATCAAAAGCGACACAGTCGATGTCCACTCTATGAATACAAAGTCTCTATATTTAGTATATCATGTTGCATTACTATTAAAATACGTCATATCACTCTGTAAGCATTGAGAATGTTTTGCTAGCGTTTCATCAAGCTCAGCTTGGAATTCAGAGGTTTAACTAGTGGTAATATTTGTGTACAGCATCCGGGTCTCCTATGCTTGTTTACCTGTGTCGCTTAGAATAATATTCGCATATGTCAGTAGTGTTATTTTGAATTTGTGATATACTGGAGTACATGAGAGTAGGGAGGATCTAATGCTACATGTAGATTTGAAGTTCTTATAATTTATTGCATTGGCGGTTTTTCCTTGGAGAAAACTTTACATTGAATGATTTTGTTGGAAGAAATTATAGTATTCCAATCACTGGCGGCTCGTGCTCACGAAACAGGTGAAGTGCTGTACAGTAAAAGATACGTGCACTTCACCTGTTTCATGGATACGAGCCGCCAGTGATTTATTGTAACTTTCAAATCGGGATACATTGTATTTACTGTTTTATACGAGCTGTGTATAATATTCCCCAATACGGGAATTACATATTTTGGATTACACAGTTGCAAGAGAACCGCTAGATTTCAAGATTATTACGATAAAATAATAGGCTTATAACATTTTCTGGTACAGTACTCTATAAATTTCGTGAATGAATAAGATTAAATTGAGGGAAGCTAGTTGAACTTGACAGCTGTAGAATGACGTCATCACCAACATGTAAACATCATCATTCACTCACTCATCATCACCTTTGCTTTACAAAAAGTGAAATTGTAACAAAAAATGAAAAATTGAAATGAATTATTGAAATACATATTTATCAAGATTGGAAATAAGCGAAATTTTTTTTCTCAGTTAAACTATGAAATTAATGACGCACTCTATTGTATAGTCTGCCCAAGCAAAGAAGATCCTCTGGCAAGATGGGAAAATGACTCCAGCTTGGTCAATATTGGTTCAAAAATTATTGATTTGGTCTCAAATTGTAGATCAAATTTTTCCCTACAATTTGAGATCGAGTTGATAATTTTTAAACCAATATTGACCGAGCTTGAGTCATTCTCCCATCTTGCCAGAGGTTCATCTGGACAGACTATAATTAATTTTAATTGAGTTTTGTGTAATAAGAGATATTGTATGATATACAATGATACTAATAATGTATAGGCCTAATACAAGTATTATATTATTATACTGCGATTTTGTAAATAATCAATAAAAAACTCTTACAAAAATCTATTAGCCTAATACTTATATCTGAACTAGCCGGCAGGCTCGCTTCGCTCGCCTTCTCCGCTTAGCCAGGGGGCTCCGCCACCTGGACCCACGACAGTATCAGCAGTGTGTGTGAGTCAAACAGGTTCGCTTCGCTCGCCTGCAATTCCCGATCGGAAGGATTTGCTTTGATATCACTCAACAGGGTTCTTTTGAGAAAGCGTTCTGGATCAGTTGTTCTATTATCTCAGCTTAACCTGGGTATATGATTTGAACGTATTTAGTTCAGTAGTTCCCGTGAAATAAACAAAAGTGCAGATTCCGAACATTGGTTTGTTTGTTTATGAGGGTGAAGCCTACATGAGCTCATAGGCTTGTGCGTGGGTAATGAAATGGATGCTAGATGACGACTGCTTTTAGGTAGTCGGGACCGACGGCTTATCGTCTCCTCCGAAAGACGGGGTGGCCGTATTTATGTGATTGTGCTGAGGTCAAAAATTGTTCTCCGCTTGGGATTTGAACCAGGGTCCACCTGGTTATCAGACCGGCGTTTTATCAATCGTCCAACGAGCCACCCAAGGTTTGGAAACCCTTATTACAGGCGTAACCTCGGAAGGAATACGAAATTTATTGAACACAGCATTTCTAGACCTAATCAGGACCTGTTTACCAAATTTCAACATTATCTGCCAATTGGTTCTCGAACAATCTAAGAAAAACTCCGAAAAATAGTAAAATGCTAATATTGAGCGTAACCTTGGGAAGTATATCGGACATAGTTTGAAACTTGATTCAATATTTCTCAAATTGGTTCATCCACAATCTCCCTAAACCATTGAATTTACAGTAAGGATTGGTCGTATCAAGGTGGAAGATATGCAACCCGCAATACATCTACAGTTTTGAAAAACTGTTTACTTTCTTAATCTTGACCGGATTTCAAAAATATTTTTAATCAACATTTCTAGACCTTATCTGAACCTGCCCACCAAATATAATTATTTTCTACTGATTGGTCATCGAAAAAATAAGAAAATGCCTAAAAACTCAAATATTTGGTGTACCCTTGGAAAGTTCCAAAAACCCGTTCTTAGTAGGCGTCCAAGGGTCCAGCTGAACATGTCTGCCAAATTTGAACGCATTCGGTTCGGTAGACTTTTAGTTCTGCTGACGAATGATTGAATGAATGAATAAATTATAGTACCATTCCGCTTTTATGTATATAGAGATGATAGTTCATAGATTGAATACATATCTCAATTCAATTTTATTGACAAATAAATTATTACAATTTTCGGTCCCGCTAAACCCGTCGCTCTTTTCATGAATCCATTGACCGAATATTGATATTTCCACCATCTATGATTAATCAATAAATATCTCAGCACTTTTCGATAAATGTATTAGCCCAATATCCCAATCATTATTAACCCAGTTAGGGACAAAGTTCAAAATAATAACGTTCACATGAGTCTGTCCAGGCGAAGAAGACCTTCTGACAAGATAGGAAAATGACTCCAGCTTGGTCAATATTGGTTCAAAAGCAATAAATCTGGTCTCACATTCTAGAAAACATTCTGATCTACAATTTGAGACAACATTTATAACTT
Source organism: Sogatella furcifera (assembly GCA_017141385.1). Classification (NCBI taxonomy): domain Eukaryota; kingdom Metazoa; phylum Arthropoda; class Insecta; order Hemiptera; family Delphacidae; genus Sogatella; species Sogatella furcifera. The sequence continues at coordinate 67,200,285 of CM029548.1, forward strand.
TCGAGCTAATATTGATTGAGCTAGAGTCATTTTTTCATCTTGCTAGAGGTTCTTCTTTGCTTGGACGGACTGTAACGTTCACATGTAGTTAGTATAGAACAAAAACTGTCTGTGTAAGCGAAGAAGACCCTCTGGCAAGATGGAAAATGACTCCAGCTTGGTAAATATTGGTTCGAAAGTGATGAATTTTGTCTCACATTGTAGAAAAGATTCATATCTACAATTTGAGACGAAATTTATCACTTTCGAGCTAATATTGACCGAGCTAGAGTCATTTTTCCATCTTGCCATTATGTCTTCTTTGCTTGGTCAGACTGTAACGTTCACACATGTAGTGGAGAGAAGTTACTCAGTATAGAACGCAGACTGTCTGTGTAAGCGAAGAAGACCCTCTGACAAGATGGGAAAATGACTCCAGCTTCGTCAATATTGTTTCAAAAGTGATAAATCTGGTCTCACATTCTAGAAAACATTTTGATCTACAATTTGAAACCAAAATCATCACTTTCGAACCAGTATTCACCGAGCTGGAGTCATTTTTCCATCTTGCTAGAGGGTCTTCTGTGCTTGGACAGACTGTAACGTTTACATTTAGTGAAGAGAGAAGTTCTATACTGAGTATAGAACGCAGGAGAAGAGTTTACGCAAATTTACTGTACGATCAAACACCGCCAGTTGTATGAAGAGATGCGGGTTTCTGATACTGCCATCTGATTGGCTCATTCATTCAACCCCACCCCCTTCCCACCGACTATATCGAGTGTGTGTGCTTTGGAGCGAGAGAGTGTGAGAGAGTGAGGCGTATGAGCAGAGTATTTCCGGAAAACTTTCAACTGGCAACAGAGCATGAAGATGCAGCCGCAATTTTGCGGTCTGTAACATTTCTAATCGCGATCTATAGTCTGTCCAAGCAAAGAAGACCCTCTGGCAAGATGGGAAAATGACTCCAGCTTGGTAAATATTTGTTCAAGAATGATAAATGTGGTCTAAACAGTAGATCAAATTGTTTCCGACATTTTGAGATCAAATTGATAATTTCTGAACCAAAATTGACTGAGCTTGAGTCATTTTCCCATCTTGCCAGAGGGTCTTCTTTGTTTAGACAGACTATACATTGCAGCTATGTATTCTGTAACTCACTGAAATGTGTTTCATAGCTTCAGCCTGTCCAAGCAAAGAAGACATTCTGGCAAGATGGGAAAATGAATCCAGCTCGGCCAATATTGGTTCAAAAATTTCAAATTTAATCTCAAATTGTAGAGCAGAATGTTTTCTAGAATGTGTGACCAAATTTAAAATTTTTGTACAAATATTGACCGAGCTGAAGTCATTTTCCTATCGTGCCAGAATGTCTTCTTCGCTTGGACAGACTAAACATGGATGTGGGTATTTCAAGGGATTAGTCAGAATCAGAGCCTAATAAGACCAGTTACATAGATGCATATCGATCTCATCAATTGAACTTACTTCAATTGAATTCGAATGTTGGATGTGGCTAGTGAACAAGGCTAGTAAATCTTGCCAGGTGGGATATTTGCCTGAAATTATGGTTCACGAATCTGACGTCACTATTTTTCTACAGTGTCGCACTCTAGCGCCCAAAATGAAATGCCTGATGAAAATGTAAACATAACCTATTTTCGTTAGTGTTGAGGAATAGTATTGTTGTAATTAATTCTGATGAGTTGAGAACATCACAATTAACAAGGAAACAATATTTTTAAGTTGTCCTAGTTGTTTTGTAGTGAAATATGATTATTTTCATTTTTATAATCGTAATCGCATAGTTTGAACCCACCAAAGCTTATTTTTTTCTCAACGAGAGCGCCAGCTTCTCGAATCTTTGACCCCAATTTATGACAACAATAGCATTATATTGTTCTAATATCACAACATTATTCATCATTATTCGACTGTAATAAAACTCAATAAATGAATTCATCATTTCTACATATTTTCACAATTATTCTCATTGATATTGAGCTTTTTACGTGGTATTTTTTATTTTTCAATTCTCAGTGGAACAGCTGGAAAATTGGAATCCTAGATACATGTCGAATCATAAATATAGGTATAAAGCATAATGTAAAAAATAAAACTAGTGACGTCATCAGGCAGGAAAAAAGTGGACTGCTGGGCTCTTATGGACGCTGGCCTACCTTGTAGATCTACTTACCTTGGCTAGTGATGGCTAGTATGTGGTTAATGGTATTTTATGTGCATCTTTCACGAAATATGATCATCACCAATTCAATTATTAAAGTCAGAGTTCAATTTAAATTCGAGTCAGAGTTCGAATTGATCAAACATTAAATTCAAAAATATCATCAAAATCATGAATTGTATATTACATTCATTCTAAATCATATCCATGGAATAAGATCATCATCAATACAATTACTATTGAATGAGCTACATTTCACATTGATAGCGAATTAAAATAAAAAATAAAGTATAATCGAATCGTGAATTGTCTATAGACAATATATTACATTCATTCTATAATATAAATGTAACGTAATCTTTAAAGTAATATATTACATTCATTCTAAATCATATCAATTTTTCCATTTTTAATAACATGTATATTATTCTTGTATATGCCTTTTTGGTCTATTTCTACATTTCAATGCAAGAAAAGATTTAATTATCATGGATCAATTGATTATATCAGTATACATGTTATCTAGAATAATAACATTTGAATTCAAGCAGGAAAGAAGCAAAAAATGAAGCCTCATCAAAAAATCGAAAAGAAGTAGTCAGTAAATTATCATCTACGCCAACCATTTTGCTTCAGCACTTTTGAAGTAGGCTACGTATCAACCGAGCTCTCTGAATGGTCAACAGCAGAGCCAGCCCCTGCTTCGTCATTGGTTGGAGGCGGAGCTTGCATTCTGCCCTCCGATTGGCTGAGAGAACTTTCCAGAGTCACGTGCTACACTATCTGTCAACTAGTGGGAGTGTTGTAATGGTTGAAATCAAATCTCCCATATTTTACATTGCTGAATAATCTTCGAATATTTCTGGTTATCGGAACCAGAATTCACGCTTAGAACTCTTCCAAATAATTGAAAAAAAAATTATTTCAACGTTCAATCATTGAGTTATATTGGTAACAAAAAATAATAATATACTCTCTTATGAGTCTCATAGGACTATTTTCATGCATTCTACTCGTAGGGTCGTTTCCTGTGTTTCGGATACAAATTGAACCATTTAAGATGCATCTCACCCTCAGAATAATCAACAACATCCTTTCTATTAATCGTCTTTGAACAAATTAAATGATTTATTTATTTATTTATTTATTTATTTATTTATTTATTTATTTATTTATTTATTTATTTATTTATTTATTTATTTATTTATTTATTTATTTATTTATTTATTTATTTATTTATTTATTTATTTATTTATTTATTTATTTATTTATTTATTTATTTATTTATTTATTTATTTATTTATTTATTTATTTATTTATTTATTTATTTATTTATTTATTTATTTGTTCATTTATTAATCTTCTTCGGTATTACAAGCCTGTGTGCCTATTACAAGGCTAGTATTACAAGTCCAGGACTCATATCATCATCTAACTGGAAAATTTTCCACAGAGATCTGAGTTGAGAGCCAATTTTTAAACTACAAACCAAATCTGCGAAAATACCATAGTGTAAATTTCTCTCAACTGGTATTTTCAGTGAGTTCAGATTAACTACAAATCAAATCAGTGAGATTAGTCGCACACACGTGTCTGGGTCAATATTCTGTATTCCGTTTGATGTCGAACGAACGGATTTGAACTTTTCAGCAAAAATCTGACCAAGAGAAACAAGCTCGAATCGAGCATTTCAATGTTGTTTGTCGTACATTTTGAATGTATTTTGTCAAGCTCATCGAATTTATTTCGTCGATCATTTCGAATTCGTTTCGGCAAACACTCCAGAGTTAGTAGGTCGAATTCGTTTCAGAAGTTATCAAGTGGAAGATTGAATGCTTTTTGGAGTGATTGATTCCGTGGTTCGATTTTTGATTAGTAGTGGATTAAAGGGCTGCGACATTTGTGTTCCATTATTTATGACTTTTCTAGTGATTCTATCACTGGTACCCACGAGACAGGTGAAGTGCCCGTATCTTTTACTGTTCGGCACTTCACCTGTTTCGTGGGCACGAGCCGTCAGTGGATTCTATAAATGACTTTCACAAATGAAATTCATCCAGCTACCATCTATGGAATAATTATTGATAGTCTCATTTCTGTTTATAGCTGTTATTATTGCTGATGCCAAAATGATAGGCGGTTTTGTCTGTTCCTTGTGCGCTCCAACAGCTGATGTTGTCAATTTATTAGAGTTGTCATATACGAGTAGCTATGTCTATAGTCGGCGCAATCTAAGTTGACGAAAACCCCCTCCACCCGAGAAATAGCTACGTTGCCAGATTGTGTAAAATTGGAACATCTTCAAATTCGCGATTGAACCCCATATCTAGACGCAGAATTTTATCCTTGATATGCCAGTAGTATTAAAAAAGTTCCTGGGTAGAAGGATTCAAAGGAAATTTGTTTTTTTTTTTAAATTGAAAAATCGCGAAAATATTACTTTTTTTGTACATCACTTCTCTCACAATCATGGGTTGTAGTAAAAATAAAGTTTTTTATATCAAAATGACAAGGAGAATTCGAGCTTTCTAATGGTTTCTGAATTTTCAATATCCGACCAATAATTATGTTTCAATTAATGAATATGTTTGTCAATGTCGAGTCAACTCCATCAGAAAACATGAAATTTTCGATGATCTAAAAACTTTTTTGTTTGAGAAGATAAGTGGGTGGTGAAAGCGAGGAAGTTGTTCAAAAGCAATTGAAATTATTTTTTCAAATGTCGAAAATAGTCGGAAAATCGTAATTTGGCCTCTCAAGAGTTTCAAAGTAAGGAGAGCGGTATATGCATGAATCATTGTATGTTGAAGATTGGAGTTATTGAAGCTAATCGACTTGGATATTTGAGCTGCGAACAGCTGGTTTATCATAAAAATAGTGAGTTTTACAACACCGCGTGATTTTTCCGAAGCTACGCTGTCACTTTTAACATTCAGTAGAATGTGTTTGCGTTAGGAGAAGTTTCAATTTCACGCAAAATGACAACGTAGCTATTTCTCGGGTGGAGGGGGTTTTCGTCAAATTAGATTGCGCCGACTATAGACTGATGATGTTTTGAAATCGAAAGAAGCAATAGGTACATACAAGAGTTAGAGTCGCATACATTAGCTGTAAGTAGTTTACAACAATACAAGAGATAGAGGAAACCGCCTAACAAATATACAGCTTTATGGCATCCAATGAAGTTTACAAGCTACTATAAATTTATAGATTTAGCTCTTTTACCCTATTTGAAAGTACTATTGAATCGTATTACTATTCCAAATTCTATGAACTTAGTTCAACGTATTTCCGATGATTCATAGGTTGATCAATCAATCAATTATTTTATTTTTCCAAAACGTAGTTCAATAGTAGAATATTCGTAACATCAAACATATAATAAAGATATACAACAAAAAATACTAATAACGAAGCTAACTCCCATAACTAAAAGCTCCCTCTACGTTTACGGAAAAGCCTACAAGGTAAAACCTGAGCGTAGACTTAATTTGCTAAAAATTTATTAATCACAAACTAAAAATTTAGAAACTACAAATAATCAAAATGAGAACGAAGATAAAATATTAGTAGAATGAATGAATATTACTGAATGATTAATGAGTTTGGAAATTCTTTTACGATTTCATAGCACTTTGTAGATGAGTTAATTTTTTCAACTTTTTACAATTTTTTCATCAGTGAATCACGGATTGAGTAATCGAAGTTCAGGGAAAAACGCATGATAGGCCCATCACTATTTAACCATGATCAAGATGAATCAAATAAATCAATCAATCATATAGATCAATCAATCAAATTACACCAAATAAAGTTTGTAACTTCTCGAAAATCAACATTTTTCACTGCTTCAATTACTGGATTACATCTCATTGAAATATTATAGCGCATTGAAATTTTGCTAGATGACACAAATTTATTAGAATTTCGTATAACAAGCAAGAATAAAAATCTTATAATATAATATACCAAAAAATAAAATATCAAGTAGTCAAAAGATTTCTTGAAGAATCACAGAATATGTATCAATCTTGACTTCTTCAAAGTATAACTCAAATCAACATCAAACAAATTAGGTACCATTGAAAAAATCACAAAAATTCCGTATAACAATTCTCTGTATTGATGTAAAGAGAATGTAATTAACATTAGTATGTACAGAATATTTATTGATTCATTTTTGCTGTTATATTTCTACATTGTGGATTATTTTAATGCTTTCTCAAGGGATAAATAAATAAATAAATGAAAATAAATAAAACAATCTACAATCCAATAACAAAGTACCCCGATTTTACCAAAACCGAAAAACGACAGTTAACTCGCTAAACTAGAAAAATCAAACTACAACCCTCGTTCAAAATCAGCTGACCAACGGTCACTTAAACCTCGTTTTCGTTTATGTTTTAATCGGATCGAATTCCGACCAGTGTTTTGTCGGTAGATTTTTTCAAACACTAATCAGCTATTCACAAGGCATTGCTTATTTATGCAGCCGCAGCAGCTTTTGCGGTAGGTTAATTACGGGGTTAGGTTATGTAAGTCAATCGATAGCTGATAAAATTAGGTTATGGGGAGGAGTCCCCTCGCCTCTTACCTTTTAATGCAGTAGCAGAAGTTGGAAAGTTGACACGAGTTGAGTGTCGAGGTGTGTGTGTGTGTGTCCTGATTTGTCACTAGCTAACAATTCCGCGACCACTGCGATTCTGACTGTGCGAGAGCGTTTATCACGTTCAACCTCCACCGACTAGAGAGAGCTGACACACTGCGACACTGGCGCGCCCCGTGGACAAACCCGGCAACCGGCGCTGTAGTACTATGCGCGGTGGACGTATTGATTCAGCGGTAGGCCGTTTCCCAACACTACTCAACAATCGGTGGATGGTTCTATGATGAGTTCCTGTAGAACACAACCTAACAACGCCCAAAAAGAACTAGTAAACCCTCTTATTCACCAATTTTCAATCCTTAACTTTCCACCGCACAAGAAAATCTTGCTGACCTAGAAGAAAATTCAAGAGCAGCGAACGTATGAATTTCGGACACGCGCGATCGAAGGGCGGTATCTTGAAATAATTGTTCCGCTAGCGGCGCGACATCTGGCGGCGAACGGGGGAACTAGGGAAGCGAAGTGTTGGACACTGTGGCGCCATCTGTTGGGGGAAACATGAGTTGGTAGGAGCCAATTTGAGTTGGGATAAGTTACTATTTTCTAGAGAAATAGAATACTGTGATAGATTGTATTGCTGGCGCAAAAATGTTTTGCAATCTTGTCTGCTCTTTGTGCGCTCCAACAGCTGATGTTGTCAATTGGAGTTGTCATTGAGCTATGCCTAGACGATGTTTTCAAAACCAAAAGCGACAAATAGATGCTTTAAATCAGCTGTTAGCAGCTCACATCACGTATAGTGGTGCCGCGAACAGAAGAGCCTTTGGCAACATTCCAGCTGCCAGCAGTCCAAATGAAAATATTGTTCTACTCTCACCATCTGTCACAATTAGAATATTATTGAATATATTTAGTAAAATATATAATATATTCTTGAATTGAATATATTTCTATTTGTGGAATCAAAATGATTATGATTTCCCGGCAACATAATATTTCATAATATTATTAGGCCTACAGTATGGTACTTCTGTGCGGGGTCTGTGTTCTCTGGTGGTGAAAATTGATACTTTGATTTGTAAACATTCATGTTTAGTTTTTGTGGCTAAACACCGCTCATGGCCAACAGATTGTTATGAAAACAAACTGGGAAAGGATTGAAATTAAATAAAAATATAATTGCCATTTGCAGGAGACCATAATAGGCTAGGTACTAATATTCATTCATTCATTCATTCATTCATTCATTCATATTGTGCTTGTTCTAAAACCATTCAATATTCCAACAAACTGCAAACAACCTACCTATTTGAGGTTACCGTAAAGCTCAGTACATAATTATCAAAAATGTCTCGAGGGAATGTTTTTGTAGTCAGCTGATTTATGAGACACGGCCCTGTTTGAAACTACTGAACTAAATACGTTCAAATCATAAACCCAGGTTGAGCTGAGGTAATAGAACAACTAATTTAGAACGATTACCAAAAAGAGCCCTGTTAAGTGATATGATGATCAAAGCAAATCTATTTGAATGGAATTTGTTTGTCTTAGCTGACACTGACAGAGGTTTTGCAGGCGAGCGAAGCGAGCCTGTTTTATTCATTGACACTGCTGATACTGTTGGGGGTCCAGGGCCCTGGCTTATGAACATTTTACAATCCACATTACTCATAATTTGTGGATTTTATTGGCGTTTCTGTCTCATAAACGTTTCCAATAAAAAGCAAATTCTACAGTTTCAGCTGATTAAAAAAATTACATGAAACGAATTTACCTCAAGTAAATAGAATATCGGAATAGTCCAATGCTGTTCCTTTAAAACCAAAACTTTGCTCCTAATTTAATGATTTTGATATATAAATTGATTTATTATTATGAATATATTTAATAATAAATATCAATCATTATTTTTATAGTGAGATTTCAACAGGAATCATTTTTGTCGATAAAATATTATCATAACCTACAAAGAAAATCGTAAACAAACCAAGTCAGAAGACCCTAGCCTTGTAATCTAAAATGGCCGCGATGATTTGAGTTTGAACAGCGATATCGTGAATTTTTCGTCTGAACCAATTTACATAGACATATAACCTACATCTTAAACCTTCATCATTCATCATCACTCATTCATCCTTTGCTTAAAATACTTGGAAACCAAGTCACAATTGTAAAGAAAGAATAAACAATACATGGGATTTCCTATTTTACTCGAACCATCGTGGACATTTTGGATTCAAATGTTAGGGTCTCCTAGTGAGTTTTGGCTGATCGTTGATTCAACAGCTGATTCTTCCCAAAATTTGGAACATTGTAAATCAAGAGTTTTATTGGTGAATCTACAATCCCAATAACTTGTTTTTCATCAGAAAAACAAGCTGTAAATCTTTATAAGCCAGGGCCCAGGGGGCCCCTTTGGTAGGCGGAGAAGGCGAGCAAAGCGAGCCTGCCGGCTAGTTCAATATAAGTAGTTATTTATGATCAGGTTGACTAGATGTTATTCTAAAAACGTTCATTTGCAATGAGAATTCACTAAATTAATATTTCTTCAATTGCATTCAAATGTGATGATGGGCTCTTCTAAACATGCTTTTCTCAAAAAAATGTCACTTCACTGGAACCATGAAATTCAAATATTAATATATTTTCAACATGCTTTTCTGGAAAAAATATCACTCCACTGGAATAATACCAAAGTCAAATAGCATTGTGTGGTTGTGTGGAGTATACTTTCTACATTACTATACTAATACAGAAACCAATATAGAAATTGCCATTGAACGAGCAGTGAAAATAGACGGAAATTTTGTTCGTTCGAGAACATTGTTGTCGTGTAAAGAAGAAGCATTAAAAAAGAAGAAGGAGGGGGGAGAGGGGTAGAGAGTGAGGGGGGAGGGGTAGGAGGAGGGGGGGGTTAGGAGGATGTATTGGTTTCCAATTTCCAAAGAAGTAGCTAGCAGCGTAGAGAACACTTAAGGAGTGACGCCAAGCAGCACAATATTCATTGACAATAATTTCACAACTACTTGTGAACTTCTCTTCAAACTTCGACAAAAAATACTTTTCCCGATACGAAGACGCGAAAATAAAAAGAAACTGGGAAGAAGAAGAAGAAGAAGAAGAAGAAGAAGAAGAAGAAGAAGAAGAAGAAGAAGAAGAAGAAGAAGAAGAAGAAGAAGAAGAAGAAGAAGAAGAAGAAGAAGAAGAAGAAGAAGAAGAAGAAGAAGAAGAAGAAGAAGAAGAAGAAGAAGAAGAAGAAGAAGAAGAAGAAGAAGAAGAAGAAGAAGAAGAAGAAGAAGAAGAAGAAGAAGAAGAAAGAAGAAGAAGAAGAAGAAGAAGAAGAAGAAGAAGAAGAAAGAAGAAGAAGAAAGAAGAAGAAGAAGAAGAAGAAGAAGAAGAAGAAGAAGAAGAAGAAGAAGAAGAAGAAGAAGAAGAAAGAAGAAGAAGAAGAAGAAGAAGAAGAAGAAGAAGAAGAAGAAGAAGAAGAAGAAGAAGAAAGAAGAAGAAGAAGAAGAAGAAGAAGAAGAAGAAGAAGAAAGAAGAAGAAGAAAGAAGAAGAAGAAGAAGAAGAAGAAGAAGAAGAAGAAGAAGAAGAAGAAGAAGAAGAAGAAGAAGAAGAAGAAGAAGAAGAAGAAGAAGAAGAAGAAGAAGAAGAAGAAGAAAGAAGAAGAAGAAGAAGAAGAAGAAGAAGAAGAAGAAGAAGAAGAAGAAGAAGAAGAAGAAGAAGAAGAAGAAGAAAGAAGAAGAAGAAGAAGAAGAAGAAGAAGAAGAAGAAGAAGAACATCAATAACAAGAAGAAGAGGAGAAAGAGAATGAAGAAAAAGAACGAAGAAAGAAGAAGAAAGAAGAAGGTAAAGAAGGAAGAAATTTTTCTCTCTGATAGTGTATTTATTGACTGAGAGATTTCAAAATGTACCGAAAATTCAAAGAAAAAGAAGAAGAAAAGTAGGAAACCCAAACTAAGAAGAAGAGTGGAAGGAAAAAAAAGAGAAAGAAAGGTTGAATTTGTCTCTCTGATAGTCTTGTTATTGACTTATTTTTGACGATATTTCAAGATGAAGCGAAAATTCACTGACTTGAATTCTCTTTTAGCTTTGTTGAAGTTGTTGATGCTATACTGATTGAAGTGGAAAATTTCCCGAGTTTAAACTTATGGTCATGCTAGAATACTTTATGTGTGTTAAGCATGATATATATATATATATATATATATATATATATATGTAAATTATATCATGTACATATATATGATCTCGTACATACACTGTGCCGTATAACATTTATAAAATTGTTGATAAAAAAATTTAGAGTACCCTTAGTCGGTCCAAGCAAAGAAGACCCTCTGGCAAAAAGGTAAAATGACTCCAGTTTGGTCAATATTTGTTCAAGAATCATAAATGCAGCCTTAAAAGTGGATCAAATTGTTTCCTACAGTCTGAGATCAAATTGATAATTTCTGGACCAAAATTGACCGAGCTGGAGTCATTTTCTCATTTTGCCAGAGGGTCTTCCTTGCTTGGACAGACTATGATTCTTCGAAAGTTTACATTCATTAAATCATGGTGAATTTATGAGAAGGAGATAAGTGAACAACAAATTGGTATCATGAATATAGTTTTATTGCAACGAAATAAAAATACAATTTTATCAATAAATAAAGTGTATCAACATTCCAAACAAGTGACCTATAGACACTACAAAATCTCAGTTTTTTCATAATCGTGTAAAATATATGTCAGTAAATTATGTTAGTAAATTATATGTAATTTGTGAGAAAGGGTATTATACAAATGCACTGAATTTTTTTTGCTGTGTTGGTGTCCAAGGTTATTATAAGACACCTTGGTTATAAGACAACTTGTAATAACCTCGATTAATGCCCACATGGGCTCTTTGGTGTGTGCGTGGGTACATAACCATCTATCATTTATCATTATAGAAGGCTATGGTGGGTAATAGGAAGGATGAGATATGATTATATTACGCGTACAGACACATTTATACAGGGTGTTTCAGGAGGAATGTGCAATACTTCTCAGGCTGATTCCTTACACCAAGTAGACAAAAAAGTTCCATGGGACCAACCCCCAAAAACGCTTTGTTACCGAGATAACAATGGCGGAAAATTGAGATTTTTCAAAATATATCAATTTTTCTAATTTTTTAGAGACTTTAATGAGGTTCTAAAATAATCAATTCTTATGTAAAATTAGCTAAGAAATTCAATGGAACCAGTTCCAAGTTTGTAACTTCAACGGTTATTGAGATAATGAGGAAAAATATGCTAGAAAACGCCATTTTTTAACAATAAGGGTTATAACTGGATAAGGAATCATAAAATTGTATTTTTAATTACTGGAAATTGAAGAGAGTCGGATTCTAAAGAAAAAGTTAAATGGCGGCGATTGTGTAAATCTTACACAAATCTCAGAAATAGCGATCGAAAATCGCAAAATCGCTACTATACACAAATTTATCACTTGTGTTATGTTTTGTCAATTTTTCGATTTTCGATCGCTATTTCTGAGATTTCGGTAAGATTTACACAATCGCCGCCATTTAACTTTTTCTTAAGAATCCGATTCTCTTCAACTTAAATCGATAAAAAATACAAATTTATGATTCCTTATTTAGTTATAACCCTTATTGTTGAAAAATGGCGTTTTTTAGCATATTTTTGCAATTATCTCAATAACCGTTGATGTTACAAACTTGGAACTGGTTCCATTGAATTCCTCAGCTAATTTTACATAGGAATTGATTATTTTAGAACCTCAGTAAAGCCTCTAAAAAATTAGAAAAATTAATATATTTTGAAAAATCTCAATTTTCCGCCATTGTTATCTCGGTAACAAAGCGTTTTTGGGGGTTGGTTCAATGGAACTTTTTTGTCTACTTGGTGTGAGGAATCAGCCTGAGAAGTATTGCACATTCCTCCTGAAACACCCTGTATATTACGACACATGGATTCTAGAATATTCTATTCTAGAATACCGTAATGGAAATAAGATTGCTAGAATACACTTATTACTGGTACCACAGTATACACTATTTATAAGAAAACTTTTATAATCTAGAACTCAAATCAACATAATTATCGGGTAATAATCCACAAGAATGGAGTGAACTAATATTATATCTTATAATAATCTATTCAAAAACTTTCCACTATCTTAGTACAAATACATTAATGAAACAACAATTGAAGTTGACTACACTAATGAATTAAATACTAAATGAAAGTGGAATCAGTGTAACATCATATGAGATTACTAGAAGTTTCACTAGCAATTTATAACCCGCTTTTTCCTTATAAGCAGATGAATAACACGAATTGATGGAAACATTGTTATTTCTTACATTAATCTTTCACAGTAATGATACTAAATCTATATCTATAAAAGCGAAATGGCACTGACTGACTGACTGACTGATTCATCACCAGAACTAAAAATCCACTGAACCGAATGCGTTCAAATTTGCCAGGCATGCTCAGTTGGACGTTTAGACGCGCGCTAAAAACGGATTTTAAGAAATTTTCAAGGATACCCCAAATATTAAAGTTTTTCTATAGTTTTTCGGCGTTTTCTCAATTTTTTCGAGTACCAATCGGTAGAAAATGTTGATATTTGGTAGGTAGGTTCAGATAAGGTCTAGAAATGTTTTGTCAAGATATTTTTGAATTCCGTTCGAGATTACGCCAGTAATCAGGTTTTTCAAAATTGTAGATGTTTTGCGGGTTGCATATCTTCCGCCTTGATACGACCAATCCTTACTGTAAATTCAACGGTTCAGCGAGATTATAGATGAACTAATTTGGAAGATATTGAATCAAGTTTCGAACTATGTCCGATATAGTTCCCAAGGTTACGCTCAATATCAGCGTTTTACTATTTTTCGGATTTTCTTGGATTTTTCGAAAATAAATTGGTAGAAAATGTCAAAATTTTGTGAACAGGTACAGATTAGGTCTATAAATGTTTTGTTCAATAAGTTCTGAATCCCAACTGAACGGAATTTGCAGGCGAGCGAAGCGAGCCTTTTTGTTTTCAGTTTGACTCACTGACACTGCTGACACTGTCGGGGGTCCAGGGGGGGCTAGGCGGAGAAGGCGAGCGAAGCGAGCCTGCCGGCTAGTAACTAATAAAGTAAATTTAACTAAAAGTGAAAACATGAGACTACTATAGAAGTATTACTATCAATTATAAAATCATTATCTAACAGTGGAATCGATGTAACATGTAAAATAGGACTTCTATATAAGTTTCATTATCAAGTTTAAACTAATAATTTTGGATAAATTGATGGAAAACGTGGATGAATAAAAACATTTTTGTTTCTCAACGTAAATATTTTTCACAATCAGGGTCTGTCCAAGCAAAGAAGACATTCTGGCAAGATGGGAAAATGAATTCAGCTTAGTCAATATTGGTTCAGAAATGTGGTCTTGAATTGTATATCAAATTTTTTCCTACAATTTAAGATCGAATTGTTTCCTACAATTTAAGATCAAATTGTTTCCTACAATTTAAGATCAAATTGTTTCCTACAATTTGAGATCAAATTGATAGTTTTTGAACCAACATTGACCGAGCTTGAGTCATTTTACCAACTTGTCATAATGTATTTTTTGCTTGTATACTGAATAACACTAATAAAGTAAAAATGAATGTAACTAACAGTGAAATCAATGTAACATAAGACTACTATAGAAGTCATTAACAAGTTTCAACTAATTCTAACTAGTAAGAAGACCCTCTGGCAAGATGGGGGAAAGACTCCAGCTTGGTCAATATTTGTTCAAAGATTATAAATGTGGTCTCAATAGTTGATCAAATTGTTCTCTACAATTTGTGATCAAATTTTGATAGTTTTTGAACCTATATTGACAGAGCTGGAGTCATCTTATCTTGCCAGAGGGTCTTCTTTGCTTGGACAACAGTGAAATCAATGTAACATGGGTTATCAGGCTAGACTACTAAGTTTTACCAAGATTATGACCACACTAAAGTCAAAACATAAGTCACACTTATCAGACTACTCAGACTAGACTACTAGACTACTATTAAGACTAATAATATACTACTACTAAAGACTACTATTAGAAGTTTCACTAACAAGTTTAAACTTATCATTATTGATGGATGTATGATAAACGTCAATGGATAGAAACATAATAATAATAATAATGGATTCTTCCATCTTAGAAATATTTATTGTTTATTAATATTGAGATTATTCAGGGTACCTGATGGTAGGAAACCTGCAAAGTCCATGCCCAACTAGAGAAGACAGATGCCTTGTCTGGGAGTAATACCCTCACTCCTTCTTCAAAAGGCAGCCACTGAAACTATAGGATACAACTTTTAAAATACAGGGTGTTTCAGGAGGAATGTGCAATACTTCTCAGGACGATTCCTTACACCAAGTAGACAAAATAGTTCCATGGGACCAACCCCCAAAAACGCTTTGTTACCGAGATAACAATGGCGGAAAATTGAGATTTTTCAAAAAATAATAATTTTTCTAATTTTTTAGAGGCTTCACTCAGAGTCTAAAATAATCAATTCCTATGTAAAATTAGCTGAGGAATTCAATGGAACCAGTTTTAAGTATGTAACTTCAACGGTTATTGGGATAATTGAAAAAATGTGCTAAAAAACCGCCATTTTTCAACAATAAGGGTTATAACTGAATAAGGAATCATAAATTTGTATTTTTTATTAATGGAAGTTGAAGAGTGTCGGATTCTGAAGAAAAAGTTGGATGGCGGCAACTGTGTAAATCTCACCCAAATTTCAGAAATAGCGATCGAAAATCGAAAAATTAACAAAACATAGCACAAGTGATAAATTTGTGTATAGTAGCGATTTTGCGATTTTCGATTGCTATTTCTGAGATTTGGGTAAGATTTACACAGTCGCCGTCATTTAACTTTTTCTTCAGAATCCGACTCTCTTCAACTTCCATTAATAAAAAATACAAATTTATGATTCCTTATTCAGTTATAACCCTTATTGTTGAAAAATGGCGGTTTTTTAGCACATTTTTTCAATTATCCCAATAACCGTTGAAGTTACATACTTAAAACTGGTTCCATTGAATTCCTCAGCTAATTTTACATAGGAATTGATTATTTTAGACTCTGAGTGAAGCCTCTAAAAAATTAGAAAAATTAATATTTTTTGAAGTATCTCAATTTTCCGCCATTGTTATCTCGGTAACAAAGCGTTTTTGGGGGTTGGTCCCATGGAACTTTTTTGTCTACTTGGTGTAAGGAATCGTCCTGAGAAGTATTGCACATTCCTCCTGAAACACCCTGTATACACCAAAGTAGCTGCAGGTTGACAAATACCTGCTATTAATTATTAATGCTTAATGTTTTGTCTAATGCAGTAACGTTTTCGTCTAAAACGCACCCAAACCTCACAAATCAGGATTTAAAGGAGACAAAACAGACAGAATAACATTATTTTTAAAAAAAATTAAATGCACTAAAAAACTACACCAAAGAAAGAACCGTATTTGGAAACTTGAAAATATTTCACCAACTAGCCGGCAGGGGCTCCGCCCCCTGGACCCCCGACAGTATCAGCAGTATAAGTGAGTCAAACAGACTCGCTTCGCTCGCCTGCAAGACCTCTGTCAGTGTCAGCTGAGACAAACAGGCTCGCTTCGCTCGCCTGCAAATTCCGTTCAGAAGGGATTCGAAATTCATTCATTCAATCTGGACCTGTTTACCAAATTTCAACATTTTCTGCCAATTGGTTCTCAAAAAATCTAAGAAAAACTCCAAAAATAGTAAACAGCTAATATTGAGCGCAACCTTAGGAAGTGTATTGGACATAGTTTGAAACTTGATTCAATATCTTCCCAATTAGTTCATCTATAATCTCGCTGAACCATTGAATTTACAGTTAGGATTGGTCGAATCAAGGCGGAAGATATGCAACCCGCAATACATATACAATTTTGAAAACCTGGTTACTGGCGTAATCTTGAACGGATTTCAAAAATATTTCAACACGACAGTTCTAGACCTTATCTGAACCTGCCTACCAAATATCAACATTTTCTACCGATTGGTTCTCGAAAAAATGAAGAAAACGCAGAAAAACTATAGAAAAACTCAAATATTTGGCGTATCCTTGAAAAGTTTTTAAAACCCGTTCTTAGCGCGCGTCTAAACGTCCAATAGAACATGCCTGCCAAATATGAACGCATTCGGTTCTGTGGATTTTTAGTTCTGGTGATGAATGAATGAATGAATGAATGAATCAGTGCCATTTTGCTTTTATATATAGAGATTCGAAAAATAATTAAGACTCCATACTCTCCACTACTTATACATGAATACATCGGTTAAACACATTCTACTGAAAATTGTATCATTGATGAATGATGATTCACCAATACACACTCGTAAATAAACACATCCAAATTGTCTCACTTCAAATTTTATTTATTCAATTAAAAAACTAATTAACACCAAATTCTATGAAATCGTTGCTCAAATTGTAGTGTCGGATGGTACCAATCAACTAGTAAAAACCAGAACTCTCTACGTGGCCTATGAGCGAGATATAATCGAAAATATATGGCGTGTTAGAGATTTCTCCTAGATGAAAAGTGTATAAAAAATTGAATGAAATACAACATTCGCACAAAGGCACAAAGGACAGACGAAAGGTGAGATGGGTTCGGGTTGTACTGATTGAGTTCACCTTTAAGCTATCCCGTACTCCAAGCAGGAATATAGATTTCACTTTTTGCCCATTTAAACAGCGTAGATCAATAAACCCCTTTTCCGGCCACTCCACAACTATGGCAAAAACTTCGACATTGGATCCCTCGGTTTTCGATGTGTACCTGTAATGTAAAAATACCGGTAATGTTCATGTTAAAATGATATCTCACCTCTGTTAAAATGATTTAAACTATACATCATTCAAAATAACTTGAGATAAAAAACAAAAAACACGATTCGATACGCAGTTCCAACAAAAAAATGGCGGATACAGTCATGAAATCTGGCAGAGCATAGAAGACATTCTGGCAGGATGGGAAAATGACTCCAGCTCGGCCCCGGTCAATATTGATTCAAAAACCATAAATTTGGTCTCCAATTTCAGAAAACATTCTGCTCTACAATTTTAAACTCAATTTGAAATTTTTGAACTAATATCGACCGAGCTTAAGTTTCATTTTTCCATATTGCCTTTATCTCTTATTTACTATGAGCATAGGCTACTCACGAATTGTCAATGCTATGGCCGGTATTACACGATAATAGTTCTATGATCATAGTTGATCATTTCGTATTTTCATCTCTTTCCATATGATCAGATATGATCATAGAACCATTATCGTGTAATACCCGCCTATGACGTGTCCATGCTAAGTCGTGTATTATATTATGGTTTGTCGTGATTAAGATGGGGTGGCCACCTCATATTTACACGCAAAAAATGTGTTTACTTGTTTTAAGTTATTGAGAATAGGGTATATATCTACCGATTGGTTCTCGAAAAAATTGAGAAAACGCCGAAAAACTATAGAAAAACTCAAATATTTGGCGTATTATCCTTAAGAGATTTCAAAAAACCTTTCTTAGCGCGCTCCTAATGCCCCACTGAACATGCCTGCCAAATTTGAACGTATTCGGTTCAGTGGATTTTAGTTCTGGTGATGAGTGAATGAATGAATGAATCAGTGCCATTTTGCTTTTATAGATATAGATTACATGAACTTTACATAAATATTGCATGACATGAACATGAAGCTTCCATTGGATTAGATTACATTACCAAACGTCTCTGGACAAGACGTCTTTCTGGCAAGCAGCCCACGGGCGAGTTCCATAAATGCCTTCTCCATTGATTTCCAACCATCTGCCCATATCAGCCAGTCTCTCTTGGAAAAGCGGATCGATGGTGCCTTCCTTAGTTGGAGCCACATTCACTACTACATTGCCTAGGATTGATCAGATTAGAAAATCAATTAAATGAAAAGACAATCAATTAAATTAAAGACAGACCGAATTAATATTTGAGAGAAATCAATGAAAATAAGCAGAGTAATAAGGCTCATGCAAATTTTAAAACGTCTGAACTGTTGAGCAAACCTAGCTGGCGCTAAAAGTTGGGAAATTCACAGCTATGGTTCCGGTGACGTCAGAACTCACGGTTTTCTCCCAGCTACGGTTACGATGACTGTTACCTCTCTATTCTAATCTCCTTGGTTAAATCTACTCTTTTGCCGGGTTTTCCCAAGCACACTCAAAGTTGAGGGATCCTCAAATTTTGATGAACAGCTGACATTTTCTATGATAAGTATAGGAAATGTAGTAAAGTGTAGTAAACTTGAGGGTCCCTCAAATTTGAGTGTGCTAGGAAAAACCGGGCAAAATGCTGAATTATCTCATATAGCTGAATTATTTTTTGTATAAAATTGATTATAAAAAGGTTGCCAACAGTCAGTTTTAGAGAAGCATCAAATACAGCGAATTTAATATCCTCGAATTCTATTTCATATTGAACTGATTTTTGGCTTCAAAATTATAAGTGTAATTTGATAATAATTTTCTAATATTTTTTATATATTTTTGGTGTTATTCTGTTTTTAAATCAAGATTCATAATTCTGAATAATAGTTTTCAATTTCGGAGTGTGGAAAATTTGTGATTTGTGATAAGTTTTTGAAGATATTTTGAGCATAGCCTCTATTTTGAATAGGCTATTTCGATCAAAATTTGGGTGAGAGACGTTTTCGACTTTAATGGCTGTGTTTTTACCCTTATTGTATAATTTCTCGAATAGATAAATGAATAAAATTTCTATGGACATTGAAGTATTAAAGCATAGGAATTGGAAAAACTTAACAACAGAACTCTTTTGCACTGGCTGCTTGTATCGATGTAATACTTTATCACAACTCCTTTTTTCAAATATATATCTATAATTTATAATTCTTTATGAAATTTATAATTTCATAATATAATTCTTTATGAATTTATAATTTATAATTATAATTCTTTATGAAAACTAGTTGGGCTACACAGCCTGGAGAATACGCCACTGGGGTGGAAATTAGTGTTTCAGAAGTACTTTATGAAAATAACTTTTTTCTGTTTTGTTTGGATAAATTTTAAGAGGAACATATTATGGGATTAAGAGATTGTTATACTTTTAAGGTAAAATAAATGAATAAACATTAAGATAAAGACAATGCAATGGTTTCAGCTTCAGCTGACACGAAATAGTTGGGAGATTTTCTCCTTGTTTGCTCCAACAGCTGATGTTGTCAATAATTGGAGTTGGCATTTAGCCATGTAATCATGTACACAAGAGAGACAAAACCGCCAAAGCTTTTGGTGTCAGCTTTACCATGGATGGAGTCAACTCCATCTAGCGGTAGAATCTAGAACCAAAATCGTGAGTTAACTACGAGTACTACTCGCTTGCGATTGGCTGAAGGCGTGGCCAGTGAAGGTGGGGCTCAGTCTAGCAACCAATCGCATGGCGTCATGCATTTCAAGGCAGTCCTATACTCAGATTTTAAAGATTTTCAATGGCTGCTCTGATTAGATCTAAATTGATAATTGGATAGTTTTGACTCTGATTATGGCTGATGCTAAGAAGTTATATTCTCTCAATTTAAATTAAAAAATACCTTAACTTCGTTTTAATACTCTCAAAATTTTTAATCATTTAATGGAATCTGATTATTCTCAATATAGTGGGGTAGTGGGTATTGCAAACACTGGCGACTAGTACCCACAAAACAGGTGAAGTGCTCGTATCTTTTACTGTACAGCACTTCACCTGTTTCATGGGCACGATCCGCCAGTGATTGCAAATGTCTCGTAAAAGCCTCCATTCTGTTTCAATTTTGGCCTATAATCACTACTGTGTAGGCCTAAAAAAATCCGCCGGATGAAGAGGGCTTTATATAGTCTGACCAAGCAAAGAAGAACCTCTGGCAATAATAATAAATAAAATATTTATTCTCAGTCAAATAAAATATGTATAACACTTTTATACAAACAAGATCATGATGGGAGAATGACTCAAGCTCGGTCAATATTGGTTAAAAAATTATCAATTTGATCTGAAATTGTAGGAAACAATTCGATCCACATTCATAATTCTTGATCAAATATTGACCAAGCTGGAGTCATTTTCCCATCTTGCCAGGAGGTCTTCTTTGCTTGGACAGACTATAGATGAAAAATACTGCTTTGTTTTAACTTTTACTAATCAATTCTACCTTAACTCAATTCTTCTTTAACTTTTGAAAATAAATTCTGAATATTGTAATGTAAGATTCGATGGAATCTCAATCAACTTAACGGTTCCAGACTAGAAAAATGTAGGCTATACGTATTCAAAAGCTGCTTGATCATTTCGAAAGAAATATTATAGGCCTTTATAACAAACATCTTTTTCAAAATTAAATAATAGACTTTTCTTCATACTAATATTAGTTATCACTTCTATAGAAACTCGGGGAAAAGGCTATTTCACACTATCTCACTGGATTTTGAAGTTCAGCAATAATTGATGTCTCGTGTGAGACCGCCTTTTTCCTGTTTTATAAGAATCCTAAAATGACGAGTATTATAAGAAACTGGATCGATATCTCAGAGAAATAGACCTATACAATTTCACTCTGAAGCGCCCTGTACACGGGTATTGTAGTGACGGCCAGTTGAATATCTGTAGCCCTGGCAAGATGGGAAAATGACTCCTGCTTGGTCAATATTTGTTCAAGAATTGTAAATGTGGTCTTAACAGTAGATCGAATTGTTTCCTACAATTTGATATCAAATTGATAGTTTTTAAACCAATATCAGCCTTTGTCTTGTCATTAAGTCAAACAACAACAGCTGTGATTGGCTACAGATATTTAACTGGCCGACCCGTGTAAAGGGCGATCGTTTTGTTTTCACAATATTATAATCTCACTTTTTAATTAGTTGTGAATGTGATATTGTGGTAGTTATCCATATTTAAGTAGATATCTTTTCATTTGATATAATCTCACCTCCAAAGCTCACTGTCTGGATAATAGTCTTGATAATTTCTTCACTTGTCATGAATTCGTCAATGTTCGCCTCTCTCCTAAATCCCCAAGAGTGCTTGTCTATTGAGAAAACGTTTTCCCATTTTCGCTGCTCAGTCCAGTACGCAGAACATTTTGTAAGACCGATTCCTGCAAAAGATGGTGTATGTGATATTATGGTTTCAAATTATTAACTATGGTAATTGAAAAGTGCACACCGAATTTCTACACCAAACACGGAATAACAACTATACACGGACTAATTACTATATTCAACCAAATATGTTGCTGATTCGAGCTAGGGCTCTAAAACCTTTTTATAGAGATTTGAAAACTTTAAAAATAACAATCAAGTACCTTTTTAAAAAATAATTATTTCACACAACATGTTTTTGCAATGTAGCCATTATCAAGTGTAAATAGAGCCCTAATTCGAGCTACAAACGTGACACGTCATCTTCTAGCTTCCCCCAACACTTTTCTAGTTCCCCTGAATCAAAATAACCTATTTGAAATAACATGTGAGAATAGGAGTACAAAAATGATAATAATATAAGATGTATGTAACATACAAGTATAATTATACAATCTTCTCCTCTTAAAAAGTACCTATTTCGAAGGAGACAATAAGCCGTCGTTCCCCGACTATAGTCTGTCCAAGCAAAGAAGAACTTCTGGCAAGATAAGAAAATAATTCTAGCTCGGTCAATATTGGTTCAAAAAATATTGATTTGGTCTCAAATTGTAGATCAAAATGTTTCCTACAATTTGAGGCCAAATCAATATTTTTTGAACCAATATTGACCGAGCTGGAGTAATTTTCTCATCTTGCCAGAGGGTCCGCTTTGCTTGGACAGACTACAGCATTAGTTCTGTATAATTATTATAAAACATTATTAAATTTATTAAAATTTTTATGATATATTCATTTTCTAATAAAACTTGTTTCTTTTGATGAATTGTATTGAAGTGTGAAAATAAAGAAATATTTGATTTGATTTGATTTGAAAGTAGTCCTTAAATCTCAACATTTCCATCCCATTCATAGCCCACAAGCAAGCCTATAGGTAAAGTCTCTCCAAGCGAAGAAGACTCTTTAGCAAGATGGGAAAATGACTCGGTCAATTTTGGTTAAGAAATTATAAATTTGGCCTCAAATTGTAGGTAACAATTTGATCTACTATTAAGACCACATTTATAATTTTTGAACCAATATTGACCGAGCTAGACTCATTTTCCCATCTTGCCAGAATGTCTTCTTTGCTTGAACAGACTATAAATAGGCTACCTCCTTAAAGGAGATCTTGTGGGCATCACACAAATTCAAATTCAAATATATTGTTTACATTTCCATCACAAAGAAATTTGATGCATCCATTCAATTATAGAAATTCAACAGCAAATAATGGTGTTTTTTTAAATAGTAAAACAATATTTTCCACCCTTGGAAAAAGAATTTCTTCGGCTGCTTACTAGGGTTGTATCGGTCCTGGCATGTGGAGAATCCACCATGACGACGCCCCCTTTCGGATCCCCATCTGTCGTTGACCACCACCCTATCCTTGACTGGCGACTCGTTGTAGAGCCACGCCAAAAAGTCGGTGGAACGCCAGTAGGTGTCAGGCTTCCGCCAATCAGCGTCCACCCACACAATCTCTGGCGTGTACTTGGTCACCTAATAACACAGCGTTCATTTTGGATCGGTCGAATTATGAAAAAGATAACGAAACCTCTTTACAATAATAATTAATTAGAATATCCATACAGGGCCCTCGCGTGGGGTGTGCGGACCGCACAAGGCACCATAGCCAAGGGGGCACCGCGGCGGCCGGGGCAGAACGGGAATTTTGAAAATTTCAATTGGGCTATTGGAATAATTTTTCCACTATTTGATGAAAAACTTATTTTACCAAATATATTACAAACTTATTTTACAACTTGAATCCACAAGAAATTATTTCTTTGTAGAAATTCATTCATGAAAATGAATTATTGATCAATTGAAAAACCACGATCAATATACAATATAGCTTATAATGTATGTACAATGTACGAAGCAAGCCAAGAAACGCCCCTCTTAAATTTAATTCTATGGTTGGCTGACAACCACCTTACATTCTGTCGACCAATCACAAGCCTTTTTTTGATAAAAACTACTCCATATAATCATATAATACTAATATTTTTATAAATGTGTTGTAGTTTTTCAAAAATTTTTCTGAAAGGAGTTCGGTATTAGATCATGAATAGTTTGAGTTCTATTACATTATATTCATCGTATGAAAAATAGAAATCATGAGTATAAGATGGGAGTGCAAAATCATAATTATTTTCATCTCATTTCATACATTGTAAAACTATTGAAGTCTAGTACTGGCACAAGTTACACGATAAAAGTAAAACTCAGTCTAAAATCTATAAATAAATTACTCAAAATGAATTCTAATTTAATAGAATCTTGCCAGTCTGAATACATGAATAGATATCATATTAGCACAAGATCGTGAATTGTAAATCAGCGTATTTTTTGGGTTTGAGTAATGAGTATAATACACCATCCATCATTTTCTTGCTAGCAGCCATTTCCTAAGACAGAACTCACGAAACACTGTCAACCAATAAGAAAAGAGCAGGCGGGGCATGAAAGCGTGTCCAAGTCAAAACTGAAACACCACCCGTCAACTGCTGCCATCTACTGGTTGAATTTTGAAACTTTCCTAATCGATGTTTTTGGCAATTTGGATCGTAGGCGGAGCTTGGAGGCGTGTCCAATGGAAGTTGAAGCAAGTCACCCTATTTTTACTGCCATCTGCTGGCTAAATTTCGAATGTTATTCAAGAAAGTTGGGTAGAGCAGTGAAAACGGCTGAAATCTTCAATCTGCTTGTTATTGAGTTTCTGATTCTTTGTTAAAACATCTTTATTCCCAGTAAAATGAAATATTTATGATGATTCCCAATATTTTTCTGTGAAAAATTCATTATTTCCTTCCTTATGAGCTTTCAAGCAAACTAATAAAATGAGTTAATCAATAATTAAAATGTTAATATTTTAATGATAAAGTCATTAATAACATGAAAATACGTATTGTATTCATAAATACGATTATAGTATCCCAATATATTTGGATACAATAAAAAAGTCCCTATACTCCTTTTTGCCACACCACATGCAACATTGGGATTGCTTATGATAAAAATGTGATCATGCAAGGCAGCTTGTTTGTAATATATTATAATATGTTGGATTGCATTCGTCTGGTAATGAGGGGAGGGCGCCTGCCAAAATCTTGCACAGGGCGCCAAAAAACCACGCTAGGGCCCTGTTTCCATTTATTAATATTAATTAATATATTAATTGCCACCCGGGAGGTACTTGGTTCGATTCCCAGTCCGTGCACAGTTTTTTTGAACAGCAGTTTCATTCAATGATTCTCGCTTGCTATTTAGTACATAGGTCAATATTTGCAGTTGCAGAAGTCCTTTGTCTATTATATTCACTTGGAGATTCTAATTCAATTATTATTATAATTATCAAGCAGTTGGTGTACTGCAATATCCATTAATTCTTTCCATCCAAACCTTTCTACAATAAAAGATTACTGATTGCCATAATATCATGCCATAATATCATAATATTATGGCTCGCATTGCTGTGATAGGCCCATCCGCAAAAGTGCAAAGAAACCCTTGAGAACCCTAATTACAGGGGTAATCTCTAAGGCTGAGGTCGCACTGCCGGTGGGTAGAGCCTGGAGGGTGGAGGGTAGTTGGTAAATCTATAGAACATACACACCATCCACAGTAATACATCGTATGAATGGTATGTGTTCAGCCGCCATCTTGGAATTCTTAAATATGGACAACATAACCTCAAAAAACAGTATGACGTCATACCATTCATACGATGTATTACTGTGGATTGTGTGTATGTTCTATAGATTTACCAACTACCCTCCACCCTCCAGGCTCTAATCACCGGCAGTGCGGCCTCAGCCTAATGGATAAAGGATTACAAAATTTTGAACAAAACATTCCCATATGTAATCTGAACCTACCCACCAAATTTCAACATTTTCTCCAATTCGTTCTCGGAAAAAGCTGAGGAAACACGGGAAAACTCTAGATATACGTGAAAACTAATCTTAGCGAATCATTGGGAGATTTAAAAAATCTGCTCTTAGTACGCGTTTAAAGGTCCAACCGAACATGTCACAGATGTAAGCTACAGGTTTAAGGCATGCCAATGCTGGGAGGCAGCCACCGCAAAAATAAGTAACAACTTTTCAAGTTTAAACAAAATTCGACCCACCAATTCCTTGAGCTCTGGCATCATTTTGTTGTCAACAAACAGCTGTGTGGTAAGATTGGCAGCTTCATCGGCCAGGTACAGTGGATGGTACCATTCCGTGAGTGAATAGTATAGCCCAAAGTGCAGTTTTGTTCCACTCCGTATGGCACGAGACAGTTCACCTGTTCAAAATAATATTTTTATAAGAGGAGTAGAGCAATTTTCGATTTATTGTTATTGAAACTCGATTGAACCGTTTCCCCAGTATTTCTACCGAATTCTTGTAGTTTTTCAAACAATTTTTCGGCATTGGTACGTTATTAGATCATACGCTAAATAGTTCTACTAAATGAAATCATTACATCGTACATCGTATTGAATGAAATGAGATTAAATACGTATAATAAATTAGTAGGGTATGGATTTTTTTAGTATGGTATGTAATTTTTCAAACAATTTCCCGGCATTAGTCCTACGGTATTAGATCATAAATGGTTTGAGTTCTATTGAAAGAAAGCAATACATAGTGAATCGTGTTGAATGAAAAGAGATAAAAGGGTAAAAATTAGTATGGACTGAGCATGTGTAATCGTATTTTTAACTCATTCCATACAACATAAAATTATGAAGGTCCAGTACTGGCCTAACTGGCACAATAAACACTGAATCGGAAATCTATAAATAAATCATTATTCCAGATTCCTCCAAGTACTAACTTGATAAATTGTATCAACTTGAATAAATGAATAAACTATATCAGCGTAAGATAAATAGGTATAATATAGTTAAGATTAAAGGAAGGTGAAAGTTGAAGAATATGAATGTTGAAGAGATTCGGCGTTATGTTGTGTGAATAATACACGATCCACCATTTTCTCGCTAGCAGCCATTTTCCAAGGCAGAGCTCACAAAACACTGTCAACCAATCAGAAAAGAAGAGGTGGGGAATGAAGGCGTGTCTAAGTTAAATAAGCAACATCACCCGACAACTGCTGCCATCTTACTGGACGAATTTGGAAACTTTTCGAACTAATGTCGTCGGCCAATCAGAGCGTAGGGTGGGCGGTGCTTGGAGGTGTGTCCAAAGGAAGTCACCCTAGTGCTACTGAAATCTGCTGGTTGAATTTGGAACTATTTCGAATGTTTATGTCAAGAGAGTTGAGGAGAGCAGTGAAAATGCCTGCAATCTTTAACTTGCTTGTGATAAGTTGCCGATTTTTTGTCAACATGCATGTATATTTCCAGTAAACTGAAAGATTCATGATGGTTTCCAATATTTTTTTGAGAAGAATTCACTTTTTCCTTTCTTATGTGCAATGCTCAATGCTCATAAAAATGTTTCAAGCGAAAAAATTAAAAATGAATCAATCAATAATTGAAAATTGTATAATCAGTAACTCACTGAAAATTTTTTCGTTTATAAAACATAGTTCTTACAGTGTTTTGTGATTTCATTCTCAACTTCCATGTAACTAATTGAATAGTTAGGCCTATGCAAATATTCAAGCATTAATTTCAAGTGCTTTCAATGATGAAGTTTCCGGTACAATGTTTCAGTTTTGTTTAATATGGCTAATCTTTCATCCATTACTGTAACACTATTGCCTTCAACTGAATAGACTTTGGTTATAAAACAACTAAACAAGTAAGCCCCATGGGCTGAAGAACTCGCGTGCAAAACTGCAAATGCCAAAGTCAACTTATGGCTTGAATAACATGATGATGAAATTTTGTAGTCAAGTCCACTTGATCAAGTTCATTGATGCGTTGACTGACGCGAATAGTCGAAATAGGAACCACAAGTCATACTAATATGATAACTATATTAATAAAATACTGAAGATTTTTTGTGAGTATATAGTAATGTACGGAATATTTTGATATATGATTTAATTTTTTTTGTTATTCCAACTATCCGTGAATCCGCTGCAGCCAAAACACCAATGAAAATATACTTATCAAGACGACTACTGCAAAAATTCAGAGGATTCACGGATAATTTTAACGTTCTACATATACGTATGTTCTAATCTACAAATAATATGGACACAATAACTTTCTCTTATTTATTGCTGAAACTCATTCATAGTATATTGAAACTTCATGTAGAGTATAGTCATACATGTATACATGTATTAATCTCATTCTGTATTAATTCAATATACTTTTGTGAGTTCTCAAATGTATTAAATTGAAGAATAGTTGAACATTGACAAATATTTGTAGAATTTCGTTCAAGTATGGAATTTTTCCAATATTTTTATAATTTGATTCGTATAGATAATAATAAAAAATATATTATGTATCTATATATAAAAAATGACTCATCTCATTAGCATTCATCAAGCGTGGGTGACATATTATTAGTTTGACTTAGGAGTGAAGTTCCAGCTGTTCAGAATAATTTTGAAGATAATTCCGTAACTAACACATTTTTTAAAAAACTAGATTCGTATACACATAGTCTAATTTATACATTATTCAGCATTATGCCAGATTTCATTAAAAATTGTTTACGTTTCATAACCGGGCCCCCCGCAAAAACAAATAATCCGGGCCCCTTCTTCCAAAATCATACCCCCTTTTCCCAACCTCCCTCCTTATTCTTAACCCCTCTCATCCCTCAATTTCAATCATTCAACTTTCTAAAAATGTGAATTTTTCATAGATTAAAATTCTGAAAGACATTAAAAACTTTTTCTTCTAGTGAATTATAAAATTTATAATTTTATCGCAAACAAAACTCACTTGAATCACTTTTCACTTGACAAATTTTACGGACACGAAAGTGCATCCAGTATTGCGATTTGATAGGAACTGAATTGAAATCGCGAATGAAATAATGAATTGAGTAGGCTATATTTACAAATTCATTTCCATACCATTTGATGTCGACTCTGCCACACTATTTGCTCAGGAATTCAATGGGAAAATTATTTATTTCCTCTGATGTTCACCCGAAGAAAGAAATAGAAAGATAAGGAGCTATTCACTCTAACAATCACTTTCATGAGTTTTGTTTGAACAGTCTAATCTGAGTCTGGACACCGGTTGATTTGCAAACAACATTCCTGATTTTGCAATAATAATAGAAGGTCACCAGTGGACAATTGAACGATAAAAAGTATATTTTAAAAACACTAACTTTGTTTTGTTGATGCATAATTTCTTTCTCAAACCACATTAGTGCTTATGACTGTATTTGCCAGAATAGAAATCGTGCTATTCTTGATACTTCAATTTCTATTATTTATAAATTATGTAATATACCATTTCGGGCTCTACCCCGGACTCCCTAGGATCCTAATTGATTCATTTTTCAAGAAACCTTTATTTTATATTTGGGCCCCAGCCCGGGCCCCCCCGCGTCGCGGGGGCTGCGGGGGTGTACGTTACGCCACTGTGTGGCTTCAATCATAGTTCAATCTAAATAACTATCAGTTTGGACTGTGACAGTCAAAAACTGTAAGTGGATGAGGAAGACTACAGTTCAAAATAGCTGTAAGCTGGCAGAGACCAATCGTTGGACGATCAGCTGTGGAAGTTTGAACTGACAGTAAGCGGATGCTCTAAAGTGTAAACCCTTTAAACTGTAAGTGGAAGTGGGCCCTTACCTACGATATCACGTTTCAGCCCTACATCCTTCGAATTCCAACTATACGCGTAGCTGGAGGGCCACATCGTAAAACCTTCGTGGTGTTTGCTCGTGAATACTATGTATCTGGAAGACATGGAATAAAATTAATAATATAGTAGAACGCCGATTAACCGAATTGCCAATTATCCGAATCGGTCTTGAGCTTAGTAATAAATAAAAAAACCATAGTCCATTCACGATGGCTTGAGACGAGATAAACAAAAGCTCTGCATGTGTGTGTGCGCGCGACTGGGTGGCTTCGTTTTAGCCACGACATAAACAAGTCACAGCAATGCCGAAATCCCGAATTTTGTTGTCGGGGTTGTAACAAAAGCATTGACACAAAAACTTTTATTAATAATAATAATAATATTCGTGTAACCTGGCTGGCTCAGGTCTGGTGTCAGAGTTTTTAGGTCGCTTTTATTATAATTATAATATATTATTATAATTGTTTGTTCATTTTAGGTTCATGCAGACGAGAAAGAACCGAAACAAGCAATTTCCCAATGATGTGTATCTATAAAAAAGATTACTTAAAGATACTTATTCTGAATTGCCTACAAAAAAAGTCGGGATTTCGGCATTGCTGTTACTTGTTTATGTCGTGGCTAAAACGAAGCCACCCCAGTCGCACACGCACACACACGTGCAGAGCTTTTGTTTATCTCGTCTCAAGCCATCGTGAATGGACTATATAGCGTTTACGACGTGATCGTAGCGCGGCGAGGCGGTGTGTTGTACTTATTGAATTGTACTTACTGTACTGTATTGTACTAAATTGTTGTATTGTATTGTACTGTAGTTTAGTACAGTATTTGTTTTGCTTTCCATATCAATTGAACATCACTACACTGTACTTTTCAAATGTAATAAAGTTTATTCCGCAAGTTTAACACATTGTTTTTATTAAATACAATTCCATGTCCAATTATCCGAATTTCTGCTCATCCGAATTGATCCCGGTCCCATGCAATTAGTTCGGATAATTGATATTCTACTGTATGTCCATTTATTTATTCAATTTTCAGTAGGCCTACGGTACGGTATTAATATTCTATTTCTATACGTCTATATAGAATAGCTGATGTTGGGCCGTTTCGTCTGCCTCTTGTTTGTCACGTAGACCTACGTGATGTAATCTAAATCTACTAACAGCTGATGTTAAGCAACTATTGTTTTTATTATTTCAAAAACACCAGCTAGGGCCTAGAAGTGGGAATAGCTAAATGACAGCTCTAATTGACAATCAATTCAAGTGTAGAAGCAAAGACCGTAACTTACGGTACGGTACGGTTTTTGAGTTTCAAATACCCTAAAAATTTTAGTTATTTTTTATCGTGAACAATACAATATACAGTAGAAGTCCGATTATTCGAGCCGTCGGGTTAACCGAGCTAATTTTGAAGAGCATAACAAAAAATTTTAACAAGATTTGGACTATTTTTCCGATAAAGAATCGCAATTGTAAACAAATTACAATCACAAAATTATAATAATTGTAAGTAATGCATATAATTTTATTGCATCACGAATTACTTTTACTGTATTGATAAATTGTATTATTAGTCAGATTCAATGCAATCTATTATTAATTCAAATCTTATTCCTTCATCTTCGTGTTAAGCCGCGTATCGACAGTCCGAGGCATGTGCTACGAATGCCTCGCTGTACAGTCTGTTGACACAAAAAAAGAGTACCTACTACTACTAGTCTACTATCTACCGCGTATCGACAGTCCGAGGCATGTGCCACACATGCCTCGGACTGTCGATACCAGGTTTGCTAGCAGCGAGGCAAACGCTGCACACAATTTGCAGCGAGCAGTGCCTGTTGCCTCGCAACGCACAACGAACAATTCTACAAACTAACCTCAAAATTGTACCACATTCCTATGCATTTTTGTGATTAAGAATTCTATTTGGGTGCAGAAGGTTCTAATAGGCAATAATAAGCATTGCCTTGAATTTTTATCTACTAATTGAGCACAAACTAACCTCTAAAGTCCAAAATATCAATTGTCAGAGCTTAGTTGCTTTGTCTCCCGCTTGATGGCGCTAGTCAATTTGTTCGCTTGCTCGCATTTTTTCTTACAAAAAATGCAGATTTTTTATTATAATTATTTTTATTATAATTATAATTATATACTATACTATAATTATAATTATTTTTGCTTATTGCAGATTATATTCACACATATGCCTCGGCCATGAGTTTATACTTTTTTTGCGTCACCAGACTGTACTGCGAGGCATTCGTAGCACATGCCTTGGACTGTCGATACGCGGCTTTATCCGAGTTTTTTGTTATCCGAGCTGGTCCCGGTCCCGTTCAGCTCGGATATAATCGGACTTCTACTGTAAAATCGTTTCATGTTACGATGTTACAGTAATTATACTAATTTTAGTTTCTGTAAAACTGGCCGATACCAATTAAGAATATATCAATTAATTTATTCACGAGATTACAATACAAATGAGATTAAAACACAGACAAACATATCTTCTTCCCGATTTCGATTTGCTGATTTTAAAAATAATTAGATCAATACACACTTGAAACTTGAATTGCACAAAAATTGAGAAAATTATAAGGAATAGATGATGTGAAACTTGTCGATTATTGTGCTACAGAATATCGTAAAAGTATAGTCTGTCCAAGCAAAGAAGGCCCTCTGGCAAGATGAGAAAATGACTCCAGCTCGGTCAATATTGGTTCAAAAATTATCAATTTGATCTTAAATTGTAAGAAACAATTTGATCTATCATTAAGACCTCATTTATAATTCTTGAACAAATATTGATCAAGCTGGAGTCATAATCCCATCTTGCCAGAGGGTCTTCTGTGCTTGAACAGACTATACCGTATTCTTACAGACTATACATAGGACTAGGAATTGAATACATACTGAGCTCCCGATCCCTGAAATATTTTCGCCCATTGTGATGCGTCAAAAAATTCGCCGGTAAATTGTGCCGCAAAATCCTGGTAGGCGAAGTTTGGCGGATAGTTTTTCTTCATGAACCTGACAAACTTTTCATGGCCTTTTTCTATGACAATAGAATTATTATAATATTAGTGATTGGAAGTACAGTACAATCTAGAAATAAGTAGGCTTCATCCATATTTGAAATTATTTTTCATCAATTTTATTACTCTTATTCAAATTCGCTGTGTGGTTTCGATCAATAAACTGTTAAACTTGAAATTTGGAAGATAATTTATTTAGAATGATCAGGATTTGAAGACTATATCACTTTGCAAAGCCAAATGTACAATCTAGAAATTTGAAATCTGTAAGATAATTCATTCCAAGTTAGCAGAATTTAAAAATTATCACGCAAAGCCAACAAGGAAGCTATCTAGATATCCTCCCTATTGTATCAAATTATTAAGATATCTCGTAATATCTTGGATTTTATCAGAGATTGATAATGGTGAAACAACCAGAACCGGTATCTCGATTTTTCATTAATCTGTGGTTTGACAATATCTTGTCTTCACATTTTTATTAATAAGTAGCCGGCAGGCTCGCTTCGCTTCGCCTTCTCCGCCTAGCCAGCCTGGACCCCCGACAGTATAGGCGGTGAAAGTGAGTCAAACAGGCTCGCTTCGCTCGTCTGCAAAACCTCTGTCAGTGTCAGCTAAGACAAACAGGCTCGCTTCGCTCGCCTGCAAATTCCGTTGAGAAGGGATTCGAAATTTATTGAGACAGTATTTCTACACCTAATCTGGACCTGTTCACCAAAATTCGACATTTTCTACCAATTGATTCTTGAAAAACTCGAAAAACAGTAAAACGCTAATATTGAGCGTAACCTTGGGAACTATATCGGACATAGTTTGAAACTTGATTCAATATCTTCCAAATTAGTTTATCTATAATCTCGCTGAACCATTGAATTTACAGTAAGGATTGGTCGTATCAAGGCGGAAGATATGCAACCCGCAATACATCTATAATTTTGAAAAACAAGATTACTGGCGTAATCTTGAACGGAATCCAAAAATATCTTAACACAACATTTCTAGACCTTATCTGAACCTGCCCACCAAATATCAACATTTTCTACCGATTGGTTCTCGAAAAAAGGAGGAAAACGCCGGAAAACTCTAGAAAAACTTGAATATTTGGCGTATCCTTGAAAATTTCCTAAAATCCGTTCTTAGCCCACGTCTAAACGTCCAACTTAACATGCCTGCCAAATTTCAACGCATTCGGTTCAGTGGATTTTTAGTTCTGGTGATGAATGAATGAATGAATCAGTCAGTCAGTCAGTGCCATTTCGCTTTTATAGATATAGATTAATCTAACATTTTCATAATGTTTGTACACTGTGAACCTCATTGCATCTTGCTGGTTTTGTTCATATGGTACCGTATTCTTTATTTGTGGAAATGGATTCGAATTTGATTCTTACCCAAATGACTCCAGAACAATTCACTACCAAAGCTTGGCACTGAGTAGACACCCCAGTGAATGAAAATACCAATTTTCGCATCCTCATACCAGGTGGGTATGGGTCGGCTGTCAATGCTTTCCCAATTTGCTTCATAACGGGTGATATTTTTACCACCTAGAAATAGAAATAATTTATAGAAAATTTCGAGAAAAAACGGATTTGGACTAATTTTATTGAAAAATAAAATAGGAAGCGAATCTTGAAATAAACATGGATTTTGGACTTATTTTCTAGAATGAAAAAACAAAATATGAAAACAAGTGGACTGATTTTTTAAATAATATGATTATTAAGATTATTTTGAACCTTCTTTTCAGCGGTAGGCCTACAGCATTGTAAACCTTATTAGAGGCATACGTCATCATCTTTCGATTTCAGAAATGTTTGGCTTTAGGATAGGTATATCTGTGAAAAATCAGTTACTGTAACTACCTATATCATAACTATTTTAATCATGTTGGTATGAAATGACAGGGTCTCATTGTTCCTGGATGAATATACATATATTTTTTCTCCTGGGCTCTGGTGATATGTTATTCAATATACGGTCAACGGTCCATTAACATTTTGCTTGGAAATTATTGAAGAATCATTCAAACAATAATTATGGATTGATTAGTGGAATCTAGATTGATGTTGTGAAAACACAGTTTGAATGTTGAGAATGCGGCCAATATAACTTATACATCGGTCCAGTATTGATAAAAATTAATAAAATTGGAAATACAATTATAACTGAGTTTCATTTATATAATTAATTAACTGAGGTTACATAATTATATAACATTTCACCATATTATACAATTTCAAACTGAGTTTCATCTTGAATTGTACGAGTTTTTTAATAGGCAACATAACACTGGCGGCTCGTGCCCACGAAACAGGTGAAGTGCTGTGCAGTAAAAGATATGGGCACTTCACCTGTTTCGTGGGCACGAGCCGCCAGTGCAACATGATTATATAATATTTCACCATTTTAAAATTTAATACTGTGCTTAGCATTGTATAAAATTTAAAAATTTAATGAAGCCTTGTATTGGGTTTTCAATAAACTGACCTTCTGTCCCTAGTATTTGAGGAGGCAAAGGTGGAACGTCTTTTCCAAAATCAATTAAATTTTCTACCGATGAACTTAGAACAGTGTAGAGAAGAACCATTATCATGATGAAAATTAAAGTTCCACTAACCATTTTGGAAAGTACAGGAGGTATCCTCATTGAAAATAGTTCTTTTAAATGAATAACAGCAGACAAGAAGTTATAAATGAGAGACTAGAAGAATAGACTAATAAACTAGAAGAATAATGAGAGAGGTTAAGTCTGGTTGAGCAAAGAAGACATTCTGGCAAGATGGGAAAATGGCTCCCGCTCGGTCAATATTGGTTCAAATTTGGTCTCAATTCTGCCAAGAGATTCTGCTTTCTAGCAGAAATAAAACTGCAGAGAAAATTTTTTTCCACAATTTGAGACCAAATTAATAATCTTTGAACTAATATTGACCGAGCTGGAGTCATTTCATTCCCATTTTGACAGGATGACTTGCTTGATCGACTAGACTAAGAAACTTGAAAAACACTCTTAATGTATAATGCAAAAATTTTATATAAGTTATAATGCAAAAATATAAATGATGAGATATGCAAATTGTACAGGGGAAAAACAAATAATATTTTTTCACTAAATCCGAATTTGAAAAAATCGAGGCTACAGAACTATATCATTTCATTTTAAGCTTGTAAACCATACAGAGAAAAATAATACATGCAAAAAATACATCTGTAAATCTTGTTTATTTATAAATAGGTGAATTTACTTATTTGTTTGAGTAAAATTTTAGATTTATTCATAAATTAATAATTCCGTTACAAATTAGATTTATATTAGCCTACATTAAAACACTTTCAAAACATCACTGAGCCCGCTCAAAAGACCACTAGAGAATGGAAAATCCTAATTTGAAATGAATTTTTCAATTTTCACATGAATTGACAACCAAAAATTTAAAAAAAAATTACAGAATACAGGGAATGGAAAATCCTAATTTGAAATGAATTTTTCAATTTTCACATGAATTGGCAACCAAAAATCCAAAATAATAAATTACAGAATACTATGAGTTTCAAGCAAACGCACTTGCTGTAAAGAAGATTTTTCACAACTGAACTCGAAATTCAACAGTAACACAAACCAAACTTGTAATAATTAATAAAGATAGGTATATTCTGTTCAAGCAGAGAAGACCCTCTGGCAAGATGGGAGAATCACTCAAGCGCGGTCAATATTGGTTAAAAAATTATTGATTTGGTCTCAAATTGTAGATCAGAATGTTTCCTACAGTTTGAGACTTAATTTATAATTTTTGAACGAATATTGACCAAGCTGGAGTCATTTTCCCATCTTGCCGGAGGCTCTTCTTTGCTTGGACATACTATATTAGGCTTATTGTCTCTTGTTTGTGTTAGAGAACAACTACGTCAATAAGAAAATTAACAAACAAAATTCAGCTATTATTAGGAAGCAGATCTTTCATTTCGTGTTGAAGCATAATTTATAACTGAAAATTCAAGTCTAATCTCAATTCCAATTGGTCGAAATCAAGTTGATTTCTCTGCCATAGCTGACGCCAGAAAGTTAGGCGGTTTCGTCAGCTCCTTGTGCGCTCCAGCAGCTGATGTTGTCAATTGGAGTTATCATTTGACTACCGTATGACTATAGATGATGATTTTGAAGTTGGAAGACAATAGATGCGTTACATCAGCTGTTATAGTAGGTTACATCACGTACAAGAGACAGACGAAACCGCCTAACGTCACTACACTGTACTTTTCAAATGTAATATTTGTAATTTCTTGTCAAAATTTAATTCCTGAAATGTAGTTTATTCCAAGTTCAACACATTGTTTTTCTTAATACAATTTCATGTCCAATTATCCGAATTTTGTTTGATTCCGTCCCGATTAGTTCGGATAATCGGCGTTCTACTGTATTGAAATCGTTCATCAAACAAGATTTAGGCTGTAGCTCAGTCAATTATTTCCATATTGGAGCGAATTATTAAATAAAAAAATTACGCCTAATCTCAACTCCTATGTGATTTTGGAAAAATTTACAGTGACTTATATAGTCACTGTAGAAAATTGGTAGATTTTTTGTGTTGCAAAGCATGCTTTATAATATGCTTGGAAATTAGTTTAATATACCACATAAAAACCAATTTAAGTGGAAAAAATCTCTTAAAATAAAGTGTACTAAATCCAATTGAAGTATATAAAATTTTAGTGAGAAAAATCTCGCAGACTTTAGCTCATTTTAGTGATATGATTAGGCTACAAAAAAGGATATCAGACAAAAACTGCAATTTGGAAAAACAATTTATTATCTAAAACAAATTTAGAATAACAACTTACAGGAACATGAATTACACATAATAATCATTGAATTTTAACTAAAATAAGGCTGGAAAAGGTACAATTTCTCCAAGCAAAGGAGACATCCTGGCAAGATGGGAAAATGACTCCAGCTCGATCAATATTGGTTCAAAAATTATAAATTTGATCTCCAACTGTATGAAACATTCTGATCTACAATTTAATATCAAATGTATAATTTGATCCAATATTGAACGAGCTGGAGTCATTTTCGCATCTAGACAGGAAGTGTTCCTTGCTTGGACAACAATACTCAACTATGATATAGTCTGTCCAAGCAAAGAAGACCCTCTGGCAAGATAAGAAAATGACTCCAGCTCGGTGAATATTTGTTCATAGAATATATATCTGGTTTCAAATTGTAGATAACATTCTGCTCTACAATTTGAGACCAAATTTATCATTGTTGAATATTTATATTGACCAAGCTGGAGTTATTTTCTCTTCCCAAATATTCAAAAAATATTGATTTGGTCTCAAATTGTCGATCAGAATGCTTCCTATGATTGAGACCAAATTTATAATTTTCGAACCAATATTGACCGAGCTTGAGTCATTTTCTTATCTTGTGGCTCTTCAATGCTTGGACAGACTATAATAATAAGTAGGTATTTATCAATTATTTATATGTACGCTAAGATATTCGAACGCTTTACGTTCTTCAAGGGTTTATTAATATCTCTTAGAACATAAAAATAATGTCTTCCTATTGCTTCAGCGGAAGTAATTAATATAATTATTACAATAATTGGATGAATGAGGTTGCATCTTTCAACATCTTGATAGTTAAATTATTACAAAATAGTACACAAAAATGTTAACAAACAAAAAACAAGCATTGAAACCCTTCACATTGAACTAATACTGTTTGACATCGTGGATTGATCTCCTTCTCAGTTTTCACATATCCATGAGCTAGAACAAAAAAAGAATGCATCAGAATACAAAAAATTACTGAAATACTATATTCTGTTCAAGCAAAGAAGACATTCTGGCAAGATGGAGAAATGACTCCAGCTCGGTCAATATTGGTTCAAAAATAATAATTTTGCTCTCAAATTGTAGGAAACAGTCTGATCTACAATTTGATACCTAATTCATAAATTTTGAAGAAATATTGGCCGAGCTGGAGTCATTTTTCCATCTTGCCAGAATGTCTTCTTTGCTTGGACAGACTATAATTGATTACAGAAACAATATAATTATTGTAAAACTGGGGCCTGTTCCATGAAGTCCTAGAGAAATAAGACGGACACATATTTGAAAGTTTTAATTAGGTAACAGACTTTACAATTGTGCATTAAATTAATTTTTAATTTAATTAATTAAGTTAATTTTCCCTCTATGTTTCACATTTTTATTAATCAGTTTCCAAATTTGAATTATTACTACAATATACATGTAAAAAGAGATAGAAGTTTGATTCAAGCACATTTAAAATTATTCATCGATCCAAAATACTCATAATAAAAAATACTATTCTACATCTGCTATACTTGGAAAATATGACTGAAATAATTCAAGTTTTTAGAATAATCTCTATATATGAAAGCGAAATGGCACTGATTCATTCATTCATCCATTCATCACCAGAACTAAAAATCCACTGAACCGAATGCGTTCAAATTTGGCAGGCATGTTCAGTTGGACGTTTAGACACGCGCTAAGAACGGATTTTGAAAACTTTTCAAAGATACGCCAAATATTTTAGTTTTTCTAGAGTTTTTCGGCGTTTTCCTCATTTTTTCGAGAACCAATCGGTAGAAAATGTTGATATTTGGTGGGCAGATTCAGATAAGGTCTAGAAATGTTGTGTTAAAATATTTTTGCAATCCGTTCAAGATTACGCTAGTAATCAGGTTTTCAAAATTGTAGATGTGTTGCGGGTTGCATATTTTCCGCCTTGATACGACCAATCCTAACTGTAAATTCAATGGTTCAGCGAGATAATAGATCAACTAATTTGGAAGATATTGAATCAAGTTTCAAACTATGTCCGGTATACTTCACCAGGTTACGCTTAATATCAGCGTTTTACTATTTTTTGGAATTTTCGGAGTTTTGTCTTAGATTTTTCTTGAACAAATTGGCATAAAATGTTGAAATTAGGTAAACAGGTCGAGATTAGGTGTGGAAATGCTGTGCTCAATAAATTTCGAATCCTTTCTGAACGGAATCTGCAGGCGTGCGAA
Organism: Sogatella furcifera; assembly: GCA_017141385.1. NCBI lineage: Eukaryota > Metazoa > Arthropoda > Insecta > Hemiptera > Delphacidae > Sogatella > Sogatella furcifera. Next base: position 67,240,129 of record CM029548.1, read on the forward strand.
GCAAGCCTGTTTGTCTCAGCTGACACTGAGAGAGGATTCGCAGGCGATCGAAGCGAGCCTGTTTGACTCACTTACACTGCCTATACTGTCGGGGGTCCAGGGGGCTCCGCGGAGAAGGCGAGCGAAGCGAGCCTGCCGGCTAGTACTGTATAAGTGTTACAGTCTGTCTATCGAAGCTAAGAAAAAATTCAGGCGAGATGGGAAAATGACTCCAGCTCGGTCAATAGCCTCTGGCACACTAGTATAGTACGCCTATAGCTTAGTATAGTACAACAGACTATAACGCCTGGTTGTGGGTTCGAGTCCCAGTAAGCATGGGTCTTTTTCACCTCATCAATCAATTGGTGAAAAATTATAAATTTTGTCTCAAATTGTAGAAAACATTCAGCTCTACAGTTTGAAAACACGTTTATAATTTTTGAAAAAATATTGACTGAGCTGGAGTCATTTTCCCAAGTCTTCTTTGCTTCGACAGACTTTTCTAATTTCAACTAGTGTGGTGAATACTTGTAAGATATTATTATTTAGGATAATAATATTTGAACCAAGTGAAAACTGAATCAATGGATCTATGGCTACAATCTTAAAAGATAAAAATGAACCAAAGTAAAGTCTACTCAAAACTATCAATCACAAGTTTCTTTTTCATACAATTGGATTTGATCAATAGGATTAGAAGTGAGAGATTATACATAGGAAATATCCAAAAAATGTATTATTATATATTGCATAAAAAATATTATAATTCAAATTCTGGTTATTTTCAACAATCCATCAAGCCAGGTTGGTGCAGTGGTCTGGACATTACAACCTCTACCCCACTAGTGTAATCTGGTCGAGCTAAGAAGGCATTCTGGCAGAATGAAAAAATGACTCCAGCTTGGTCAATATTTGTTCGAAAATCATTAATTTGCTATCAAATTGTAGAAAATATTCTGCTCTACAATTTGAAACCAAATTTGTAAATTTTGAAGAAATATTAACCAAGCTGGAGACATTTTCCCATCCTGCCAGAATATTTTCGAAATCAATTATCCTTGGTCAATATTTTTTCGAAAATCATTAATTTGCTATCAAGTTGTAGAAAATATTCTGCTCTACAATTTTTAACCAAATTTATAAATTTTTAAGAAATATTAACCAAGCTGGAGTCATTTTCCCATCTTGCCAGAGGCTCTTCTTTGCTTGGTCGGACTATACGCCTATAGCCTAGTATAGTTCGACAGACTATAACGCCTGGTTGTGGGTTCGAGTCCCAGTTGGCATGGGTCTTTTTCATCGCATCAATCACCACTATTATCAATTACCCACATACAAGCAACAGTGCTTCGTGGGTATTATCCGAAATAAGAATATTTATTACAATTATTTACTCATCGTATGTTTTAGGTGTGGAAAGCTCTCTTTACAAGGCGCATTTATGATATTTGGCATCATATTTATGATATTTTGGATTTATTATGACTAACAATCGGTATTCCAATAAACCAACTCACCATAGCATCATAGTCGATCTCTTCATCTAAGAGTAACAATCTAACAATCGATATTCCAATATATCGATTTACCATAAGTACGATCTCCATCTTAAGTCTCTCATAAGTCGATCTCTCCATCTGAGAGTAAATCTAACAATCGATATTCCAATAAATCGACTTACCATAGCATCGTAGTCGATCTCTCCATCGGAGCCGTCAGTCTTTTGCACTTTGGCACTAAAATCTAGGAACTCATCTCCTTCTTCTTTCGAATAGAAACTGTACGGCATTTCATCGCGTGTGATAAGACCCAGATTATCTGGAAAAAATCAGAAAAAACAATCCAATAATATTATTATACTGGTACATTTATCAAGTGGATCTACCAATACTTTAAAAAGTACGAGATAGTCAGAGCAATTTACAGGGACTGTAAAATCGTCCCAACTTTTCCGTCACTTGTAAATTATCTTACCATCATATTTATTTATTCTAAGTTACGTTAATTTCAATTGTAAAGTGCATATGATTGATTTTATTCTGTTATCTGATTCAAGGAAACATATTTGGGCATGACCTGTTGTTTCAATATTGTTTGTCAATAAATAAATAAACAATGTGGCCATTGAATGCCATACTTTCAATACTTTTGGCAATCACATTGAGATTTTCATTCACAATATAATTGGAACGCTCTGATATGAATTACAGAGACTATTTAAGGGTTCAATCATTGCGTAGCCGTTAATGGCACACGTTTATTGGTTAGCTTGATCAAATAGTTTGTCCAAACAAAGAAGACATTCTATCAAAATGAGAAAATGACTCCAGCTTGGTCAACATTGGTTCAAAACGGATAAATTTGGCCTCAAATTGTAGATCAATATGTTTCATACGATTTGAGACCGAATTTATCATTTTTGAACAAATATTAACAGAGCTGGAGTCATTTTCCCATCTTGCCAGAGTGTCTTCTTTGCTTGAACAGACTACCAATCTCACCTTTGACAAGCACCCGCCAAAACTCAGTCAGCTGATTGGCAACAGCCGTCTCTTTCAGCTTGTGCAACCATGTGTTGAAATCAGCTGTTCGCTTCTGCTCCAAACACGTGTCTCGCAGGCACTTGAGCGCCCCTAGCGGCTTTTCCAGCATTTCTGAGTCGGATCCGGCTCGCACTACCAGCTCCTGAATGATTGTCTGCATTTGGTCGCATACTGTAAAAAAAACAAAATATTAATTTATTTTATTTATTCATTCATTCATTTATTCATTATAGAGGATTAACAAAAGGAAATCAGAATCATTGGCCCACGAGCTCATGTGGGCTTCACCTCGAGAAAAGTAGGAAGGACTTCCTAATCCTGTATGTGTATGTCTGGCTCAACAGCCCTAGGCCTAGGCCTACCAGCTGGTTGCCAGTTTCAAATTCACTCTACTAAGTATAAGCTTACAACCTGTCCAAGCCAAGAAGACACCCGGCATGACGGGAAAACGGCCCCAGCCCGGCCAATACCGGCCCAAAAGCCATAAATTCTCAATCAGTTCCCGATACAACATTGGCTGGGCCAAAGCCGCCCCCTCCACCCCGCCAGAATCCCCCCGGCCGGACAGACCATACAGCAAGCAAATAATCATCAACCAGGAAAGAGGTAACGTGTGGTTAGCACGTTGATCCTCTCAACTATAAGCCAGTCTCTGCAACCAATTGGCGGCGCAAAGCACCTCTGAATAACATGCAGTTAATCAGTTAGAGTGTAATGCAACAATTACTATTCCTCCAGAGGCGGGAAACAACAGACTGTCTTTACTAACGACAGCCAATCTCCCAAAGGAGGGTCTTCCTAATCCTAACTCCGCCTAATAAATAATATTTCCATTTCATAACACAAACACAAATCGACATTCAGAGCTCATCAAGTTAAGATCTATATCTTTTCTGAACCGTTTTGCTCTCATAGACAGTATCCAGACTGTCCTGACTGAGCTGAACATTAATAGGTTGGGTTAAGATAGTTTTGTTAGATTAGTTTTGTTAGGTTGGGTTAGATTAGTTTCGTTAGGTTAGGTTAGTTTTGTTAGGTTAGATTAGGTTAGTTTTGTTGGGTTAGGTTAGTTTCGTTAGGTTAGGTTAGTTTAGTTTTGTTAGGTTGGGTTAGTTTTGTTAGGTTAGGTTAGTTTCTCTAGGGTCCAGTCAATCTTGGATCTAGACAAGGTTTACGCAGCATCCACCATTCCATTTTGCTAGCTGTTAATTGCCCAACATGATTGGTTTGTGGATAATTTTTCATAAAATTGAAACTTTGACTTCTTAATATTATTGTGAATAGAAATTTGACGCTATTATTTGACTAAAAATGGCCGATGCTGCATCCAAAGTCAAATGAAGACGACATTCTGGCGGGAAGAGAAAATAACTCCAGCTCGGTCAATATAAATATTCAACAATGATGAATTTGGTCTCAAATTGTAGAGCAGAATGTTATCTACAATTTGAGACCAGATTCATATTCTATGAACAAATATTGACCGAGCTGGAGTCATTTCCTCATCTTGCCAGACAGTCTTCTTTGCTTGGACAGACTAAACCTGGTCTTTTAGCTAAGATCTATCAAATTGAAAGGCAATTTACCCACCTCACAATAACTTCTGTATAATAGGTTTCGCCGAGAAGTTAGTTAGGCGGTTTTCTAGCTGATATAATCTACTAACAGCTGATTCTAAGTATCCAAGTCTCAAAAACTCCATCAAGTCATAGCCAAATGACAACTCAAATTGACAACATCAGCTGTTGACAACACACGGAGTAGACGAACCCGCCCAACTTTTTGACATCAGCTATACTCATTTATAAAAGACAAAATGGAATATTGAATTCTAATTTCAACCACTGAATTTTATTTGGATGTAAAATTTGCGTTGTGAGAAATTATTTATTTCTATTATTAATATAATAAAACGATATACTATAAACCATGATACAATAATTATAGAATATAATTATATATAATTAATTATTCATGGTTGTAAAAATTATTAGATATTGCAGTACAACTGCTAAAACATTATATAAATGCTTAATTCCAATCTCCAATGATAGCTTTATAAATAGAACAAAGGATTTCTGCTACTGCAAAATTTGATATTTACTATTGATCAAAGTACTGTTTTTTGAATAGTTTCATTCAACAAATCTCGCCTGCTTTGTTCAATTCAGTACTTTGGTCAATATTTGTCCTTTGTTCTATTTATATAGCTATCATTGGATATTCGAATTAATAATTATTATTATAGATCTGCATTCACATTTTCAATCTCTTCAACAATTCGAGAAGTACTTACAAGTCTCGAAATCAATGTTCGGTTTCTTGAGCAAAATGCGGAAATCCTCAACCGGATTGACACTGCCAACAGCCGAGATGGGTGTTTGAAAAAGATCTCCAACCTCTTCCATACTAACATCGGTGGGCTCCGATTTAACAGTGACTAGTGCTGCATCCACATCATTTCTGCAAAGAAAAATGAATTTAAAAGTGGAAGAAATCAATTTGAGGAGATGAAAATTAAGCAAAATTGAAAAAAAAACTTGAGAAGTTGTCGCAATTCCACTTCAATTCAGTTGAATTGATTGAATTCAATTTATGAATTCCAATTAAATGGGCTAGTAAATGAATTAAAGTCGACAACATCTCAAGTTTTTTTAATTATAAAAATGTTCCACAACATTCACTCTACAAATTTGATTAGAGACAAATTAGATTTAGATTTGATTAGAGAAAATATCTCATATAAAAGAAAAATCGCGGAAAAATCGCTCACTAGGGAGAACATGACAACAGTTCCAAAGATTGCGGATAGAGGAATAGCAAGTTTTCAATGTTACAAAATAATAGACAACAATAAGTCATTCATGAAACTTGTAATTTCTTGTACTATAGTTAATACCAAAAAGTTAGGCGGGTTCGTCTGTCTCTTGTACATGATGTAGCCTACTAAAAGCTAATTTGAGCATCCTTAGTCTCTTTTGAATTAAAAAATCATCTAATTAAAAAAATTACTATTCTAATTGGCTACATCAGTTGTTGGAGCGCACAAGAAGACAAAACTGCTTAAATTTTTTGGCGTCAACTATAATTTACTAAATTTTCTAGAACCTTGAAAAAATTAATCAACTAGATTCCAATTCATTCAAAAGTACTTGCAAACTTTCAAAAATGGTGATAAATACATATAAAAATCAAATACCCTTTTTAAAATTTAAAAATATGATCATTTCACAGACATGTTTTGATGCATTAGCTCATTATCAATGTGATAATGAGCTTGAAACTTTTGTTGCTGGAGCTAATTGTTGCTGGAAACTTTCTATAGTTTTGATGATTATATACCAGTTGTTGGGACACTGTATGGGATACTGTACGGGACACAGTATGACACTGTTGTTGGGACCTTTATTGTAGAAGATATATGTAGAAAACCCACTGTTCGGGAGCAGGAATTGGATATTCTCATCTTGAGAATGGATGGTAGTGGACGGCCAACTGCCGAACGACAAAATAATGTCCCAAAAGAACAATGTAATTTTTATCAATCTCTTGGAGCAGATAGTGCCGTTATCTATAAACAGAATTCCACGATCTTTAAGTCATTTAAAAGAGAATTGAATTCTCCAGGGGCGTGACTTTTTACTTTTTCGATTTTAAGTTTATTACAATAATTAGAGTTCTATACTTTCATAGTTGATTAATAATACAATAACTATTAAAATTAACTAAAAATAAAAAAAGAAAAAAGTTACGCCACTAGAGAATTTAATTCTCTTTCCAATGACAAAGAACGTGCAATTCTGTTCATAAATAACGGCGCTATCTGCTCCAAGAGATTGATAAAAATTACATTGTTCTTTTGGGACATTATTTTGTCGTTTGGCAGTTGGCCGTCCACTACCAGCCACTCTTAATCACATTGGTAATTTTAAAATAGCCCTAAGGCTGTGGCCGCACTGCCGGTGGGTAGAGCGTGGAGGGTGGAGGGTAGATGGTCAATCTTTAGAACATACACACCATCAACAGTAATACATCGTATGAATGGTATGTGTTCAGCCGCCATCTTGAAATTCTTAAATATGGACAACATAACCTCAAAAACAGTATGACGTAATACTATCCATACGATGTATTACTGTGGATGGTGTGTATGTTCTATAGATTTACCATCTACCCTCCATCCTCCACGCTCTACCCACCAGCAGTGCGGCCTCAGCCCAAGTTTGAATTCTAGTAAAAATTAAGACAGTTTTGTCTGCTCTTTGCTCCAATAGCTCACGTTTTTAGAAACTTGTTTTTTGATACAGGAGAATCACTTTGATACCGGATTAGTTTGATCCAAAAACTTGATTCAATGACTGAGAAACCAGGAGTGTTGCACCAGAATTATAAATCATTCATAAAATATTCACAGCTCTATTAGATCAACTTAATCAAATTTCAACCTACCAACCCTTCCATTCATACAATACTTGAAGCACTATCGAGTTAACTCAATCAAATTCCAAACTACTGTCAAACCAAGAAAGGTAAGAAGACATTCTGGCATGGAGGAAAAATCACTTCAGCTCGGTCAATGATGGTTCAAAAATTATAAATTTGGTCTCAAATTGTAAAGCAGAATGTTTCCTACAATTTGAGACCAAATTTATAAATTTTGAAGAAATATTGACCAAACTGGAGTCATTTTCCCATCTTGCCAGATGATGTCTTATTTGCTTGTACAGAGTATACAAGTCCATTCTTACAATACTTGCAGGACTATTGTGAGAACAAATCAACACAATCAAATTCCTATCTACTAACCATTCAGTCAACTTACGCTTCATTAATCATCGCCTTTCCCCGTTTCACAATCGGTTTCAGCGGAAACAACGTTTTCAGCTCGTCCAGCACAGCTTTCGACCGCTGCTGCGCTCTGTCGTCGGGTTTCAGCATTTCTTGCAGGAATTCGGGCATCTGTAGATCCACTTTTCCGTCGGAACCGGTAGCGCCCTTCTTGGCCAGACAGTGCAGGAAGTACTGCTCCTTGATGTCAACTAGACTGCTGAAATCGTAGGGGTCTTCTTCGTCTTCATCGCTGTTGAGAAAAAAACGCAATTATTATATTGATAAAATTGGTAGAATTGATGGTGATATTGTTAAATCTCTCCATAATATTGAATATCGTCAATAGTATTATCTTATAACTAACAAGAGAATTACATGGTCATATTTTACATTGTCATAGTAGTTATGTCTTACAATAAGTCATCATTATATCATATCATATAACTTAGGTTAAGTATATATATCATCATAATCATACAATAATAGAAATAGTAAATTGTCTCTTAAAAACTCATCAATACTATAAAAACATTTTCTAGATAGGTAATTGAATAATTCTTTTTTTAATGTAGTCTTCTACACTTGAGAAATTTCGTACCTATATAACTAGATTTTTTCTGGAACAGAGCAAGTCTATGAGGCTGTACAGTGAACCTATTTCTATGCCTGGTATTGTGTGAATGTACCTGTGCTTGTGTTGTGCATGTATCAATATTTTTAACCCCAAAAAAATAGCTCTAAAAATGAAAATGCAGGGTACCGTTAGAATACACATATTTTTGAAGTGATCCCTACAAGGATGATTAACATTCAGACCCGCCAAATACCTAATAGCCCGTTTTTGTAGAGTAAATATTTTGTTAATAGGTATTTATTTATTTATTCATAAATGGAGACAACGGGGGTCACCCAAAATTTGTCTCCTTGACATATTTGTACAATACAATATTAAGATTTATTTAGAAAAAAAATAGTTGTAATATATTATTATAATATTTTGCAATGACGAGCTACACCATAGTTCTATCCCAGTTCTAAGAAGTTGTGAAGGCGATACTATGATAGTTATGCCTAGTTTATACGATGCCAATTGGCGAGACAATTGTCTCCTGAAATTTACAGCTGTTGTAAAGTATCTATTGAATCTTGTGATTTTAAAATCATCAGCTAGGCATGGCTTGATGAAAACTCTAATAGACAATATCAGCTGTTTGCGCCCGGCATCACTTGTCTTATGACAATTGCCTCGCCAATTGGCATCGTATAAACTAGGCATTATTCATTTTGATTTAGACAAGATATTGTCAAAGCACAAATTTATTGAAAATCGAGATACCGGTTTCGGTTGCTACACCAGAATCAATCTCTGGTGAACTCTGAAACAAGACTGAAAAACTGAAACACCGAGACCGGTATCTCGATTTTAGATAAAGCTGTGTTATATTGTGTCTTTTAATTTGGAAATAAATCATGATATTCACTTGAAAAGTATACCTAGTGCCTAAACTTGCTACTGTTTCGTCTATTCCCCCAACACTAGCTACTTACATACAAGCTGACAAGCTTTTTTTAAAAAAAAATAATTCAAAAAGGGTACTTTGATAATTATTTAAAATAAAAAAGCTGACAAGAGTATATTAGTATAGTTTGAGACGAAAAGTTAGGCGGCTTCGTCTACTCCTTGGGCGCTCCAACAGCTGGTGTTTTCAATTAGGGTTGACATTTAGCTATGCCTAGATGATGTTTTTGGAATCATTGTAGATGATAGATGCTATACAACAGCTGTTAGTAGGCTATATTTGGTATGAAGACGTTTTGGACGTTAGTCTGTGTTTTTAGCCAATGAGTTTATTATTTTCTGTAAATGGATAGATAAATAAATATTAGGAGACCACCTAACATTAGCTATATACAGCTATAGCTCTATTCTAAATTAAGTTTTGCATTGGCATTCCCGTTTGTCGTTATAAAGGTGTCCACTCCACATTCACATGCATGCATACGCAAAAATTTGTTTTTCTTAATTTTGCCTTCAGTTATCGTGAATATCCTGTAAGAAGGTTGCTAATCGAAAATATTTTCAAATGTGAATATTTTTCGTGAAATAAATTATAGAAATAGATACAAGCAATGAAATTCGGAGAGGATGATTTCTTGATCCATGACGAGCTGCAGAGTGAATAACCTTCACTGGGTAAATAAATTTTAAGTGAGAAATGTTTTTCTCTTTTTCACTGATAAATTAATTAGACTGCATGTCGGTGACCAATCCCAGTGAAATTCGGAAGTCGAAATATGAATTCAAAATATTTTGCAGCATGATATCAAGACGAATATTTATTCTAACCCGCCTAATAAAAAAAAAATAAATCGAAAAACGATGTTAACTCGTAACAATGATCTTGTTATTTTTTGGTAAGTCTAAAGTAAGGAGTCTTAGTAATGAGCACCGAAGATGAACATCACTGTTCGAAACGCGTTCGCGACTCAAAAATCGTAAGTGAGCTGCCAAGAAAGAAAAAGTACAGAAGTAAAAGGCCTAACTTATCAAGATGAAATGAAGCCAATGATGTAAATATGAGCTATTTTTCAAGTGAAGAAATAATATTTTTTTGCTATAACTCATTTTGTTTTTGGAAGCAATAAATATATTCTATTCTATTCTAAGAAAGAAAAAGTACATTATTCATCAATATTTAATTCTATAATGATAAAACTAAAATTTACCAACCGGTTAGATGAGTCCATACAATCGATGAGCTGATCAATGATTGAATACTGTTCTGCGGTAACTTTGGTTTTTCTCAGGGAGGGAAATTGTAGCGCTCTTATTTCATTGGAATAGGGCAAATCGATGAATATCAGAGCCTGAAACAGATTCAAATTTATAATTTTGCTTGTTCTCTATCACAGTAGCCTACTTGATTCAGTGTTCACACGTTTCAAGTTGAAATTTCATACTTGGGTTTTCATAAAATAGCACTATAAAATCAAGCAGAACTTGGTAGAATATGACAATTCAAAACATTGTATATGTTTGCCACTCAAATGATAGATAAAATTTGTTTTTTAGATTATTAGTAAATGACTGCATGAAGGTAATTTATTAGAAGTGAGTGATAAATAACCATTTTCAAATATGAATGTTAAGAAATCATACACTGGAAACATTCAAAAGACATAATATACTGGTGGCAACAGTTGAACAAGGCAAAAACTTGTACAATTAACTCAAGTGTAGTACTCTTATCACATTACTGATTATACAGGGTGTTCCAGGAGGAATGTGCAATACTTCTCAGGCTGATTCCTTACAATAGACAAAAAAGTTCCATGAGACCAACCCCCAAAAACGCTTTGTTACCGAGATAACAATGGCTGAAAATTGAGATTTTTCAAAAATATTCATTTTTCTAATTTTTTAGAGGCTTTACTGAGGTTTTGAAATAATCAATTCCTAGGTAAAATTAGCTGAGGAATTCAATGAAACCAGTCTGAAGTCTGTAACTTCAACGGTTATTGAGATAATTGAAAAAAATATGCTTAAAAACACCATTTTTCAACAATAAGGGTTATAACTGGATAAGGAACCATAAATATCTATTTTTTATTAATGGAAGTTGAAGAGAGACGAATTCTAAAGAAAAAGTTTAATGGCAGCGATTGTGTAAATCTTACCCAAATCTCAGAAATAGCGATCAAAAATCGCAAAATTCGACAAAACATAGCACAAGTGATAAATTTGTATTTAGTAGCGAAACAATATTGAAAATTATAAAAATATTGCACAAATTTGAAAAATTTCAAGTTTACTACTCACTAAATTTAGGTTCATTTGAACGGAAAATGGGAAATAAATATATCAAAATGTTCATCTCACTTTCCGATTTCATGTATGACAAGTGATGTCAAGCATGTGTCCACCTCTAATGCGCTAGTACGCATCAACTCTCAAATCAAAAATCAATTTATTCCAAAAAAATTACCATTAAATTTAATTTTACAACCAAATTTGTTATTTGAGGAATCCCCCTACAAGACTAATACGTCTGTGTGTAGGGGGGAACTCTATCCATGAAATTCACTATTATTACACAGAAGGTTTCAACTCGCATTTCATCGATAACTATTCGAATTTCCTCCATCAATTCGTTGATGTTTCAGGGTTTATAAAGATGAACCAATGACTAACTTAATATGACCCCAAAAAATGAAAGCAGCAAGGCGTCAAATTACACAACATTGATGGCCATTTCGTCGGGTTATTGGCAAAATGGAAGTTGAAGCTTGTCGTGGACAAATTTGATGCGTGTCAGCACATATTAGAGGAATCTAGATGTATGACATCATTTCTCATACATATGAAATCCGAAAGACAGGTGAACATTTTGTTGTATTTATTTTTAATTTTTCGTTCGAATGAACCTCTCAATTTGATACATTGAACACCCCATATTTAATGTTGAAGCGCAGATGTGAACAAATTACCAGGGCCGTATCTCATAAACATTTACAGCTTGTTTTTCAGATGAAAAAAAGTGATCGGGATTGTAGATTCACCAACGTTCAATTGACAATTATCCAAATTTTGGAAAGAATCAGCTGTTGTGTACGAATCTACCTAATTGCAGACGCTGACAATACATCAATGTTGACGAAAAATAAAAAACTGTCAACTTTGAGTGAGGATTCATATTACGATTTGCTTTGTAGGTTATGATATTATTTTAGCAAAAGAAAATTATTCTTATTCAAATATCACAATAAAAATAATAATCTATATTTATATTCAGAATAATATATCAATTTATTCAACAAATCATTATATTGGAAGCAAAGTTTTGTTTTTTCTTGTCAACATTGGACTATTTCGGGATTCTATCTTGAGGTAAATTGGTTTTCATGTCTTAGAAACTAGCCAGCTGAGATTATAAAATTTCCAAATTATGGGAAACGTTCATGACACAGAAACGCCAATAGAATCCACCCACGAATTATGAGTAATAATTGTAGATTGTAAAAATGTTCATGAGACACGGGCACACGGCCCAGGTATAAATTCACGAACGGTACTCGATATAAAATGTTCTGAAAGAGCTATTTCAATTGTACTCACAGGAGGATTAACGTCCACTTTTGGGTAGAGAGCGCCTACTTTTAGGCCCCTATTGTCGCTGTACACCTTTCTAGCAATAGCCACCATCTTCATATCGAACAGTGCTCTCACTAAAGCTGCCATGGCTGACTGGGCATTCTGCAACCGAAAAATTAATCAACCGATTAATAACTTATCAATGAATAAATATATACACCATGAAATGATCATTATGCAATCGAAAAATCAATTTTACTGATCAATAACTTATTATTGAATGGATACACCAAAAAATGATCACTCTGCAATAGAAAAATTGATTCAACTGATTAATAACTTATTATTGAATGAATATATAAATTCAATATGATCAAATAAGATAAATTCAAATAATGATCACTCTACAATCGAGAATTTCAATTAATTGATTAGTAGCACAAGGGGTTTCCCATAGTTGAGTAGGTTGATTTCCGAAAAAAAATTAAATTTTATTATTTGACAAAAAATAACTTAAATTTAAAATGTATTTTTTGAAGAAAAACTTTGTAATGTTGAATCCATGATCATTTTATTGTTACAGAGGATGTTATGTCCATCATTAGATGAGATGACTCGACTGTCATGCCGACATGAAAATAATAATAATATTCGTGTAACCTGGCTGGCTCAGGTCTGGTGTCAGAGTTTTCAGGTCGCTCCTGAACAATTTCAGGGCCTCTAACATGACTTAACGACTGTTTTTAGGCAGCCGGGACCGACGGCTTAACGTGTCCATCCGAAACACGGGGAAGTGGCTTGAGAAAAATTTCTGGTCTGACCTGGGTTTGAAACCGGGACCTTTGGATTGCAAAGCCAGCACTCAACCCACTCAGCTACGCCACCCCCGACATGAAAATGCACAGCAAGGACTGAACTGGAATCAGGAGGAATGCTGCATGATTTTTTATTCAATTGGGTAGGAATATAGTTGAAAATGCCGAATCCATGATCATTCTATTGTTAAAGAAGGTTTTATGTACTTCAAAAGAAGAGATGTCTTGACTGTCAAATTGACAAGAGATGCATGGCAAGGATCTTTTTTTTTCAACAAGCATTAAACTGGGGATAGAAGGAGTGTTCCATGTTTAGTTTTCTCATTCAATTGGACAGATATATTGTTGTAAATACCAAATACATAATAATTTTAGTTTTACAGAGGATGTTTAGTCCACAAAAACATAAGAATATTTTTATTGCCTTTGAACAAACTTAATTGCAATGGGCCACGTAAGAATACAGTCAAATTTGAAAATATAATAATTAATACAGGGTGTTTCAGGAGGAATGTGCAATACTTCTCAGGCTGATTCCTTTCAACGAGTGGACAAAAAAGTTACATGGGACAAACCCTCAAAAACGCTTTGTTACCGAGATAACAATGGCGGAAAATTGAGATTTTTCAAAACATAATAATTTAGTGGCTTCACTCATGCTCTAAAATAATCAATTCCTAAGTAAAATTAGCTGAGAAATTCAATGGAACCAGTTTCGAGTTTGTAACCTCAACATATTGAGATAATTGGAAAAAATATGCTAAAAAACGCCATTTTTCAACAATAAGGGTTGTAACTGGATAAGGAATCATAAAATTGTATTTTTCATTAATGGAAGTTGAAAAGAGTCGGATTCTAAAGAAAAAGTTGAATGGCGGCGATTGTGTAAATCTTACCCAAATCTCAGAAAAAGCGATCAAAAATCGCGAAATCGCTGCTAAACACTAATTTTTCACTTGGTGCTATGTTTGGTCTATTTTGCAATTTTTGATCGCTATTTCTGAGATTTGGGTAAGATTTACATAATCGCCGCCATTCAACTTTTTCCTTAGAATCCGACTCTCTTCAACTTCCATGAATAAAAAATACAAATTTATGATTCCTTATCCAGTTATAAACCTTATTGTTGAACAATGGCGTTTTTAAGCGGATTATTTTTCTATATCTCGATAACCGTTCAAGTTACATCCTTCAAACTGGTTTCATTGGATTTCTCAGCTAATTTTTCATAGGAATTGACCATTTTAGAACCTAAGTGAAGCCTCTAAAAAATTAGAAAAATTAATCTTATTTGAATTTCAATCTTCCTCCATTGTTATCTCGGTAACAAAGCGTTTTTGGGGGTTGGTCCCATGGAACTTTTTTGTCTACTTGGTGTAAGGAATCAGCCTGTAAAGTATTGCACATTCCTCCTGAAACACCCTGTATATTCAAGTTAATAAACTTTAAAACTTTGTACAAAAACATCCAAAATATACAATACAAATCAGTCTTTACAAGCTATCATTATTGAATTGCACTTATGTCAGATATCTAGTATTCATTTATATTTTTTAAAAAATTCGCTCCGGCAGCTGGCGGTCGGAAAGAGTGCATTTCAAATTTTATGATGGCTCGAATTATATGACTCATAATGAGCTATTCAGGGTATGAATTCAAAGGTGCCGTTTTCGAAAAACCCATAAAAAACACAATTTTCGGCATATTATTCGCAATTTTCTCCGCCATTTTTGATTGGATTTTTTCCGTTGATGGCTCAAATTGTAGGGCATAATAAGGCTATTATACACACCAATTTTCAAAACGATCAAGTCATTGGTCAATTTGTAGTGATTTTTCAAAATTTTCATCCCCTAATTTCACCCCCTTCCCTTGGACCAATTTGGCTGGTTAACGAACTTGACCGAGATATTAACACTAATGATTTTTGTGCAAAATTTGGTCGCTCTCCGACAAGCCCTTCCGGAGTTATCGTGCTAACAAGAATCTGTACATATATAAATATATATATATATATATATATATATATATATATATATATATATATATATATATATATATATATATATATATATATATATATATATATATAGCACATCACAGAGTCACTTTAAAATAATGGTAATAATATATACAGAAGACACTTGTAGAATTGGAAAAAACATTTAGAAAGAAGACTTAACTTACATTTTTGAGCCAGGGAATATTTCGGCTGCTGAAGCAAGCCTTCTTCAGCCCTGGGCTGAAGACCTGTAAGACTATGATGTAAGTTAAGTCTTCTTTCTAAATGTTTTTTCCAATTCTACAAGTGTCTTCTGTATATATTATTACCATTATATATATATATAAATATATATATAGAGATATATGAATTTGAACGGACATCAGATTCGTGTTCTGGGGCTCGGAAACGTGTAAAAAGTATATCGCATCATATATTTGCGATTATCCGGTCAAGACCAATAGTGCATTTTTCAAATGAAATGCACTAAAAGGGTGATTTTTCAACCATTTGCTCAAAATTCGCTTAAAAGTCTTCACTGGCAAATTCCGTACCCATAGTGGAAGCTTATTGAATTGTAGTCGTCTCTGATAAAGATGGCTCTGATGTGTCCTTGACAATCTAATTTGAGGAATAGCAAGATCTGATCTATTTCTAGTGTTATATGAGTGTCCAATAGAGTCATACAGGCTCAAATTACTTTTTACTTGAATAAAATTATTATATATGTATAATGTTGGCACTGTCATAATTTGAAATTTAACGAAACTATCTCTACATGATTCTCTTGGCTGAAGATTGTCAATAATTCTTATTGCTTTCTTTTTAAGATGACTTCACTGTCAGATTATCGACATAAGATGCAATGCAAGAATAATACGGCATAGCAAGGATTGATCTGGAAATAGGAGGAATGCAACATGTTTTCTCATTCGATTGGGTGGGAATATTGTTGAACATGCCGAATTCAAGATAATTTTATTATAACAGAGGATTTAATGACCATCAAAACATTAGTTAACTTCACTGCCACATTGATATGAGATGCAAGACAAGAATAATGCAACATAGTAAGGATTTAACTAGAAATAAGACCAATGCTGCAAGCTTTCTCATTCAACTACGTAGGAATATTGTGAAAAATGCCAAAATCATAATCAATTTATAGTTACAGAGGATTTTACGTCCATCATAAGTTGAGATGACTGTCAGATTGGCATGAGATGCAAGGCAAGAATAATGCAACACAGCAAGGATTGAACTAGAAAAAGGATGAATGCTGTATGATTTCTCATTTAATTGGGTAGAAATATTGTTGAAAATGCCAAATCCATAATAATTTTATTGTTACATAGGATGGTACGTACTTCGCAAGATAAGATGACTCGACTGTCAGATTGACATGAGATGCATGGCAAGAATAATGCAGCATAGACAAAATAAAAAAATTGAATGCTGTGAGTTCTTTCATTCAATTTAATCCTGCTCGTTATCCTGTCCAATTGGATATAAATATGATTTAAATTGTTAGATACATCATCATTCTATTGTTACAGATAATGAATGGTATGTCCATCAATGGATGAGATGACTTGATTGTCAGATTGACATGAGATGCAAGGCAAGAATAATACAGCATATTAAGGACTGAACTGTCACTATGAGGAATGCTCCGTCTTTTCTAACTCAATGGGTAGGAATATTGTTTGAAATTCCAAATCCATGAACATTCTATTGTTACAGAGGATACAAAGTTCATCATTATATGATGAGCTGACTCGAATGTTCAATATTTTGTGCCAATGAGCTTCCTTCCTGTACTATTGCGTATCAATTTTTGACTTTTGTATCATTACTGCGTATCAAAAACCCGACGTGTAAAGAGGCCTCAAGTGAGTTGATATACTTACAGTGTCATCAAGGTCACCAACAACGTAGAATGCAGACTTTCCGGTCCAGTACTGTGGCTTGATCGAGCTCCTTTTGACAAAACCCAGTATTGCCATGCCTTTTGGTCCCGGACTGTAAGACATAGCATCCGTGTCGAGCTCTTAAAACAAACAATAATGCAATTATTAATCATAATATCTATCAAACAGTTACAATATCAATTCTATTACTGATTGACTCATCAATCAACTCACTTGAGCGAGATGTAGCCGGGCGGTTTCGTCTGTCTCTTGAGGCTACGTCATGTAACCCAACAGATTTCGATTCCAGGAACATCTACGCCACTGGCGGCTCGTGCCCACGAAACAGGTGAAGTGCTGTACAGTAAAAGATACGGGCACTTCACCTGTTTCGTGGGCACGAGCCGCCAGTGATCTAGGCAACTCTAATCATTAACAACATCAGCGGTTGGAGCGCCCAAGGAGCAGACAAAGCCACCTAACGTTTTGGCGTCAGCTATGGTCATAAATCAATTTTAATTGAATAACTTGAAAACATTTGAGAGTCCAGCAATTCCCCAATTGAATTCATAATCAGTTCACTACTTTTAAAATGTCTCTTCAATTCATTATTGGTGGAAATGGAAGAGAATTCACAAAATTAGCTCCCATACAGATACAGGTCATATTGGCTCTCAAAAAAGCGGATTTTCTTCTGCCGTTGAGTGAAATATGAAGTTCTATTTCTATATAAATATCTCAAATTGTAAAATGTATAGTCTGATCGATCAAAGAAAACATTCTGTCAAGATGGAAAAATGACGCCAGCTCGGTCAATATTGATAAAAAAGTTATAAATTTGGTATTAAATTGTAGAGCAGAATGTTTTCTACAATTTGAGACAGAATTCATATTCGCTGGATTCATCTTCCAATCTTGCCATAATGTCTTCTTTCCTCGACTATACTATCCATATACCCTATCCACGATCACTTGAGACAAAATAAACAAACTTTTATCGTGTGATTGCGTTTAAAGGTAGGTTTTCCGTCGAGCGAAACGGTCCGACGGTCGACCGCAGTCGAACAGCTGTAGCCAGACACAGCTCTTATCTTGTCCTTGAGCTTTAACAACAATACCTGTGATCGGCTACAGCTGTTCGACTGCGGCCGACCGTCGCAACGTTTCGCATGAAGGAAAACCTACTTTTACACGCACACACACACACGCAAAAAGGTTAGTTAATTTTGTCTCAACTAATCGTGAATAGAGTATAGATAGTATAGTCTTGTCGATCAAAGAAGACATTCTGGCAAGATGGGAAAATTAATCCAGCTCGGTCAATATTGGTTCAATGAATAAAAAAAAAGTTTTAAATTGTAGAGCAAAATCTTTTCAACAATTTAATAATAATTATTATTATAATTATAATTAATAATATTACCGATTAATAATTATTGACCAAATTGATAATTATTAACCAAATTAATAATTAATTGAACCAATATTGGCCGAGCTGGATTAATTTTCCTATGTTGCCAGAATGTTGTTTTTTTTTTGCTTTACCAGACTATACTAGACATCGTAGTAAATCTAGATAGATATCTTATCTTATAATTTTTATTTTATTTTTATTTTTTTGTGAGGGTGATGCCCACATGGGCTCTTGGGTCTGTGCGTGGGTAATGGTGATGAGAGATGATGATGAGAGATGAATGGACCTACTGCTTTAGGTGGGTTCCGAACCACCGCGAAGCGATTTTTGAGGCTCATAAATTGAATTCAGAGGAACCGGTCACCATTACAACAGTGGTGGTAGAGGCACGTCGCTTATCTAATCCCACCGATTAGACGCTCTCTACCACTGGGACAAACCGCTTCCCTAATATAATATTAATAATATAATGTTCCATAATATAACATATTATGTTAGGAAGAGTATCATAATTATTATTTTTCGACACTTTTTGCTTGTTGGGCCAAGCTCTATCTATTGCGGATGATGCCCACATAAGCAGTTAACATTGTACGTTTTGTTTGTTTGTTTGTCTGTCAATGGCGCAACATTGCCAGAATTACTTGCCAGAGTGTATGTATCTTGCCTAGGCCTACTAGCTGGTTGCCAGTTTCATAATTCACTCCACTATGCATTGTACGTGGGTATGTATGTCTGGCTCATCAGCCCATGAAGGGCCTAGGCCTACCAGCTGGTTGCCAGTTTCAAATTCACTCTTCACTTTCGCCTACCAGCTGGTTGCCATTTCAAATTCACTCTACTATACAGCCCGTCCAAGCCAAGAAGACACCCCGGCACGACGGGAAAACGGCCCCAGCCCGGCCAATACCGGCCCAAAAGCCATAAATTCTCAATCAGAACTCACAGTCCCCGAACCAACACTGGTCGAGCAGAAGCCGCCCCCTCCACTCCGCCAGAATCCTTCCCCGGCCGGACAGACCATACAGCAAGCAAATAATCATCAACCAGGATAGAGGTAACGTGTGGTTAGCACGTTGATCCTCTCAACCATAAGCCAGTCCCCGCAACCAATTGGCGGCGCAGAACACCTCTGAATAACATGCAGTTAATCAGTTAGAGTGTAATATTACTATTCCTCCAGAGACGGGAAACGACTGACTACTGTCTTCACTAACGACAGCCAATCTCCCAAAGGAGGGTAAACATTGTACATGGGTAATGGATATCAAGTGCTTAGGTGATCGATAAGGTGAAAAACAGCCATGCCACTGGGATTCGAACCCAGACCTGGCAGTGCTAGCGGACTGAAGGTTGTGACACCTTAGCCCACTGCGCCTACCAGGCCGACGATCTATAGTAATAATGTTGCAGAGATTAGAACTCATAGATAATAACTCATAGATAATAACTCACTAGACATGGGCACAATAACATCAGCGTAGACGTATCCGTGAATGATATCTTCTCGTTGCACTTCATCGGCGCCATGCACATAACTGTAATCGGCGCGCACCAAAGCATTGTCGGCTATGCAGCGCTTCTCTTTCTTCAGATACGGCTCATTCATCTACAGAAAATTGTATTCATGAAAAATCACTCATCCGCTCATGAAAATTTACAATAATTCGATTCCTTACAGTTGGGAAAATAAGCTGATGACATGAGATGATGTGCTGATCGACATGACAAGCTGAAAATTTTTGATTCAGCATACTGTTCGCACGTTAATATAAGGCTAAATGACTAAAGCCGCGTATCGACAGTCCGAGGCATGTGCCGCGAATGCCTCAAGGTACAGTCTGTTCACGCAAAGAAGAGTCTTACTACTACTAGTCTACTATCTACTCCACTCTCCAGCTCGGTCAATATTGGTTCAAACATTATTGATCTGGTCTCAATTATAGGAAACATTTCGATCTTCAGTTCAAGACCAAATCAATAACAATTGAAGCAATATTGACCGAGCTGGAGACTGGAGTATGTGCCACACATGCCTCGAACTGTTGATACCGGGTTTGCTAGAAGCCAGGGAAACGCGGCACACAATTCGCAGCGAGCAGTGCCTGTTGCCTCGCAACGCACAACGAACAATTCTACAAACTAACCTCAAAATTGTACCCCATTCCTATGCATTTTTGTAATTGAGTATTCTATTTGGGTGCAGAAGGCAATAATAAACATTGCCTTAAATTTTCATCTACTAATTGAGCACAAACTAACCTCCAAAGTCCAAATTATCAATTGTCAGAGCTTAGTTGCTTTGTCTCCCGCTTGATGGCGCTAGTCAATTTGTTCGCGTGCTCGCAGCGAGCATGCGTGGTTACAAAAATTGCAGACCACACATGCCTCAGCCTGATTCATGTGTTCATACTTTTTTTGCGTCAACAGATTGTACCGCGAGGCATGCGTGGCAAATGCCTCGAACTGTCGTTACGCGGCTCAAGACTTACTTGCCATCTGTTCATACTTATTACACAAGACATGCTTCAGCGCTCAGAATTAATCAATGTAATTATTACAACACCCTAAATGAGTTCATTGAATATAGTATTAGGCTCTTCAATAAACTACCAAATGCTTTAAAAAATTGTGATATTAATGCCCGGGTTTTCCAAGCACACTCAAATTTGAGGGACCCTCAAGTTTACTACATTTCCTATACTTATCATAGAAAATGTCAGCTGTTCATCAAAATTTGAGGGTCCCTCAACTTTGAGTGTGCTTGAAAAAACCCGGCATCAATGTTTCAAGAAAAAACTTGAAATTTTACTTGCAGAAAAATGTCCATATAATAAGACTGATTTGTTGACAAATTTATGATTTTGTTTTGTACCTATGCTGTTATTTTTTTATTTTCTTGTTGACTTTGTTATGAATTTTGTGAAATGTGATGACAATAAATGAATTTGAATTTGCCGACACTACTCACCCCCTGTACAGCAGCTTTAGCAGCAATAAATCTGTGTACATTCTTTTTGATTAACTAACAATCATTGACTTGGACTTCAACTTGGCAGGTAGTTTTTTTGTATAATTTAGAGCTCAGCACTCAACTCAGTACAACCATTGAGTATAGATAGAAGTCATCTAAATCCATAATAATCCATAATCAATGGTACATGGTCATACAATATAGCTCAGTACAACAAAATGACCTGCCGAAATTAATAAACTAAATTGCATCCTTTCTGAAACGCCCTTTGAAGTTACAATTACTCAGTATAAAATAATAAAAAATATGAACATTAACATTATGTAAGTACTATGTTACACAGAGTTCGTCCATAATTGCATTACTTAATAATCTTTTCTATTCAATTCTTTCATTTGCGATTGCCCGTCGGAATAACAAATCATCTCAATATCACAGAACCTGATTATCTCAGTAGTATAGTATGTCCAAGCGGAGAAGACATTCTGGCAAGATGGGAAAAATGACTCCACCTCGGTCAATATTGGTTCAAAAATTATAAATTTCATCTCAAATTGTAGAAAACGATTTGATACCAACTTATCATTCCTGAACCAATATTGACCGAGCTGGAGACGTTTTCTCATCTTGCCAGAATGTCTTCTTTGCTTGGACAGACTATCTCTTCTAATCTTAGTATAACTCATTATTGCATTGTGCAATAACTGTGCAATAACATTGTGTATAACTCATATAACTCATTGTGCATTGTATAACTCACAATTTTGTATCCGTTAATGGGGATGCTGATTTTGCTGCCGATTGCCAGGCTTGATTTCCAACGTTGGCGGCCTGTTTTCTTCCTGGAGAATTTCGACAATTTGGCCGTCGCTTCGCTTACCGCCACCAAAGTACCACACTGAAACAAAGTTGAACAAAAATACAATAAAAATGGCGGAATTGGATTGAAAATACAATCAACTAACGTAGAAATGGATAATTTATGGTTAGTGAATATGATTAATTGTGAACATAGCAGCCAACGTATAGTCTGTTCAAGCAAAGAAGACCCTCAGGCAAAATGGGAAAATGACTACAGCTTGGTCAATATTTCTTCAAGAATTATAAATGTGGTCTTAATAGTAGATCGAATTGTTTCCTACAATTTGAGTTCAAATTGATAATTTTTGAACCAATATTGACCGAGCTTGAGTCATTTTCCCATCTTGCCAGAGGGTCTTCTTTGCTTGGACATACTATATCTCAGTGAAACAAAATAAAACAAAAATAACGGAATTGAATGACCGAAAGACAATTAACTTGATAATAGATACTTATATAGTGAATGTGATAAATTTAATCACAAATAACAGATTGTATTGAAAAGACAACTAACTAGTGTGAAAATGGATAATTTGTGAATAGTCAATTAGATCAATTGTTAACACATTATTTGATTATCTATCAAAATTTGAAAAAATGATGTTTTGTATTTAACTCAATTTATACTCAAACTTTATTTTTAATAGCACACGGCGGATTTCTGATACGCAGTAGTGATGTAAAAGTCTCGAATTGATACGCAATCGCACAGAGAGGAAGCTCCTTGACAATTCTAGACATTTTGAAATTCTAGTTATTTGGGGTTAATAGCTTATTGTTAAAATTCACATGGCGTTAACAATATCAAAAGGCATTTGAAAACTGTAACTGTATTGAGAATAGGAATCTTGTTAAGATGGGAAGAAAAGGAGAATTCATCACTCATACCTTATCAATTATTTTTTTGAGAATTATTTCGCCATCTGACAGTGTTTTTCCAGTGTGGTCATCTTCGATTTTCTGTGCTAAATCATCCGGGGCTCTGCAATTCATAAGGATAAACTATAAATACAAATCTCCGTAAAAAAATGTCGAAAGACGTAATTCAGTATAAAAACATTTATTCAAAAACTCAAAATTTTAAATTCAATTCAAACAATATTGATGTAGTTTGTGTAGTATCCACACACACTGATTACTGTGTGGAGTGATTTGTTGCTCCGTGAGGGCGGTTGCTAGGAGCTTGGGTTGTTCAGTCACAAACCCCATGAACTGCTTTTGGACGGGTGACCGTAATGTGTATAAGGTGAGTGGAACCCAAGGCTAGTAAATCTTACCAGGTGGGATATTTGCCTGGAAATTATGGTTCACAAATCTGACGTCACTAATTTTCTACAGTGTCGCACTCTAGCGCCCAAAATGAAAATCACAGCTGATGAAAATGTAAACATAACCTATTTTCGTTAGTGTTGGAGAATATTACTGTTGTAATTGATTCTGATAAGTTGAGAACATCACAATTTACAAGGAAACAATATTTTCAAGCTGTCCCAGTTGTTTTGTAGCGAAATATGATTATTTTCATTTTTATAATCGTAATCGCATAGTTTGCACCCACACAAGCTTACTTTACTTTTTTCTCAATGAGAGCGCCAGCTTCTCGAATCTTTGGCCCCAATTTATGACAACAATAGCATCATATTGTTCTGATATTACAACATTATTCTTCATAATTCGACTGTGATAATACTCAATAATTTAATTCATCATTTTTACATATTTTCACAATTATTTTCATTGATATGATATTAAGCTTTTTACATGGTATTTTTTTATTTTTCAATTCTCTATGGAACAGCTGGAAAATTGGAATCCTAGATACATGTCCAATCATAAATATAGGTATAAAGCATAATGTAAAAAATAAAATTAGTGACGTCATCCGGTAGGAAAAAGAGGACTGTTGGGCTCTTATGGACGCTGACCTACCTGGTAGATTTACTTACCCTGAGTGGAACCTAATACCAAGCAGCCCAACAAGGAAGCCATAGTCTGCTCAAGCAGAGAAGACCCTCTGGCAAGATGGAAAAATGTCTCCAGCTTGATCAATATTTGTTCAAGAATTATTGAATTGGTCTCAATCGTAGGAAAAATTCTGATCTACAATTTGAGATCAAATTGATCATTTTTGAACCAATATTGACCGAGCTTGACTCATCCTCCCATCTTGACAGAGGGTCTTCTTTGCTTGGATGGACTATAACTACTTATCAACAAGTATAGGGCCCCGTTTGAAGAATTATTGAATTGGTCTCAATCGTAGGAAACATTCTGATCTACAATTTGAAATCAAATTGATCATTTTTGAACCAATATTGACCGATCTTGACTCATTCTCCCATCTTGACAGAGGGTCTTCTTCGCTTGGACAGACTATACATGTATATATTTTTTTGCCATCCAATATGACTGTGTATAGTGTTGAAGTTGAAAAGATAGGCGGTTTCATCTGTCTCTTGTGCGTGATTTAACCCTCCAAAATCTGGTTTATTGTCTCTTTTGCAACTCAGCAACTTCATCTAGGCATAGCTAAATGACAACTCTAATTGGGACCACCAGCTGTTGGAGTGCACAAGGAGCAGACGAAACGGCCCAACTTTTAGGTGTCGGCAATACGTCCGGTTTTTCCAAGCATCGTCAAAATTTTTGACAATCTTCCAACGCACCAACAGCTGATCATCACACTGTCAGGAAATACTTTGGTGTGCATTCTTCAATTACAGAATTGCAATCTTAAATAAAATGTTTATAACTGTTGAACTGTTGATGTTTGAAAAAGGAAATCTCTTGAAATATTATTGAAGATGTGCAGTAGTAGTTTCAGAGGATTTACTTGACAACTAGGTTATATAAATTAACCTAGTTTCGAACTTTAATATCCATCAAAATTTGGTAAAAAGACGTTTTGGACATAAGTCTGTGTTTTTAACCAAGAAGTTTAATAGTTTCTGTAAAATGAATAAATAAATAAATAAATAAATAAAATTTGACATCATTTGGGCATCGTCCAATGTGTTTTTTTACTATGATGCCCACATAAGTATTTAATTTTACTTGTGCGTGGGTTATGGAGTGTGTGAGGGTGATTTATGAGGTGCATAAACGACCATGCCTCTGTTGGGATTCGAGCCCACGACCGGACAGTGTTAGCGGACTGAAGGTTGTAACGCCCTAGTCCACTCGGCCGGCCTATTTGTTTTGATTTCTCCAAACGGGGCCCAATACTTGTTGATAAGTAGTGTTTTAAGTAGTTAAAGTCTGTCCAAGAAAAGACGACATTCTGGCAAGATGGTGAAATGACTCCAGATCGGTCAATATCGGTTCAAAAATGATTAATTTGGTCTTAAGTTGTAGATCAGAATGTTTCCTACGATTGAGACCAATTCAATAATTCTTGAACAAATATTGATCAAGCTGGAGACATTTTTCCATCTTGCCAGAGGGTCTTCTTTGCTTGAACAGACTATAGGTTCCTTGTTGGACTGCTTGGTGTTAGGTTTCACTCAAATTTATAATTGTAGAACCGATATTGACCGAGCTGGAGTCATTTTCCCATCTTGCAAGAATGTCTTCTCTGCTTGAACAGAGTAGAACATACTCACATGAAAATCGCTTCGATGTCCTGGTCAATCAGGGCTGCCACCACACTGTCCATACACGAATCGTCCACATCCTGATTGAACGTGCTGAACACAACCAACTTGGTAGTTGTAATGTGGTTGGCTTTTTTCAGTTGTTTGGTATCACTGAAAAGAGAATTGGATTTAGTTGGCAAAAACAGTATTAGATTTTTTACATTGCGGATGATACCCACATAAGATTTAATGGATGGTGATTGATGAGGTGAAAAACAGTCATGCCTACTGGGTCTCGAACCCTGACCGCAGGCAGTGCTAGCGGACTGAAGGTTGTGACGCCCCAGCCCATTGCGCCAACCGGGCCGGTTGATGAACATTAAATGGGTAGAAAATTAATAATGAAATTATGGGAAGTGCTTCCAAATAATAATAATAATAATATTCGTATAACCTGGTTGGCTCAGGTCTGGTGTCAGAGTTTTCAGGTCGCTCCTGATCAATTTCAGGGCCTCTGACATGACTTAACGACTGTTATTAGGCAGCCGGGACCGACGGCTTAACGTGTCCATCCGAAACACGGGGAAGTGCTTCCAAAGACGTATAACTGACTCTAAATGGAGTTGTCAAAGAGGTTTTGTACAGGGAACGAGTCTAAAAAAAGCAGGCGATCGCTGCGCTACGCGTGGTGATCCACGTAAGTTAGCTTCATTGCTTTTGCTTGTTATTATGAGTTATATGTATTCCATATCTTATTAGGATAAGACACAGTTGAAAACTGAATTTTGTTATCAGAAATCATATAAAACGTGTGGTATTTTGAGTAAATATCATTTCTGAAGAAAGTTTTAGTTTGGCAATATATTTGCAGATCGAAACAGCACATTTCATGGTACTATATTATGTACTTCAAACACATATTAAAGTATTTTGAAACACATGGAATATTTTTTCCTATAGTAACTTGATTAATTGTCTGTTTTACTTGTAGTTCAGGCTAATAGGATAGACATTGATCTCTTTAGCATTATAAAATATGTGCTGCACCACATGTAATACAAAAATTTTAATAAATAAATGAATAAATAAATAAATATATTTTGTAATGGCTGGGCCGAGACATAACTATTTTTGAATTAACTTAATTTTCCTGTAACTTAATGTAACGAAATCCTGATCGGTTGGGAGCTTGATTGTGGATTCGTTCGTCCAAATGCCTAATTATTATTATATCGAACACCCAATTTAGCAACTAGTCACTACGAGCAAGGAACTTCAATAAGAATGATAGTTTGTGATGGTTACTATTCAGCAGGTTTATTGATCTCTATTTTTAATTAAATTTGGATTTAACAAAATAAATAGTAAATTGTCAAATATCATGTCAGCTACAAATCTTGTGAAAAGAATTTGAAAAGTATTTCTTTAAAACAAATTCAAACCTTCAATTTACTTTTGAAAACATTGCTAACCTGCTACTTAGTGTTAAGGCCTCGGTCAAAGTTCTACTAATTAAATTAAAATTTGAGCTAGAAAAAAAAACAACAAAAGTTTGGCACTCACCATAATAATTTTCAAAACACACAAGATACACAAAATACACTAGATACTCTACTGAAACTGAAATTTTAAATACTTTCAAACTGAAACTAAAACCCCTACAACTTCTAGATTACTTTCATTTTATATGTCTCTTTTAACCCCTCTAGATGGACAACCCATCTAGAGGGCTGAGGCTTTTTCAATAATTAACTACATTTTCCGATCTGCTTTCGGCCGTGTCTCGAATCGAACTCTGGCTCCTCCACTCAAAATTTGCCCCCTCCAACGACACCCGGTCGCCTGCACGAGCACTCAGCCTATCTTAAGTGGAACAACCAAAATTCTCAAAAGGTCAATGTACGTACAATTCCCAAATACAGTAGCTTTTTCGACATGAAATTGAAACTGATACTTGGAAAATGCACGAAAATTGCACTAATTCTGACACCTAAGCAGCAAGTTAGCAATTTCTTTAAACTAATCAACATTAACAATGCAATATATTCCTCTTTTGAAAATCAAAGTTCATGTCAAAATTCTGTTCAACTCTATTAAAAGTTCATCAACCTGGAAAAAAAATATTGAACATAAAAAAACTACAATATACTACCTCTCAATATTCACACTATTACAATTTATTGACATAAAACGCCAGAAATGCATAGTGACTGCCAAATTGATGTTTTTCTCTGATTAGGCTACTTTTAACACGAGACCATCTTATAGAGAATTATTCACCCAGAACGTTTTGTGCCTCTCACACAATTATAGTGTCGAAACAAAGAAGACATTCTGGCAAGATGGGAAAATGACTTCAACTCGGTCAATATTGATTCAAAAATTACAAATTATAGAGCAGAATGTTTTCTACAATTTGAGACCAAATTTATCATGTTTGAACCAATATTAACCGAGCTGGAGTCATTTCCGTATCTTGCCAGAATGTCTTGTTTGCTCGAACCGACTATAAAACCAACTTACAGTTGTGTGACTATACTTACTCCATTTTCTCTTTGAGACAGTGCATGCCCACCACCATTGCGTCACACCAGTCGCTCCGTTTGACCAGAGTGGGAGACAGCTGTGAAACAGCTGTCACCAGATCCCAGGATCCGGACATGAATGGCAGTACCACGTCGACATTTCTGTACTGATCTTCGTCGGCTAGAGGGTTGTTGGTTGTGTCGGAGCCGAACGTGATAACGCTTAGCACGTCTTTGCTTTCGCTGAACATCTGAAATAATCGATAGAATTCATAAATAATGAGCAAAAATACTTATTCAGAGCGAAGGGAAATTGTTCTTGTTCAAAAATTAACATCTGCAATGAACAAGATGTATAATCATTTTTACTCTATTTAATGATTTTTCAAAACTCGATTAACTTTCTTTTTAAAATTTCACATATTCACCAGAAATTGTATCATTGGTACCATCACGGTGTTCCTCAAGCTAAAAAAAACAGAAAATGTCGTGCGCAAAATGCCGAATTCTCCTAAGTTTTCCTGTTATCCGCCAATTCGTGTTTTTATGATTTTACATCATAACCCGATAATAAATCTACACATCCCTTTGAAATTTGGTATGCCCAAGTATGATAGCACAGTGAGGCACTACTCGGTGAGACGATTTGATCGAATCAGCCATTTCCACTTTGGTTCAGTTATGCATTATTGATTCCAAACAGGGTCCGGATTGGATGAGATGGAAACGTCTTGCCTGATGAATCATATTGGTGCAATCGTCGAATTCATCATAATGACAAATCAGACCGGACCGGGCCCGGACTGGATTGGAAGAACCTTAATGAGGATTTCAAACCGCATATCTTTCCCAAACTCTATATCAACAATATGAGAAATATACTATTGAATATGTGTTACACTATAGAAAATAAGTTGTTCATTATTAGTCTAGGTACTGTAGAGAGTGCTTATACCTTTTTCAAAATAATATTCGTAGCACATTCTTTACACTTTTCTAGAAACTCGGACCGATTTTCAATACTGCTCAGCCCACAGTCGATGACAAGGGCTATCGCCTCCTGAAAAACAAACCACAAAATCAGCAGAAACTAATAACTGAACTATAAATTGGAACACTAGTTTTATAAATGAGTTCAGACCTAGTTTAAAATTGATCAGACCAACTGATGATGAACTACCGACTTTGAATCAATGCATATACATGAGTTCAAAACTGAATAATTTTTAATCTCTTATTAGACCTAGTTGGAAATTAGTGGAAAATTTCCTATGTCGACCGCTTCACAGTCGAAATTATAGCTGTAGGTGTTATAATTTATGAAATATCATCTTCTAATTATTTGATACTTACAAAATCTTTTTTACTCATATCTTGCTAACTACGATCGACCGACGACACAAAATTCTTATCAATGGAAAACTGTGAAAATTGGATGGGTTGATGTAGCTTCTCTGGATATGGGATATGAGGCAAATTGCAAACAGACTAAAATTTTTAATCGAATAAAAATACAGCAGTACCACCAAAATTTGCAATATTGTAATGACTAAAATTTAATTTGTAATGTAGAATCTTTATACTTCAAGTCTTCATTCAACTTCAACTTGAACCTAACCTAAAAACTTTGTAGATGCGCGCTTCCACAGCTTACTAGATTGTGATTCACAATGAAACCTTGGAAATTCACAAAAAGGGTTTTCATAATCTACCAAAATTCTATCTAAACGACAAATATATATTTATTAAAAGTATTTTCAATTCAACTGATATGTTTTCTTCAGTACTAGAAAAGAATGAGCCCAGTGGAGAGCAAAACAACTTCCTTTTCCTTGCAGTTAAGAGACGAAATCCAGTGAGTCAGTCAGATTATGCAAAGTGTTTTGTTGATAATTTTGGAGCTAACCTCTCATCTTTTGTGAAAGAATTTCAATTTTAATTTATTTTGAACAGCTAGAATTGTTACTTCTCATCAGGTAAGATTCTATAAAGCAGAATGGATTTTCACAAAAAAATGTATCATTTTTCAAATTTGTCAAAGATTCTTGTCCAGTCATTGTAGCCTACATCATTGAATAAGAGTTGCCTCTGACCTGTTTCGATTAATTAAATTATTATAATTATAGTATAAAAACTAATTTATTATTCAAAATTCATACTCATTCAAATACGTTACAATCAAAAACTGTCCATTTCCATACAACAAGCATAATCTCAAATCAATTCTCAATGCCAACCTTGTAAGCCACAAGACAGCTCAGTTATTAGTTTAACTCATAACTATATTATGAGTTTGACTCAGTTATTTACTATATTTTCCCAACAAAGCTTATTTTGGAATGGAACCATCCTCGTATTCCTGAAGTATTTTTGCGGAAATACTGACTTACATCATTTCTTGCTGCTTGAGACATAACTTAGTCTAGGGAATTTGAAAGTTTTCTTCTCATTTAAACTTTAATATCACCAGGTAAAATAGTGCTTTCAATTTTTCAGGATTCTTCAGTGACCTTAGGTTACTGCACCATAGGTGATTCCAGGTTCTAGTTTTGATTGAAAGGTAAGTTCTTAGGCCTATGTTATAAATTAATCTTTCATATCAAAAAAACCTTCTGACAATATGAGTCTGGCTCGGTCGATATTGGTTCAAAATTTGATAAATCTAGTCTTAAATTGTAGGAAACATTATGATCTACAATTTGAGTTTCAAATTTATAATTTTTCAACCAGTATTGACCGAGCTGGAGTCATTTCCCATCTTGCAGGAATGTCTTCTTTGCTTTGACAGACTATATAACTTGAACTTAACTTTACTCAAACTTGGTTTTCAATAATCGTCGAAAGTCACTATCTACATTTTAGGAAAATTTTATTGCATAAACGACCATGATCAACTAACTGTAAGTAGATATTTTTTATATCTGAGTTCTGCTGCTTGCCACGGTTTGGTATGAGTAGGCCTACATGTTTTTTGATACTTCGGAAAATGTCAATAGTGACTGTAGATTTACATTTCATGACCATGGTTGGTTAGGTCGATTAAAACTATAGTCTGTCCAAACAAAGAAGACGCTCTGGCAAGATGATAAAATGACTTCAGCCCGGTCAATATTGATTCAAAAATTATTCATCTGGTCTTACTTGATACTTGAAGTCTTCATCTTTGACCAGCAGGGCTGGATTGATTGCGTCAAGGGTGGGCTAGACGATGTCGCCCAAGTTGTCCTCAAGGTACTCCCTCAATGAGTAATATGCTCTGCCAATGAGTCAGGACTTCAGTTTTGTCTTAAATCTGCTGTCCTCCAGACACTTTACTGCAGCCGGCAGCCTGTTGAACATTTTGAGGGCCAGGTTGGGAAAGCAGTCTTTCTTCTTATTGAGTCTACAGTATGGGACATTTAGTGAAAAGCCACGTCGTAGATTCCGGCCATGAAGTTCCGCTCTTGTTGTAAACAGGTTCACATTTGTCTTTACATATAGTTAGCTTACAAATATGTAATTGCTGTAGACTGTAAGTATTTCCAACCGTCGAAAAATTTGCCGACAGTGGTCCAAATAGCCACTTGAAGAGATTATTCGGACTGCATTTTTTTGAAGTAGTAGAATAGCCTCACAACTAGGGACATGGCCCCCACAACTGCAGGCCATAGCTCAGATGACTATGGAAAAGTGCATGGTATATGGATATAAGATGCTCCTCCAATAATAAATTGGTCTCAATTGTAGGAAACATTCTAATCAACAATTTGAGACTAAATCAATAATTTTTCAACCAATATTGACCGAGCTGGAATCATTTTCGAATCTTGCCAGATGGTCTTCTTTGCTTGGACAGAGTATACCATACTTTTGACTTTTGCCAACTCTCATGAGATCCACATTGAGACGTTTATCTAATCATAAATGTTTTCAAAGTTATTGAATTCTCACCTTCTTCTGGCCTGTGCTAGTATCATTTTTCTTCATTTTAAACCTTTCAACTCAAGTCAAGAGAAATAGGCTATATCATCTCTATATATAAAAGCGAAATGGCACTGACTGATTCATTCATCCATCACCAGAACTAAAAATCCACTGAACCGAATGCGTTCAAATTTGGCAGGCATGTTCAGTTGGACGTTTAGATGCGCGCTAAGAACGTATTTTAAAAACTTTTCAGGAATTTGCAGTCACGAAGCCTTTTGTCTCAGCTGACACTGACAGAGGTTTTGCAGGCGAGCGAAGCGAGCCTGACTCACTTACACTGCCTATACTGTCGGGGGTCCAGGGGCGGAGCCTAAAGAAGGCGGGCGGAGAAGGCGAGCGAAGCGAGCCTGCCGGCTAGTTTTACATATTGCTACACAGGCCTATTGCATAAGTACGTTAGGACTAAGTAAGTTATGACTAATAAATAAGTTACTCTTACTACAATGTGGTTCTACAGTCTTTAGCTTTTCCATCCTACTTTTTCATGACAACGTCATCAATTCAATAGAATACGTGTTTTCTATTGTTTAGAGACGTTCAATATCAAACACCCATGTTTTGTATGTTGTTTAAGAGACGCCACCCAACCGCCAAGATGTACGGAGGCTGCGAGGGACCCGAGGCGATGTACGTGAAGCTGATCTCGTCCGACGGCCACGAGTTCATTGTGAAGCGGGAGCACGCGCTTATGTCGGGTACCATCAAGGCCATGCTCAGCGGGCCCGGCCAATTCGCCGAGAACGAGACCAACGAGATACATTTCAGGGAGATACCGTGAGTAGAGTATGACTGGCTTGTTTCAGATTTTGAGTGGTTGTGAAGGTGGTGGGGTGGCGTAGCTTAGTGGAGGTGAAGGTGGTATAGTTGTGCCAAGCACAGAAGAGCCTCTTGCAAGATGGCGGAGGGAAGTGAGGGTGTAACTACGCATGCGCGGAACTGAAATTTTCTAGGGTAAAATCACTTCAACCAATCCAAGGCTATTCCGATTTTTTGGGAATTTAAAAAGTGGTGGAAGAACCCAAAAAATTACGTAGTCCAGATCAACAACATAAATGATACTTTTCAATAGAAAATATTAGCGCATGCGCATTTTACTAGAATTTCTGATCTGAACTACGTCAAATTCTTCTCTCCCCACCTGTTTTTCATTTTGCCCAAAATCAGGCAATTAGGTATCCCAAAATCTATAGAAGAAGGTCAGGACACGATCCCATAATGCACTGCGGCCGCGGCCATATTGGGTCTTAAACCCGAGAAAGTTGCTCATATTAGTAATATCTCAGCTGTAGTGACTTTGAATAAAGGAGTAATTTTTGGCTCAAAATTTTGAAGTTTTGAATCTACCGTCCGCTTTTGAGACTCAATATGGCACCCGTGTCCTGACCTTCTTCTATAGACGTTGAAGTTGCCCAATAACCTTGAGCGAACCTACTGTTTTTACACTATATTATAGTTCCGGGAGGCTGAATCAACAAATACAAAGCACACATTGCAACTGTCAATATGATTCTGTAGTCTGCGCCATGACCAACCGTACATAATCTGTAGTACAGGGCCATGTCTCATAAAGGTTTGTGGATTTTATTAAAGTTTCTGTACCGAGCTTCGCTCTGAAGCTGCGGCGAACTGTTGAATTACATAAATATGTTATTGTAAACAATAAATTAAAAATTGATATGATCACCTCTCACAATTTTTTGACATGAACATGTGTTATAGATTTTAATGTAACGCGTTTACTCCAGCGACAGCGTTGGACGATAACAGCCATACAACTTGGGAATATGCCTGAATAAGAAATATTTAATTCTTTTATTAATCCTGCCAGAGAGTTTTCCCAGACATGAGACCTGGTTCAATCTTATTTTCCATCACGGTTATACTTATTACATTTCAAATTTTTTCTAGACGCGTTCCACAAACATACATATAAACATACATACTTACATACAGAAATTACTCGCTTAATATAATAGGCCTAAACGTTTCCAATGAACGAAAAATCTACAATATCAGCTGTTTACAAAATACGACGAAAGATTCCCAAATGATATTTTCCATACTGATAGTGCAATACAATAACCTCAAATAGATTTTTTGGTTATGTTTGAACATCATACTGTAATATTATGAAATATTGTGTTCCAGAAAAACCATAAACATATATTGATTTCACGAATTAAAATATTTTTATATTTATTTAATTATTGACTTGATAGCACAAAAAATAGTCTGATGCCCGGTTTTTCCAAGCACACTCAAATTTGAAGGACCCTCAAGTTTACTATTCTTTCTGCATTTCCTATACTTATCATAGAAAATGTCAGCTGTTCGTCAAAATTTGAAGGTACTCAACTTTGAGTGTGCTTGGAAAAACCTGGCATGAGTCTGTACTATTTCTTCCTATATTTGGTTATATTAGAACAATTTTCATTTCGACGATATACCGGTTTCGGTAGTTACACCATTATCAAAAAGTTATTCATGTTGAATAAAACTACAAGATATTTGTCAAGCCAATGACTTATTAAAAAGTCGATATACCGGTTACGGTAGTTTATCACCATTATCAACCTCTAATAAACATTACCAGAGTTTACTCGGGAGTTTACCAAGATTGATAATGGTGTAAACCAAAACCGGTACCTCGATTTTCTAATAAATCAGTGGGTTGACTTATCATTACTGTTTATTTATCATTATTTTACATTTATTTTTCTCCTGAAGCGTGCATTAAAGTTAAGATAAAGTTCTAGTAGGTACCCAAAAATTTGAATTTCCATGAGGACCTAGACATCTTAATTAGATTAAAAACTGGTTTTGTGCAGTCAAATATTTATATTTTTAATCAATATTGACCGAGCTGGAGTCATTTTCCATCTTGCCAGTATGTTTTCTTTGCTTGGACAAACTATACAAAGCCTACAATGTTGACTTGCAAAAAAGTTCAATTTTTGTCCACGGAGTGCTATGATCGTTTTAAGTTGAAAGACTGTTGCACAGTGGCCACCTACTATAAGTTGGTCTGTCCACGCAAAGAAGACCCTCTGGCAAGATGGTAAAATGACTCCAGCTCGGTCAATATTGATTAAAAAATTATCAATTTGATCTCAAATTGTAGATCAGAATGTTTACTACAATTTGAGACCAAATATAATTCTTGAACCAATATTGACCGAGCTTGAGTCATTTTCCCATCTTGCAAGAGGGTCTTATTTTCTTCGACAGACAGACATACCAGATTCCGTATTAAAACGAATTTCGGCACTTACAACGTTATAGAAATGAACAATTCATTTATTAGTTTGACAGAAATTAGTACTTACACTTATTTGTTATAAAAATAGACTAATGCCTGAAGCGTCATCAACAGAATGTTGATGAAAATTTTTACCAGATAACAGGCATTGGGGCCAAGTTTATTTTGAATAAAACGACAAGATAATGTCAAACCACTAATTTATTAGAAATCGAGAGACTGGTTTCGGCTGATTCACCATTATCAATCTCTGGTAAACTAGAAATTGTTTATGAATTTACAATGAACATTTATTGATTCGTTTATTCGAGAAAATACAATAAACTGGATACAAACACGGTCTAAAACTACTTTTTCCCAAATTTTGATAAATATTCGAAAAGAGGTTATCACTCTAGTCTAACCAGGCAGTGAAGACCCTTTCGCAAGATGGAGAATGACTCAAGCTTGGTCAATATTTGTTCAAGAATTATAAATGTGGTCATAGTATAGTCGCTTGGTCAATATTTGTTCAAGAATTATAAATGTGGTCTTGATAGTAGATCAAATTGTTTCGTACAATTTTTGAACCAATATTGGCCGAGCTTGAGTCATTCTCCCATTTCGCCAGAGGGCCTTCTTTGCTTGGACGGACTATATTAACTTTTTCACACTGAAAAATAATTATGAATTTTGAATTAGAATTTTGAAGGTTGATGGAAAAGACAGGATAGCATAAAAAATCTATTTAAAAAATTGTAAATATCTAATCACACTTTATAATGCCACTTTCATAACAATCGGAGAGACTGGTTATCGAGACTGGTAATCGGGTTTACTAGAGATTGATAATGATGTTGCAACCGAAACCTGTATCTCGATTTTTAATAATTCATTATATCTGTGTTTTGACAATATCTTGTAGTTTTATTCAATATGGATGTAAGTACAACAATATCACCTTCACAACTAATCAACAAGTGCTAAGCTTGCAATGCTGTCAATCCAGTTTTAGTTTGAATTTATTTGAAGTACTCACGCGCTTGGTCCGTCCGTGTAGACTTTTGGTGAATTTTGTCTCTTGGCCTATAGGTAGTCTGTCCAAGCAAAGAAGAACCTCTGGCAAGATGAGGAAATGACTCCAGCTCGGTCAATATTGGTTGAAAAATTATTGATTTGGTCTCAAATTGTAGATCATAATGTTTCCTACAATTGAGACCAAATCAAAAATTTTGAACCAATATTGACCGAGCTGGAGTCATTTTCTCATCTTGCCAGAGGGTCTTCTTGCTTGGACAGACTATATATCAGCTTAGTAACTAATTTATTATTCAATACACTAAGTTGAGCTGAAGCTAAAAAGTTGAGCAATATCATCTTCTCCTTGTGAGCTGATGTCAATTAAAGTTGTCATTTAGCTATGCCTAAATGCTCAGGTGTGCATCAATCCTCAACTTCTATAGGTAGTTAATGAATTATATAGTTCCCGATTCCATTAACCCTCCAACATCGCGTTTTCTTTCTACATGTCACGTTTACCATCAGTAATCTATAGGTATTGACTTTTTCTCTATCACCAATCATTGTCGGTCAATCTTTTCATCAACTCAGTTCTCTGCTCTATTTCATTTCATTCTATTCTCATTCTGCATCTTATCATTCAATTTCATTATCTACAGTGATTCTTATCATAATTATAAATTAAAATTTACTCGCATAATTAAGATGCGCTAGTTTAGTTTAATGCCAGCTTACCTGCGCTCAGGCTTATGCCTTTGCAGGTTTCTTTCCTATATTTGTTTATTCTAATGTATGCTATTGCATAAGATTTATTTATTATTTTCATTGTAAATTGTAGCAATTGTATATTTTTGCAAAAGAAAATAAAATTTGATTTGATTTGACGTTTCTGAAATCAATAGGCTAAGGCTACAGTCAAAAGATGCATTAAATTAGCTGCTTGTAGGTTACCTTACATACAAGAGACATACAAAATCGCCTAACTTTTTTGGCTATATTTTTTATGCTAATATAAATCCACTCACTGAGGCACGTTTTAAATGGACAAAATACAATCGATTGAGTAAGTTCCAGAGAATGCGTTGGAAAAACATAGCTGCATTGTGATTGGTTCGGGCGTGGCTTGGTGAGCTGTAAGCTTCTCCCACTTCTGAGTCTTCTCAGCGTTCCTCCTTTCTTGCGTTCTGTCCAAGCAAAGAAGACCCTCTGGCAAGATGGGAAAATGACTTCAACTCGGTCAATACTGGTTCAAAAATTATAAATCTGGTCTCAAATTGTAGAGCAGCATGAGACAAAATTTTTAATTTTTGAACCAACATTGACCGAGCTCATTTCATCATTCTGCCAGAATGTCTTCTTTGCTTGGACAGACTATATCAGTAAGTAATGTTTCCTTTATCTCAGGGCTACTTTTATAACTGTTTTTGTATTTTAAATAATAATCACAGTACCCTTTTCAATTAATTTCATGTTTCGACTATCTATAGTAATTTTGAAATTGAAAGTGACTATAAATAGTTGGAACATGTAATATTGAAAAGGGTACTGTGATTATTATTTGAAATTTAAAAAAAAACCGTAAGTAATGCTATTTAAAAAATACAATATTGTGAATTCCAGAAACTGTCAGTTCGTACTGTGACAGTCCAAAATTGTAAGTGAATGGGGAAACCTGCAGTCCAAAATAGCTGTAAACCGGCAGGCCGATTGTTGGACGATCAGCTGTGAACTATTGAACTGTCACCCCAAACTGACAGTGGATGTAGACTCTTACAGTTTAAACTGATAGTGGTTGTTGGCCCGCAGTTGTTTGTCAGTCTGAGGAAAAACTTGATCAATAATTGTAACATTTGAAACTACTGTGTTGAATAAATAAAATTATTATTATCAATCTTGATCAACGTCAGATCAAAACGAACGTCACTACTCAGTGAGTGTTTTCTACTATGAAAGTAATTTTTTTATAATTCAAGTATTATTTATCATTTATTTATCTACAATTTACTCATATGTTTAATCAATTTTTTACAGGTCTCACGTACTACAGAAGGTGTGTATGTACTTCACATACAAGGTGCGATACACGAATAGTTCCACTGAGATTCCTGAGTTCCCGATCGCGCCACAGATTGCGCTAGAGCTGCTCATGGCTGCCAACTTTCTCGACTGCTAGTCAACGATTATAATCATTATTATTTTTATCAATAAGAAATAAATAATAGGAATACTCAATACGGTTTATTTTTTCGATTATGTTGCTCATGTGAAGTCTACTGTAGAGTCAGTCGCGTCATAATGTAATTGATTGATAATTATTGAATACTAAATATTGTTCATTTTGGTCTGTATTTAATTGCTCTTAAGAATTTAATAGCACAGCAGGTATAAAGGAATTATATTTATTGATTGGGTCTGTGTCACACTAAGCCGAAGATAGGGAGCTCATTATTATAAAGAAAAGAAAAAAATCGAGAAGAATCGTTGCTAGCAGAACAGCTGATTCATTGTAGCTAGTGAGACATACATGCTAGCTTCTGATAGCAGGTACCTGCTATGGAAGCTAGTACGTATCTCGCTACTAAGTAGCTGCTAATTAAGTAGCTCAGTGTGACTCATGCTTTAATTGAATAATGAATTACTTCTGATGGAAGTTGGCTTTCTCGTGAACAATTTCTTATGTAATTATAATAATTATGGTCTATTGAATGAGCCAACATTTATAGATTATTTGCTCTCTCAACTAACTTACCATTAGTTAAGACGTTTTTTATAAGATATGCTGATGGCTCATGTAATTAGTGGAAGACGTAATGCTACATTGATAACAACTTTATAATCTAATTTTAATCTAAATTTTTATATTTTTTTGCAGTTGTATTTCAAAATGAAAACTATAGGTATAGTCCGTTCAAGCAAAGAAGACCCTTTGGCAAGATGTGAAAATGACTTGAGCTCGGTCAATTTTGAATTTGATCTCAAATTGTAGGAAACGATACGATCTACTGTTAAGACCACATTTATAAATCTTGAACAAATATTGACCACACTGGAGTCATTTTCCCATCTTGTCAGAGGGTCTTCTTTGCTTGGGACAGACTATACCATAGGCCTACTGCCAAGTTCTCTATGCTGTGAATTAAATTGTTCTAGAAATCCAATTGATTTGAATAATAATTGAATTATTTACTTCAGAAATGATTGTTTAGGCTACTTGTAGGATATGAAATTGACGGTTAATTCCACATTCAATTATAATTGAAGATTACTATATGTATATTTCAAATCTCTTGCTCTGAATAAATAAGTAAATAACCCAATTTACGGCTTTATTCTGTGTTGAAAATGATATTACTGTATTTTCTGAAAATTTGAGAATCTGAGTTCTTTTTTATTTGTATTATCTCGCAATAAAGTTCAGTACTTATTTCAGTTGTGGTATTAATTTTCATTGGTCAATGCTATTTCCATATGTTATTCATCTTGAGTTGAGAGCCTCAATAAAAATATAATTATAATTCAATTTTAATAATTATTATGTTTATCAACTTGGAGTGTCTGGCGCCTGTTTCGGATGTTTTAGAAGACCTGCAATATAGGAAAATGTGATGCTGATCACACACTAGACTTAGAAATATGTTTGCGTTATAGAAACTGTAAGAACTTTGTCTTTAAAGTTCTGTCAGGGCAGTCTGGAAACTGTCTGCAAGTGCGTAACGTTTTGGCTGAAGTGCTCTCGGCTCGATATGCTCTTGCAGATCGCTCGCCGACTATCCTGATAGAGCTCAGCACTAACTGTTGTGTCAGCTATATCTAGTTAGCGGTTTTATTGAATTTAACTCGATCGTGTATAAATAAAATCGTTTTGATAAATTTATTAATCGACATAGGATGGATGAAACTACAAATATAGCAGACGCCAAAAAGTTGGGCGGTTTCGTCTGCTCCTTGCGCACTCCAACAGCTGATGTTGTCAGTTAGAGTTGTCATTTAGCTATTCCTAGATGGTAGTTTTGAAATCGAGAGGTAATAGATGCTTTAGATCAGCTGTTAGGTTACCATACATCACGATCTAGAGACAGACGAAACCGCGTAAGTTTTTGGCTTCAGCTATACTGTGTAATCAGTAAAGTCTCCGTAGATTAAACCAACCATGGAATAACTTCGATCAACCTTGAAGCTTTAAGCTCTATGCAGTCAAAATGGGAAGACGTAACCTTAAGGTTGAGGCCGCACTGCCGGTGGGTTGAGCCTGGAGGGTGGAGGGTAGTTGGTAAATCTATAGAACATACACACCATCCACAGTAATACATCGTATGAATGGTATGTGTTCAGCCGCCATCTTGAAATTCTTAAATATGGACAACATAATTTCAAAAAACAGAATGACACATACCATTCATAGAATTTATTACTGTGGATGGTGTGTATGTTCTATAGATTTACCAACTACCCTCCACCCTCCAGGCTCTTCCCACCGGCAGTGCGGCCTCAGCCTAAGGTATGACTCTCAAGCGGCAGCTCGAGCTGCGCTGCTCTAGGCAACACAACTCTATTCATATAACTATATTACACATGTTATTCTGTTATAGTCTGTCCAAGCAAAGAAGACCCTCTGCGCCTCTGGCAAGATGGGAAAATGACTCGAGCTCGGTCAATATTGGTTCAAAATTTATCAATTCGATCTCAAATTGTAGGAAACAATTTGATCTACTAGTTATAAAAACATTTATAATTCTTGAACAATTATTAACCAAGCTGGAGCCATTTCCCATCTTGCCAGAGGGTCGATCTTCTTTGCTTGGACAGACTATTAGGGCTACTAATGTATACTAAATCAATAAATAGTGAAATTCACCGTTTTTTAAGTCATTTTCAATTGAATTTCACTATTTTTATTGATTTAGTATACATTAGTAGCCTTAATAACAGAGTTGAATGTATAATAATCTATATCTATGAAAGCGAAATGGCATTGACTGACTGATTCATCACCAGAACTAAAAATCCACCGAACCGAATGCGTTTAAATTTGGCAGGCATGTTCAGTTGAACGGTTAGACACGCGCTAAGAACGGATTTTAGGAACTTCTCAAGGATATGCCAAATATTAAAGTTTTTCTATAGTTTTTCGGCGTTTTCCTCATTTTTTCGAGAACCAATCGGTAGAAAATGTTGATATTTGGTAGGTAGGTTCAGATAAGGTCTAGAAATGTTGTTTTTAAGATATTTTTGAATTCCGTTAAAGATTACGCCAGTAATCAGGTTTTTCAAAATTGTAAATGTTTTGCGGGTTGCATATCTTCTGCCTTCATACGACCAATCCTTACTGTAAATTCAATGGTTCAGCGAGATTATAGATAATCTAATTTGGAAGATATTGAATCAAGTTTCAAACTATGTCTGATATAGTTCCCAAGGTTACGGTCAATATCAGCGTTTTACTATTTTTCGGAATTTTCAGAGTTTTTCTTGGATTTTTCGAGAATAAATTGGTAGAAAATGTCGAAATTTGGTGAACAGGTCCAGATTATGTCTAGAAATGTTGTGTTCAATAAGTTTTGAATCCCTTCTGAACGGAATTTGCAGGCGAGCGAAGCGAGCCTTTTTGACTCAGCCTCCACTGACAGAGGTCATGCAGGCGAGCGAAGCGAGCCTGTTTGACTCACTGACATTGCTGATACTGTCGGGGGTCCAGGGGGCGGAGCCCCCTGGCTAGGCGGAGAAGGCGAGCGAAGCGAGCCTGCCGGCTAGTATAGATATATGAATAGAGTTGTGATGGCTAGAGCCGGGCTGTTCGAGCTGCCGCTTGGATACTAATCGAACCTCGACACAGCTTCAATAGATATCCTTAATAAATCTATAAAATTAATATTTATTGTATTTATTAAGATTATTGTATTAATGCAAAGTTGAAATAGGAAGAGAAGCATGAAACAGTTTCAATAGATATTGAATACTTTCAAAATAATACAATCAGTTATGGTTCGAAAGTTTATTTAAAATTGTGGAATCATAACAGAATACAAACATGTTATTGGAATTTCAGTTTTAAAATATGGGTTTAAGCTACATTAAAACCACAACACATGAAATTCCATTAAGTTTAATTATTTCCATAAATTGATCAAACATAATTCCTCAACAAATTAATAGAATCTACAGTCTTTTCAAAAATTAATCTGGCTAACAAATTTTGGTAAGAAAACAAAAGCAACCCTTGCGATTAAATTCTTGTAATTCAACTGGTGAGTTTTTCAATAATTTTCCAGAAAATTCCAGCTACATTTACAGAAGTCATTCATGAATAAATAAATGAAGTTCAAGAGAAAATTTTTATTAAATAATAAAGGTAAATCCAATTAGTGAAGTTTCTATTATACAGTACTTTAATGAAGGAGGAAAATATGAAAATAAAATCAGAAAATAATAACTTGTCTATTGCAAAATGGAATGAATGAAGTGCTTAAATGAAATAAGAGAAAATTAGCATAATACTAAACAAAACATAATAATACTGGTTATGATGAAGGTAACTGATTATAATAGTCTAGTATTCTTGATTAATCATGGCACTTTGAATTAATTTGACAAGAGAGATTCACAAATATTGATTGAGGCCAATTTTACAGTAAGCCGCGTTTACACCGGAATGTTAATAACATTTGTTAATAACTTTTATATAATATATACGTCTATATAGTAATACGTTATTCAAAATTCTTATTCTCGCAGTGTAAAGGCGAAAAGTATCGTCTCATTCGGATAGGTAACATATTTCCACCTATTCTGTGCTTGTAGTGTAATGTACTATAACATTCTGGTGTAAACGCGGCATTAGGCACAATTTTTATCTTGGAATGGTTCATAAAATCATAAATAAAATAGTAATATAAGGTACATTTCTAGTAAATTTCTAGTACAGTCCGGTAAATTATTTGTCATTTTTGCACAAAACATTAACTATAGTGATCTTAGTAATCGTGATAATGATAATAATTAATTATCAATTCTGTCTCCTATTTGAAAGATTTTCACTTTCATAGAAAAGGAACTAAAATGAACACATGGTAAGGGTTCATGGTAAGCTAATCTAACCCTGAATTGACAATATTTATGAACACCATTATATTATTTAGAAGTGAACATGCGATAAAATTATTTGCATCTAAAATACCATTTTGCAGTTTTACAAGTACGTGCAAACAATCAAAGTTTAAACACCTAATACATTAACCTTACATCACATTATTACAATTAGGCCAAACTTGATAAATGCTAAATAGTTTGCATTACAGAGACTCAAAATACAGTCTCAGTGTAGATGAATGACGCCCAAAAGTAAGGCGTCTTCGTCTGTCTCTTGTACGTCATGTAATCTACCAACGTACGGTAATGTAAAACATCTATTGTCTGCTTTGATTTAAAAACATAATCTAGGCATAACTGAATGACTACATCAGCTGAAAGAGCGCATAAGGAGCAGACGAAACCGCCCAAGTTATTACGAGTTTTTTGAACAGTTTGCAAAAAAATATTGTTGAGATATAATATTATAATCATTGAGATAAATTTTTCTAGTTTCATTCTATGAAAATCTTGAGCGTGCAAAAGTGTTGTGATTGAATACTTGGACCATTTCCAATTATTTATTCCAAATTCTATTCTATTTCAAATTGTATAACAATAAGTTGAATAGGATCGAATAGGAAATCATTAAATGTAAACATAATTTTTACGACAGGAGTTGTACGCGCGAATATTACTAAGAATAGTCTGTCCAGGCAAAGAAGATGGGGAAATGACTCCAGCTTGGTCAATATTTGTTCAAGAACTATTAATGTGGTCTTAATAGTAGATCAAATTGATTCCTACTATTAGAGATCAAATTGATAATTTTTTAACCATAATTGACCAAGCTTGAGTCAATTTAACATCTTGCAAGAGGGTCTTCTTTGCTTGGACAAACTATAATATTGTAACGGCGTGACTTCTCAGGTTACGTGAAATTTAGCGGGTTCCCCATAACTTCCATA
Source organism: Sogatella furcifera (assembly GCA_017141385.1). Taxonomy (NCBI): domain Eukaryota; kingdom Metazoa; phylum Arthropoda; class Insecta; order Hemiptera; family Delphacidae; genus Sogatella; species Sogatella furcifera. Next base: position 67,284,906 of record CM029548.1, read on the forward strand.
AAGTAATGAAACGACCAACTAGCTTAAGAAGTTTCAAAATATGTGAAAGTTGTATCTAAAATATCAGACAAACCTTTAAACAATAACAAATAAATCAACTTTGGTAGAATACAATAAGTTGGACCTTTGGCTGTAGAAACTTTGGAAAATTAATTACTTTATTATTTAGCGTATGGCTTTTAATAGTGGGGAGACCCAAGGGTTGTTCCACTTCGCCAGGATAACCTCATTTTCCACAAATGGAGACAAGAGTTATAGTTCTTTTAAAAAATTAATTACTTGAACTTGTAACTTGAAACTTGGACAGTTGTAATTGGGTTGAGAATCTTTATTTTTATCGCCCAGAGTTTCACATAACTTACATTTATTTTATAGAGTTTGAAATTGATAATTTATCAAAATAATATTCGGTAATAGTAATTCAACTAATTAATTTTATTAACTTGATTGTTCAAAATTTAAAAGAGTAACGAATTCATAATCAGTACGAATCTAAAAATATTAATTGTATAAAATAATCAATTTTACAATTCCATTAAAAATTGTAGCCTACATCACCTTAACTTGATCTGAAATAAGATTTCTTCCGTTAAGGTACCAAAAAGGTATAAATAAAAATAAATATGCTTATGGCTTTTAATGGTGGGGAGACCCTTACGGGTAGGTTCCACCTCGCCAAAGTGTACTTGGCCAAATACTGGTCACCCATCCAAGATCAGTCCACTGTGTTTGTGACTTAACCTCACAATCACAAAGCAGACACTCTCACCAGGTGGCCAGTACCCAGTACTATACCAAAAAGGTATAGAGTTGGCTTCATCACATAATCAGCATTAAAATGACTTCTATTGTTTTAGGACGGTATTACACGATAATAGTTCTATCATAATGGTTGATCATATGGGAAGAGATAAAGATACTATTACGTATTTTCATCTCTTTCCATAATTATGATCATAGAACTATACATTCTATTATCGTAACTACATATCGAACTAAATAGTATTATCGTGCAATACCAGTCTTGCATTCAAGATTGAGTTTGATGAGAGTTTTGATTGAGTTTGATGAAGGTTTGATGATTGAGTTTGATTGAGTTTTGATTGAGTTTGATTGAAGTCTGATCAAGGAGGTGCAAAAGTCTATAAGATTTAATACACGATTTGATAAATACGACAAGACGTTTCAATATCATACAAAATTATACAATACAATCATAATATTGTAAAAATCGAATTGTAATGTCTTGTATGATTCTAAGAATGTTACGAAGTGTTTTACTATCGTATCATGTATGATTGACTCACGCTTTAGGCGCTACTTTATACGCGCTACAGCAAAAATAGATAATTATAAAATCAGCTATATATAGTCTGTCCAAGCAAAGAAGACCCTCCGGCAAGATGGGGATATGACTCAAGCTCGGTCAATATTGGTTCAAAAAATATAAATTTGATCTCAAACTGTATGAAACAATTGAATCTATTATTAAGACCACATTAGTAATTCTTGAACAAATATTGACCAAGCTGAAGTCATTTTCTCATCTTGCTAGAGGGTCTTCTTTGCTTGGACAGACTATACAATGTCAGCGCAGGTGGTTCAACACAAAGAATTATCCTTACAAGCGTCTCAACTTTCAATTTCTCCAATTTCAAAATCTTTCAAAATCTCCAATTTCAAGCGATTCTCAACAATTTCACAGGTTTGTAAAAATAAAATCTATTGTTTCACATTTTGCTGAAGGAAATACGATAGTACTCAACTGTCTCAAATGTATTGATGAAATTATCAGTTCACAAATAATCTTGCTGTTCAAATTGTTAAACATTAATTTGACAAAACTTTGATGCAATTTGATCGTAAACCTCTATGCCTCTATCCCATCATCAGTTCACAATCAGGTTCAGTAATTTGTTTATTGTTCAATTTTTATGCACTTGCACTGATTGAAGGTCATTCAAGCTTCAAGGTGACGACATGACCTTGAGACACTGATTAAATTTCAAGGCCAAAATACGACCTTGAGAACACTGATTGAAGTCCAAGCCCAAAACATGATCTTGAGTGCACTGATTAGAGTTCGATTTTGTTCAAGATGACCTTGAAGAGTATGGCATGACCTTGATAGGACACTGATTGAGTTCCAAGGTCGTTCAAGGTGAAGGCATGACCTTGAGCCGTTGGAAGGCGGCCTTTTCGAGGGCCTCGCGATGCGACGGATGCGCTATCTGGATGAGATGGTAGGCGCGCTGACGTAAGCTTTTTCCGAACAGCGACGCGATGCCGTACTCTGTCACCACGTAGTGCACGTGCGCGCGTGACGTCACCACTCCCGCGCCTAATTCAAACATAAAACAATAATTTTTGAAATTTGTTATTTTCATCAACCAGCAAATGTATTTGGTAGAATATCAATGAAAAGACTGAACATTTTTTATGCAGATACACCAATGTAAATGTAAGGCGGGTATTACAAGATAATAGTTCTATTAGCATAGTTGATCATATGGAAAGAGATAAAAATATGAAATCATATCATTGATAATAGTTTTATTATCATAGTTGATCATATGAAAATATGATTTCGTATTTTCATCTTTTTCCATATAATCAGATATGATAATAGAACACTATTATCGTGTAATACCAGCCCAAAGACAATGCGAATGAAGACATTCTCGCAAGATGAAATGAAATGAAAATAATGAATTGAAAACATAGAATTTTGTCTGTACCACTGTTTATTCAATCCACTTTCAATTCATTATGGAAAGATACCACAACATCTCATCAAATACAATAAATTTCGAAATGAAAATATTCTTTATTGGGCGAAGTTAGGGCTGGGAAGTCCTTTCTACCACTCAGCAAAGTTGAGTAAGTAAACAAAGTTTGTTCATTTTGTCTCAAGTGATTGTGAATAGGGTATGATTCAAAGGGTTCTCAAATCATCCAAAAATTACAACCCTATTGAGTGATACACGATGAGCAAAGCGAAACGGTTTGAATGGAGTTTGCAGGCGAGCGAAGCGATTTATTGCACTATTATTGACACTGCTACAAAGCCGGCCGGGGGTCCAGGGGCGGAGCCCTCTGCCTAGGCAGATGAGGCGAGCGGAGCGAAGAAATTCACAATAATTATTTTGTAATATATCTATTACAGAATATCTATTTAGAGCGTTGTCTCACCTTCTTTGATAAAGGGAACGATTTTGCTGTCGCCAGTCTTTGGATTGGTGGAGACCATTGCAATGATCGGCTTGCCTTTTCCGTCCAGCGCCTCGGATGCACCGCGAATAAAGTCCACTTGTCCTCCAAAACCTGGCGAAAACACAAATAAAATTAATTATCATGAAACATTTACAAGATACAGTCGGTCCAAACAAAGAAGAGCCTCTGGCAAGATGGGGAAAATTACTCCAGCTTGGTCAATATTTGTTCAAGAATTATGAATGTGGCCTTAATAGAAGATCGAATTGTTTCCTACAATTTGAGATCAAATTGATAATTTTTGAACCAATATTGACCGAGCTTGAGTCACTCTCCCATCTTGCCAGAGGGTCTTCTTTGCTTGGACAGACTATAAAAATCTAGAAATAGAAGAAGCACAAAGACGAGAAATCACAGAAATGTATATTCTTTGTGACATAGTCTGTCCAAGCAAAGAAGACATTCTGGCAAAACGGGGAAAATTACTCCAGCTCGGACAATATTGGTTCAACAATATTATAAAATTAGTCTCAGATTGTAGATGAGGAATGTTTCCTATTATTTGAGGCCAATATTGATCGAGGAGGAGCCATTTTCACATCTAGCCAGAATGTCTTCTTTGCTAGGACAGCCTCTAGAATTAATCTAATACCTGCTTTAATTAATACTCAATTATTTCATATAAAATCACATACAGTATTAGTACAATATGTTCAGCTTCAATTTTTACACTCTGATACTTCTTTTGAAAGTGATAATGTATGAAGATTTGTTAGTGGAAGTCCTTCTAGTCCTCATGACTTCTTAGCTCGATATTGCCAGTTCCTTATGCGTTACAACAGCTGATGTAGTCAGCCTAACAGTACTGGAACAGCTGTCTAGAGAATAGAGTAGCGAATACACTCTAGTCAGCTGATGACTTGTTACTGGTCAATAATTGGTACAAACGACATTGCCTTGATTTATGGCTACAGCTCTAGCAATCATTTTTTAGTTAAATTTTTTTTTAGTTTATCCACAGTACGATATTCCAGTATATTACACTATGTAAGGCTGCATTATTTATTTATTTATTCATTTTACAGACAATAATAACTTATTGGTTAAAAACACAGACTTATGTCCAAAACGTCTTCATACCAAATTTTTATGAATAATAATGTTCGAAACTAGGTTATTTTTTCGTAGCACTTCAATTAAGAATAAATTTTTAGTCCAGGAGAAATACCAAATTATTAAATTTTGAATTTAGAGCAATAAGGTTATTCCAAATTAATTCAATTATAGTGAATGAAATCCTCCTACTGTATACTTTCATCATAATAGAAATCAGCCCATATATAGTTGTGCCAAGAACAGAAGAGCCTCTTGCAAGATGGCGGAGGAAAGTGAGAGTCTAACTACGCATGCGCAGAACTTAGAATTCCAGGCTAAAATCACTTCAGACAACCTACCGTTTTTACACTAATCCTAATCATATTGATTTCACGAATGAAAATATTTTTTTATTTATTAAATTATTGACATAGCACAAATCATAACATAATTATGAACTGAGACAGAAAAAATAGTCGAAGCCTGTACTATTTCTTCCTAAATTTGATTATGATACAATTTTCATTTCGAATACTGGCAGCAGTGAATGGCAGCCATGTTGCCAAAGGCCCTTCTGTGCTTCACACAACTATAGCTATAGTCTGTTGAAGCAAAGAAGACATTCTGGCAAGATGGGAGAATGACTCCAGCTCGATCAATATTGGTTCAAAAATTATCAATTCCATCACAAATTGTACGAAACATTCTGATCTACAATTTGAGACCAAATTCATAATTTTTGAACCAATATTGACCTAGTTGGATTCATTTTCCCATCTTGCCAGAATGTCTTCCTCGCTCGGAAATGTCGACCAGGCTTCAGTTGCTGTATTTATGCAGTTGATTGCTAGTTATAATTATAGTTATAGTTATAGTTATAATATAGTTATTATTATGTAACAAGCGTGTTCCTACCTGAGAACATTCTCGGTCCAATTGAATCGGACACCACCTGGCCTGTGAGGTCCACTTCGATGCAGGAGTTGATGGCCGTCATCTGTGGCATCTGAGCTATCACAAACGTACTGTTGGTGTAGTCCACTTCTCGCATTTCTAAACGTGAAACAAATAAAACAGAACCATTACGATACATTGACTCGAAGATCAAAGTATTTATTGGAGTATCATTATGTTTCTGAGAATAATATTACAAAACCACTAACAATATTCAACGTTTTAAAATTAAGCTAAAGAGATTGTTAAAATATTATTGAGTACATACCATACCCTATTTATTTAAATATTATTTATTTATATGATCAAATTCTTTTCTTAGCCCCTCTTTACACGGCGGATTTCTCATACACAGCAGTGATACAGAAGACCAAATTTGATACACAATCATACCGGGAAGAAGCTCATTGATACAAAATATTCTCAACGTGATACAGAAGACCAAATTTGATACACAATCATACCGGAAAGAAGCTCATTGATACAAAATATTCTCAACGTGGGGTTAGCACATTTGACTAGGCCAAAAATCAGCGGAAAATAACTATCGGCTCTCTGAAACCTGGTGGTTTGTTATATAACTTAAAAATTACCTCAACTACGTTTAAATGCTCTCAAAATGTTCAATCATTGAGAAATGGATTACATGCCAATAGGTTTACCATTTATGTTTTGCATTAAGGGTGGGTGGTAGTGGACGGAACTGCCGAACGGCAAAATCAAGCCCTATAAGAACAATGTAATTTTTATCAATCTCTTGAATCAGATAGTGCCTCTATTTATGGACAGAATTTCACGTTCTTTTATCTCATTGGAAAGAGAATTGAATTCTCCAGGGGCGTAACTTTTTACTTTTACGATTTTTAGTTTATTTCAATAATTAGAGTTCAATACTTTTGTAATTAATTAATTATTCTATAATTATTAAAAGAAACTGAAAATCAAAAAAGTGAAAAGTCACGCGCCTGGAGAATGGAATTGTCTTTCCAATAACGTTGAGAACGTGGAATTCTGTCCATAAATAACGGCGCTATATGCTCCAATCTCTATATATATAAAAGCGAAATGGCACTGACTGATTCATTCATTCATCACCAGAACTAAAAATCCACTGAACCGAATGCGTTCAAATTTGGCAGGCATATTCAGTTGGACGTTTAGACGCGCGCTAAGAACGGATTTTAAAAACTTTTCAAGGATACGCCAAATATTTTAGTTTTTCTATAGATTTTCAACGTTTTCTTCATTTTTTCGAGAACCAATCGGTAGAAAATGTTGATATTTGGTGGGCAGGTTCAGATAAGGTCTAGAAATGTTGTGTTGAAATATTTTTGCAATCCGTTCAAGATTACGCCAGTAATCAGGTTTTCAAAATTGTAGATGTGTTGCGGGTTGCATATCTTCCGCCTTGATACGACCAATTCGACCAAACTGTAAATTCAATGGTTCAGCGAGATTTTAGATGAACTAATTTGGAAGATCAAGTTAGAATCATTGAATCAAGTTTCAAACTATATATACTTCCGATATACTTCCCAAGGTTACGCTTAATATTAGCGTTTTACTATTTTTTGGAATTTTCGGAGTTTTTCTTAGATTTTTCTAGAACAAATTGGCAGAAAATGTTGAAATTAGGTGAACAGGTCCAGATGAGGTGTAGAAATGCTGAAATAAATTTCGAATCCCTTCTGAACGGAATTTGCAGGCGAGCGAAGCGAGCCTGTTTGTCTCAGCTGTCACTGACAGAGGTTTTGCAGGCGAGCGAAGCGAGCCTGTTTGACTCACTTACACTGCCTATACTGTCGGGGGTCCAGGGGGCGGAGCCCCCTGGCTAGGAGGAGAAGGCGAGCGAAGCGAGCCTGCCGGCTAGTAGATTGATAAAAATTACATTGTTCTTATGGGGCTTGATTTTGCCGTCTACTACCACCCACTCTTAATCAAGTTATGTTGACTTTCTTGCCAATTGAGAAATGTTAAAATACGTAGTATATATTTCCAAGTTATGTAGTAAAAATTGAGAAAAACATAGTTGGAAAGCTTTTAATAATGTATTATTCTGTTCCAAAAGTAATAACATATTTTACCATGGTTACAGGAAGTGTTAGTGTGTGATGATTTTCGGCTCTAAATTTTTTAATTAATTTTCCTATTTTAATGAAAGTTTGGAACTATTTTGTGTTTTTCGGATCAACCCTTCAAAACTCAAAATTTTAAAATTATTATCACTTTAAGATCATTTCTTTGAGTGAGAAAACTTCGGCTGAAGAAGAAATTTGGACTTGTAACCTCAAATTTTGGACTATATTTGAATGAAAATTGTGTTTTGAAATACCAAGGGCTATGCCTGTTCTTTCTTATCAATGTGTTTTTGCCAATAGATTAATAAATGAATAAACAAAATATATAAATGAATGTCTTTTCTGGATTTTTTAGTTACTACACTTGAAAACTGTTTCTAAAATGATTTTATTCTAGGGTGTCAGACTGCTAAGTTTGGCAGTTTCGTGTGTACAACACTGATAAACAACCCAAATCAATGTACTTTTATAGATTTGGCGATTGAATCAGCTAACTGGACGATCACTTTCTTTTTATCTATCTCAAATTCAAATTCAAATTCAAAATAAATTTATTCTCCAGAATCACAAATCAAAACATATATGACTTTCATGACAAGAATAATTCTATTATTACTGTATGTATCCTACTGCTATAGTGTTCCTCTTACAATAGAATATCCTAGCAATGTGAAAAACCTCTTAAAACATTCATAGCCTGGAAAATAATCCCAAAGGTTTGAAACCTGCTTGGGCAGAAAAAGTTGTTAAAAAATAACAACTAAAAAGAAAACTGGAAAAAAGAAACAAAAATAATATTAACTAAAATGACAAAAAAAATCCTCAGTATCAGTTGGACAGAATTGAAAAACTCAATGAAATGCAACAATAATTACCATCGGTTGAAAGCGTTATTGACAGATTTGTTCAGGAACTATCTTGCAACTTTTACTTTTTTTCATTTACTATTTGCTGATTAGAACATCGTGATACAATAATAATTTATACAATAAGAATGAATAATGATATTATCATTACAGAAACATAGTATCTACAACGTTATCACAATCAAACTATGTTGTCGTACAATCCATATCCCTCTTCATGGATCAGGTGACTATGCACCAATCTGCAGAAAGATATTTTCTGCCTACATATTTTTATATTTACAGGAAGCTTATTAAAAAATGTTGGAGCTAGGTAAGTGTAGAACTTTTTGAAAATGGATAGATTGGGCTTTGGGATCAGCACATTATGCTGATTCCTCCCAACTCTGTACACATTTATCACCTGCATATCTACGCTCCTATCATAAAAAAGTTTAAGGGTTTTATAAATATATAAGTTCCTGATTGGCAAAATTCTGAGCTCTTTGAAAATTGGTGCAGAGTGTTCATATCTAGCTCAGTATGACATTATTCTTACAAAAGATTTCTGTAAAATTATGAGTGGAAGTAAAGCAGACTTATATGCTCCCCCCCCCCCCCAAACTTCCAGGCCATACTCAAAATTTGAATTGATGAGAGCGAAGTAAATCTTTCTCATTAGCTCTGGATTGCACACAGTTCTGAGAAGATAAAATATTCTATCTTTCTTTCTCTTCAACACTATGAATCTACCCCTTCAGCTTAGCATTCGATTTTTAATAAGAAAACTTAGATGTCAAATTTCACAAAATATTTATTATAAAAGCTTACAGTACCAGTTTTCACATTTTACCAATGCATCTTCAGCTGTAGCCTATTGGGGAATGAGGATAGAGAAAGACATTTTCAACCATTGGATCTTAGAAAATCTGTAAGCTTTCTTAGAAAATCTTAGAAACTGTAAGCTTTTATAATAAATATTTTGTGAAATTTGACAACATCTAAGTTTTCTCATTATGGAGATTTCACAACATCACCATCAATTCTACAAATTTTATCATTAGATTCTTATTGAGAAAACATCATTCGCTAGTTTTGTTGTTCAATAGAGACCGACATAATTATTGTTACTGTTCAAAACAAAGAGTATCAGAGTATTCGTTAAACTAATTGTTAATATTCGTTAAGAGATAAGTCATAGAGCCGCTTGTTTTTGTCAAACTCAATTTGTTTTCAGTTCAATGTATTCACAAGTAAACTATATTATGAATCGCAATAATAGAATTTGTATTATCTATTACTGACCGACAAAAGGATTGTCGTTGACAAAGTCGTAGAGCCGCTTGTTGCCGATGAGGAAGCTGGTGACGATACGTCCTCTGCCGACAGTTTTCTTGGCGTTGGTGATGACGCCACGCTCCACCAACTCAACCACTCCGTTGGCGAACATCTCTGAATGGATGCCGAGGTCCTTGTGCCCGCCCAACAGCTCCAGCACGGCGTCAGGGATGGCGCCAATACCTGACAACGAACAAAAAAAAGAATTGAATGAGAAAACACGAAGCATCCCTCCAATCTCCAGTTGACTACTTAATATGGATCTCATGTCAACCTGACAGTCAATTTATCTCATTTAACTATGACAATTTAATTGACAATATTTCCACCAAGTGAATATTCACACTCTATGTAACAATAAAACTATTCCAATTATTCTTATTTTACCATTACATATTTCAGCTCATAAGAGTCATTTTCAAATGCAATTGAAACAAGTAATATAATGCTGAAATAAAAATATTTTCAAAAAAGATTACTGTGATTAATATTGTTTAATGATGTATGGGAAAAACCTATGGAATTTTGTTTTACACTGACAAAAAATAAGGGAGTGTTTTACATACAGCTTCGCATCTTACTCCTGTACAGTATTTCAGATTTGATATTGGTATAGTCTGTTCAAGCAATGAAGACATTCTGGCAAGATGGAAGAATGACTCTAGCTCGGTCAATATTGGTTCAAAAATTATCATTTTGATCTCAAATTTTAGGAAACAATTTGATCTACTATTGAAACCTCTTTAATAATTATTGAACAGATATTGACCAAGCTGCAGTCATTTTCTCATCTTGCCAGAGGGTCTTCTTTGCTTGGACAGACTGTATGCATCCCATGTCAATCGGACAGTCAAGTCATCTCATGTAACTATGAACATATAGCATTCTCTGTGATAATGAAATGGTAATGGATTTGGCATTTTCAACAATATTCCTACCCAATTGAATAAGTAAACACGCAACATTCCTCCTATTTCCAGTTTCATACTTGCTATTCTGCATTATCCTTGCCATGCATGTCATGTGAATCTAACAGTCAAGTCATATCATCTAATGATGGACGATTCGTCTTTTTCAACACTGAAATGATAATGTATTTAGCATTTTCAACAATATTTCCACCAATTGGATGAGAAAACATGCAGCATTCCTCTTTTTTCAAGTTACATCCTAGTTGTGCTGCATTATCCTAGCTGTCCATTTTGTACGGTGTCTGTTTGAATTTCTTTCCTTGAGTGAATCGACGTGTTTCCAGTTTTTCTTCAGTTTCAATTTCAATTCTTCAATTTTTTTTCAAATTTTCTTCAGTTTTCAATTTTTCTTCAGTTTCAGCATCAATTAAATTAATATCATGTATTATTATACCTCTCAACAAAAAAAGCCAATGAATTCATCAGTATTTAGATTCCTGATGGATGCCAATGTCGAAAACAAGGTTACAAAATGTTCAAAAGTGTTGGCAGTGGAATGCTTGAAGAGTCCTACAAAACAAATCATGCTTCATTGATCGAGGAATAGAGAAGAAATCAAGCTTTCAAATCACATTTCCTTATTCTTAGGGCTACTTGACAATGTTTTCTATTCTAACATATGAATCATAGTACCCTTATGAAATTATTTTCATTTTAGCATCACATGTCATTTTCATTTTAGCATCAGCTCATAAGAGTCATTTTTAAATGCAATTGAAACATGTAATGCTGAAATAAAATGGTGTTGTGTAGTATCCATTCTTTTTTCCACTTTTGAATTTAAACTTAATAAAAATCACTTTTGAGTGGAAATAAACTTTACTTACATAGTAGTAACTAGTTTCGATGAAGATGACCACCACAACAGGTCGAAACTAGTAACTACAATATAAGTAAAGTTTATTTCCACATGAAAGTGATTTTTATCAAGTTTAAACTGAAATAAAATATGCTCAAAAGGGTACTGTGATTCATATTTTTTCAATAAAGTAGGGGAAAAGCCTATGGAATTTGGTTTTACACTGAAATGAGGGAGAGTTTTACATTCAGCCCTCGCACCTTACTCCTGTACAACAGAACGCCGATTAACCGAATCATCAATTATTCCGAATCGGTGAAAGTTTAGTCCAAGTTTGACACATTCTTTCTATTTAATACAATTCCATGTCCAATTATCCGAATTGATCCCAGTCCCGTTTACATTGAATAATCAGCGTTCTACAGTATTTCAGATGTGATATAGTCTGTCCGGAAGCAAAGAAGACATTCTGTTAAAATTGGAAAATGACTCAAGCTCGATCAATATTGGTTCAAGGCTGATAAGCTTGGTCTCAAATTGTAGAAAACCTTGTACTTTACAAATTGAAACCAAATTTATAATTTTTTAACCAATATTGGTGGTGCTGGAGTCATTTTCCCATCTTGCCAGAGGGTCTTCTCTGCTTGGACAGACTATACTCTCAAAGATACCGTCGTAATGGCTTCAATTGATTATTTATGAAACTAGATACAGAAATGTTGTGCGCTATCATAACATAACTTATGTAATACTTTATTCTTTCTTTACAATTGCGACTTGATTTCCAAGTATTTTAAGCAAAGGTTGAATGAGTGATGATGAATGATGAATAAACATTAAATTTTTCAACAATCTCAACAATCCACTCTCGTTGACAGTGAATAAAACTAGTCTTTCAGATAGATCTTACTCAATGGCTCATCAGTTCTTTTGGCTAGTACAAGATGGGAAAGCGACTCCCGTTGTTCAGTATACTCACCCATCTGCAGAGTGGCGCCGTCTTCGACCAAATTTTCGGCAATGTGTTTGCCCAGCTGACGCATGTCGTCGGTGAGCGCCGGGGAGCCGTGATCGGGCAGCGGCGTGTCCACCTCGCAGGCGTAGTCAAAGTGCGACTTGTGAATTGTGCCGTCGCCGAACGTGCGCGGCATGTGACGGTTGATCTGAGCTGCAATGCAACATAATAAGTTAAACCATATTTTCAGCTTGATTAAACAATTGAAAAATGAATCAACATGACCAAATTACAAAGAATATACAGTAGAAAGAACTGGTCGAGACCGAGTTCTGAGTATAGTCTTTCCAAGCAAAGAAAACATTCAGGCAAGATGGAAAATGACTCCAGCCCGGTCAATATTGGTTCAAAAATTATCATTTTGATCTCAAATTGTAGGAAACAATTTGATCTACTATTGAAACCTCTTTAATGATTATTGAACAAATATTGACCAAGCTCAAGTAATTTCCACATCTTGCCAGAGGGTCTTCTTTGCTTGGACAGACTATACCTGAGAGGAAGATTCAGGGTACATTTTATTGATCATCAGGTTGAAAGAGCAATAGGCAATTTATTTTAAAAAATCAAAAGACTTATAATTGAAAAAAAACAGGATAAGAAAACAATAGAGAACACAAAAACGAGAATACAATAGTCTACAAATGAACGAAAAATTGACAACGGCATCATAAATAAAAAATTATGAAATTTTCAATCTTTAAAAATGTATGAGTCCCAGTGTGTGCGTATGTTGACAACTGTATTCCTTATATTGACTTTTTCATAGCCAACGCCAGAAAGTTAGGCTTTTTCATCTGTTTCTTGAGCATGGTGTGACATACTAAAAGCTAATGTAAAGCGTATTTTGTATCTTTTGATTTCAAAAACCTCATTTAGAGCACAACTCTGATTAACGACATCAGCTGTTGGAGCGCACAAGTAGCAGACAAAACTGTAGATAATTTTTTTGTCGTCAACTATGGACATATAGTCTGTCCAAGCAAAGAAGACATTCTGGCAAGCTGGAAAAATAACTCCAGCTCGGTCAATATTGGTTCAAAAATTCTAAATTTGGTGTCAAATTGTAGGTAACATTCCGATCTACAATTTAAGAACAAATTTATAATTTTTGAACCAATATTGACCGAGCTGGAGTCAGTGTCCAATCTTGCCAGAACGTCTTTTCATGTGTAACTTTTTGTTTAACAGACTATCATGTGTAACTTTTTAAAAGGGAATTGAAGCGTGGACACGTAGCTTCCTCCATTACTGAATGCCATACAACTTTTTGAGTAGTTTTATTTTCCAACACTTTATGTGAAATGTCTCATTTTGTAACCATAAACGAGTAGACTAGTCTCACAAACTATCCTGCACAGCATTTTGATATTCTAGACGAAAGAAAACGGCTTGGAACGTTATAATTTCATGTGCTTCGAACCTAATTTCTAACTGTACCAATAACTTTGTTAATCGCACCATCTTGCGGGATTATTCAACTACAACCTATTCACGATGACTTGAAACGAAATAAACAAACATTTTGTGTGCATGTGCGTGTAACGGTAGGTTTTCTTCCATGTGAAACGGTCAGCCGCTGTCGAACAGCTGAATCCAACCACCTCTTGTGATTGGCTACAGTCCGACTTGTATTGTCTCAAGACTCTTGTGTGAAGCTGTGATCGGCTACAGCTGTTCGACTGCGGCCGACGACCGTTTCGCATAGAACAAGACCTACCTACCTTTACATGCACACACACGCAAAATGTTTGTTTATTTCGTCTCAAGAGATTGTGAATAGGGTATACCATACATGATACGATTCAACTATTATCTCTATTTATTAACTCACCAATAATAGTTTTGCTGTATGTAAGGGCGGCTCTCACACAGTCCACACTAGTTCCCGTCGAACAATAGCCTTGGGCGTCGGGTGGTGACACCTGCAAAATAGATAAATATTCAGTTATTTTATCAAAATTACAATATTACAATACAGTATAACCTTCTTTGTCCTATAGTTCAAAATGAGTACTACAAGATGTTGACATTCTCAAGACATCTCATTTGAAAAGGATAAATAATATTCATTTATTCTATCACATTCACAATACAGGGTGTTTCAGGAGGAATGTGCAATACTTCTCAGGCTGATTCCTTACACCAAGTAGACAAAAAAGTTCCATGGGACCAACCCCCAAAAACGCTTTGCTACCGAGATAACAATGGCGGAAAATTGAGATTTTTCAAAAAATATTTATTTTTCTAATTTTTTAGAGGCTTTACTGAGGTTCTAAAATGATCAATCCCTATGTAAAATTAGCTGAGGAATTCAATTAAACCAGTCTGAAGTCTGTAACTTCAACTGTTATTGAGATAATTGAAAAAAATATGCTTAAAACGCCATTTTTCAACAATAGGGGTTATAACTGGGTAAGGAATCATCAATTTGCATTTTTTTATTAATGGAAGTTGAAGAGAGTCATGGCGGCGATTGTGTAAATCTTACCCAAATCTCAGAAATAGCGATCGAAAATCGCAAAATCACTACTATACACAAATTTATCACTTGTGCTATGTTTTGTCAATTTTTCGATTTTCAATCGCTATTTCTGAGATGTGGGTAAGATTTACACAATCGCCGCCATTCAACTTTTTCTTCAGAATCTCTTCAACTTTCATTGATAAAAAATACAAATTTATGATTCCTTATTTAGTTATAACCCTTATTGTTGAAAAATTGCGGCTTTTTAGCATATTTTTTCAACTATCCCAATAACCGTTGAAGTTACAAACTTGAAACTGGTTCTATTGAATTCCTCAGCTGATTTTACATAGGAATTGATTATTTTAGAACCCCAGTAAAGCCTCTAAAAATTAGAAAAATTAATATATTTTGACAAATCTCAATTTTCCGCCATTGTTATCTCGGTAACAAAGTGTTTTTGGGGGTTGGTCCCATGGAACTTTTTTGTCTACTTGGTGTAAGGAATCAGCCTGAGGAGTATTGCACATTCCTCCTGAAACACCCTGTATAACCTTCTCTGTGAAATCATTCAAAACACAAGATGTTAACGTTCTAATCCCATTTAATAAAAAACCATCAACTGAACAGCTTCCAATAAACTCCAACACTTTTCTTCAATCATTCATTGAAACAGACACACATATAGCTGATGCAAAAAATTTGGGCGGTTTCGTCTGTCTCTTGTACGTGATGTAACCTACTGACAGATGATGTAAAGCATGTATTGTCTCTTTTTATATAAAAAATATCCTCTAGGCTTATGCTCAGATGACAAAACTAATTTACAACATCGGCTGTTGGAGCGCAAAAGGAACAGGGGAAACCCGCCTAACATAGACTAATTAAGATACCTTAATGTCAAAATGTACATTTTTACCAAAATTAAGGTACCTTAATAACAAAAGATGTATGAATTGAGTTTTTCAATATTTTGTTAACAAATTAAATATAAGAATGGATCACAATGCACAAGTAAATTGAATTCAATATATTGTATTATCAATAGAATATTACAACATAATATTCTAATCTTTGATAACATATAAGAAATCGATAATATAACTGAAAATGATATTATAGTAGCCAACAATAATACACTTGACAATCTTCACACTTGTTCATTCATTTAGATATGAATTCAAAGTTATTTCATGAAATGAGAAGAATTTGATCATTCGGATGAAACCTAATTATAATATTGTTATTGTAGATAATTTTTTTAATAACTATGAAATTGAATTAGGTTTGAGTATGAAACTAAATGAAAAATTCATAATTTATCAGGCAGACTGAGAGTCCACTCAACCTTATACAGAATACAACATTCAATTTCCATTGAATAAAACCAACATTAATTTATAAATAAACTTTCAACATTAGAAAATTAGAACTTGAGTAATTCATTTCAGAACGAATCAAAGATTTCTTTAAATCTATAGGATTCTATAAACATGCTTAATTAATTACATTCTCAATTTATTTGTCACGTAAAGAACTTAATTATGATTGAAAAAACAAGTTAGTAAAGATCCTATAAACATACTTAAATTTTGGAAATATTAATTTATTTGTCAATGCAAAAACTATAATTCAGAATGCAATTTCGCATAAGAAAGAATTAAATTATTTAAATAATCAGCATGCAATGAATTAATTGACACACGAGAAGTTATTAACGAACAAAACTTGTTTGAATCAAGCCGTTGGATTATAAATCTCAACGAGAAAGTTTGCAAAACATGGTAGAGTCATTTGAAATTGAAAAACGATTGTTTACATTGCACAAAGTATTATCTTGCTGGTCGAGCAAAGAAGACCTTCTGGCAAGATAAGAAAATTACTCAAGCTCAGAAAATGTTCATTCAAAAATTACTAATTTGATCTCAAATTGTAGGAAACATTCTGCTCTACAATTTGAGACCAAATTTATAATTTTTGAACCAATATTGACCGATCTGGAGTCATTTTCCCATCTTGCCAGAATGTCTTATTTGCTTGAACAGACTATTGCACAGACGTCAACTGAAAAGGTTGAGAGTTTGCCAAATAGCTCGCACTTTTTACGCAGTCAAGGCTAAGGCTTCAGGGATCAACTTGTTTACCAAGCTATAGTCTGTCCAAGCAAAGAAGACCCTCTGGCAAGATGAGAAAATGACTCCAGCTCGGTCAACATTCGTTCAAAAATTATCAATTTGGTGTCAAATTGTGGATCAGAATGTTTCCTACAAGTGGAGACCAAATTTATAATTTTTGAACCAATATTTACCGAGCTGGAGTCATTTTCCCATCTTGCCAGAATGTCTTCTTTGCTTGGACAGACTATAGATGTTGTAGAGGTGCTAATAGCAGACATCAAACAAATAGGCGGTCGGCGAATGTCTTCTACCAATTCTCAGCTCTGTCAGTACAGTCGGCGAGCGGTCAACAAAAGCGAAACTGTTCAACTGAGGTCGTTCTCGACTTGATATGCTCTTGTAGACCGCTCACCGACTGTCCTGTAGGAGCTGAGAATTGATAACAGTCATTCGCCAGCCGTCAGCTGAGTTGGCGTCTGGTATGAAAGTTCACTTCTATCTTGAAAGTGGATTGTCACACGTTTTAACTACTGAGTTATGGAAATTATGAATGTCGAGTTGAATAAAAGTTTATTATTATTCATGAGGGTTAATGAGAAACAGCTATTGATCAGTTACCAAACAGTGACACAGGTACGTAATTTAGCTTCAAAGTTTTTTGTAGTAACTCTTGGTTTTATGTTATTATGTCGAATGACTACATAATATTTCAGAAAGAAATTAACTAAATTTCACATCGAGGTATGGTTTGCAATGTTTTCCAACATTGAAATTAAGATGAGTTTTCACTACACAAGTTGACAAAATTAACATAAGTTACTTAGACAAATGACAAAAGCCAACTTGAGAATTCTATTGAAATTATCTTCAAAGCTTATTAATGGAAGAATTATTCTACTCCAAACAAGACTTGTTTACACAAAACTTAGTTACACATCAAAGAAAATTTTGTTTTTGAAATTTGTAATTTATTTTTGTATTGTTCAACAAAGATTAATACATTAGATAGACATAAAAGAGAAATGTCATACATTTATGGTATTGTATCTATTTAGAATTCAAATTAAAATTTTAGATTCATTTATTATTTTGAATTAGAACTCATACAATTGACAAACGATTCAAGTAATTTAATAGTCTTAATCAGACGTCTTAATTGTTCGTTGTGTTGATTGAAAATAGGCCACCGAATTCATCAATTAGCTATCACAATCATTAGAGACGTAACTCAAATATACAATTGATTGAGACGTATGGCAAGGCAACCTGATCTCTAATAAATTCTACACCTACCAACACAAACTTGAGCATTAGTTGAATAATTAAATTATAATTTCTATAAATAAACTTTTCACGTACTAAACAACACATAATAACGTGCAACGTGACGTCATCACATTTGAAAATGCCGCAAATCGGGGAAAATAACTATAGGCTGTTGAAACTAAATTTTTTGTAATGACTTTTTATTAATTCAACTTGAAAAAAAGTTCAAATGCCCTCAAAATGTTTAATCAATGGGAAATAGAAGTTGGTGTCGTGCGTCACCCCATGCTGTCTGAATGCGTTGCTCGATTTGTGTTGTATGTCTAGGGCTAGGCTAGGGCATCTCAGCTAGTACCGGGCAGCCCGAGCTGTCGCTTGGAATGCTACCTCTAAACCAGGGGTTCTCAAACTTTTTGGACCTGCGACCCCCCTTCCAGGTCAAATATTTTGGCCACCCCCCCCCCCCCAAATTACCGACTCAAATTATCATGCTAATACTATGTACAATATGGACGTAGTTATGCAGAAAGGAACCAATCCACAAATATGAAAAAATTGGATTTTTCAATATTTAACATTTATAACTCTTCTTTATGTTGTGAAAAATGAAAAAATCACTGGAAACAACTCTGATGGCGATTATGTGGGTTGGTTCCTTTCTGCAAAACAAATATCCTACTGTATGTGTTATGCAGAAAGGAACCAACCCACATAATTACCATGAAATGGGGAATTTTATTATCGGGAACCAGAATAAAATTTTTTTTCAAAGAGAAAAATCATATGGGGCTAATTTTCTACCCATTGATTACTATCATACAGATAGTTCTGCCCAAATTCCACAAAATTTTATTTAGAAATCTAGGAATTCCCTTCAATATTCCATTTATAACTATTGAACCGCAGGAGCTACAATGTAATGGTAAGACATGAAATAAAGAAAATTTAATTTTCTGAACAATGAGGGAAAGTTTGATTTGTTATCTCCAATGAGAGCTGAGATACATTCAATGTAAGAAACCCTTACAAATGGAAATTTTGAGGGGCTGCTGAGGGGGTAGCAAGATGGGGGGTGGTGGGGAATTTTGGCAGAACAATTTTCTGAATAATCTTAATCGATGAGTAAGAGATTGGCCTCATATGATTCTTTTTCTCTAAAAAAACAAAATTTTAGGCTGGTTCCTATGGCAATTATGTGGGTTGGTTCCTTTCTGCATATCACATTAAGTAAGATATGTTTTTTGCAGAAAGGAACCAACCCACATAAAAGCCATAAAATGGGAAATTAATGCTTTTTTTGTGAATAAATATCTTGTTTATGATATTAAGAGCACATATACGTTCCCAAAATCAGAATATCTTATTGGATAATAAAATAGGGGGTATTATTGTATTTTCAACTTTGGTACGCAATATCTCGAAAGTAGTTGATTGTGGGTTGGTTCCTTTCTGCATAACTCCGTACAATTGTACATTACTATTCAATCCAGGATATTATTTTAATATCGTACGGTTAGAGTTGTACGCTAATGAAATTTGTGTTTCATTGATAATAATAATAATTTGTGCTTATTTTGTAAAATAAATAGTTCCGATACAGAGGGGCCAAACTTATTTCCACCTGGAAAAAATGAAATTTTAAGTTCTCGAAATTAGTTTTTAAGCTTTAAGGTGAGTATTTTCAACATCAATTTTCAATAATTTAACAAATCATACCCTCTCTCCCTCTCAGAGGTATGTACACATCACAAATTAAGCCCTGGTTATAATTAGAATTAATTCAACAAGTTCCTAGCATGTACCTGGAGGTTTATTGCTCGCTACTCTTGAAAAACCATGAGAGTAAGGAATGTTCAAAAAGTGCCACCAATTGACAATATTAATGGTCGCGCACCCAGTATGGCGTTTAAAATTAATTCAAAAACTAAATCAAGAAACCGTTCGATTTTGGAGAAAGACATTGTGATGTGTTTAAGAATGATTTATTTTTGTTGAAGAGACTGTAACTTAAATTTAAATTACAGCTTCAATTGAAAAGTTATGCAATACATTATCTTGTTTTGAAATAGACTGCAATAAACAAATGTTAATCAACAATAATTAATCCAACTTGAATAAAATTGATTGATTTCAAATTGAAAAAACATATTTCAAATCAGTATTATCTGTTTTAATTTCCTCCTTCCAAGTTTGCGACCCCCCGGCACATGCTCCGCGACCCCCCTGGAGGTCGCGACCCACCGTTTGAGAACCCCTGCTCTAAACTATTCACTATAGATGACTCTTTACACTGCGGATTTCTGATAAGCAGTTGTGATACAGAGCAAAAAATTGATAGGCTACCGTACTAACAGGAAGGAAGCTTGTTGATAAGAGACATTCGCAATGTTGTTCATGGATTGTCACCTTATTGGAAATAAGCTGATTCTATTTCCCATTGATTAAACATTTTGAGAGCATTTTTAAACTTAGTTTAGGTATTTTTTAAAGTTAAATTAACGATTACAAAGAAATTAGTTTCAAACAAAATTGAGAATGCTTTTAAAGAAGATTTACCATAATTGAAAACAGTACAGATGCTTATAATAAATCAGTAAAAAAGTACAGAGTTGATGGTAGACACTTGAAATGCTCAAGATTGCAGATGTCTCGTATCACCAAGCTCCCTCTCTGTATCAATATTCTGTACTCTGTATCACTACTGCGTATTAGAAATCCGTCAATAGGACTTTACTGTATTTTAGTATGAAATTCAGTTTGTCGAGGTATAATGACAATGGTATAATAACAATATTTAACGAGGTATAATTTAACGTTTGTCAAGTTATTATTCTATGCAAGAGTTTCTAGTTCAAGTAGCCTATTTAGATGGTTTAATAACAATATTTAACGAGTTATGATTTAATGTTTGTCGAAGTATTTCCAAGCAAGAATTTCTAGTTCAAGTAGCGTATACGGTGTAGCATAATTTCGTTGAACGCACCTGTATCAAAGCCACATCCGGCTGGACGATTTTGCGGTGAAACAGTTTGGGAATTTCGCTGAGAAAGATGGGCACACAGTCCGACCGCCCCTCGGCCACGCCTTTGCGCACGTTGGCTGCCATGAAGAACGACAACGACCTGAAGATTCCTGCAAAACGAAGAAAAATGTTGAGAAAACTATAATACGCATGAGTAAACGAGAAATAATTTACAATATCAGATTACAATGTTAATAGACGTGAGGATTCGAATATTGATACTTTTAAATGTATTATATTAGTATAATAGGAGACATCTGAAAAGTTACCAATCAATTGGGATTATCCTCAAACAATTTGATGTAATTTAATGATGAAACGGTGAAAACATGTCAAATGAGGCAAGGCTTTTGGTTAGGCTGCGGGTGCTACACAGTATATAATGTTAAATCTATATATCATACTAGCCGGCAGGCTCGCTTCGCTCGCCTTCTCCGCCTAGCCAGGGGGCTCCGCCCCCTGGACCCCCGACAGTATAGGCAGTTTAAGTGAGTCAAACAGGCTCGCTTCGCTCGCCTGCAAAGCCTCTGTCAGTGTCCGCTGAGACAAACAGGCTCACTTCGCTCGCCTGCAAATTCCGTTCAGTGGGGGTTTGAAATTTATTGAGCACAGCATTTCTACATCTAATCTGGACCTGTTTACCTAATTGAAACATTTTCTGCCAATTTGTTCTAGAAAAATCTAAGAAAAACTCTGAAAATTCAAAAAAATAGTAAAACGCTAATATTGAGCGTAACCTTGGGAAGTATATCGGACATAGTTTGAAACTTGATTCAATATCTCCCACATTAATTCATCTATAATCTTGCTGAACCATTCAATTTAAAGTTAGGATTGGTCGTATCAAGGCGGAAGATATGCAACCCGCAATACATCTACAATTTTGAAAACCTGATTACTGGCGTAATCTTGAACGGATTACAAAAATATTTCAACACAAAATTTCTAGACCTCTTTTGAACCTGCCCACCAAATATCAATATTTTCTACCAATTGGTTCTCGAAAAAATGAAGAAAATGCCGAAAAACTCTAGAAAAACTAAAATATTTGGCGTATCCTTGAAAAGTTTTTAAAATCCTTTTTTAGCTCGCGTCTAAACGTCCAACTGAACATGCCTGCCAAATTTGAACGCATTCGGTTCAGTGGATTTTTAGTTCTGGTGATGAATGAATCAGTCAGTCAGTCAGTGCCATTTCGCTTACATAGATATAGATAATGTGATTCCTATATCATATTATAGTATTAACCTCCAGCCTAATCCTAACCCGCGGCCTTACCTTTTCGACATGTAAACTTACTTACCCTTGGTCTGCTATCACATAGGTTTATTGTATTAGGCTATGTATCGAGCCTCATGTTTTGAATTTTGTCCCTATGATATCATAATATGTTGATTATGATCTTGGATGTTGAACATTTGTTATTGTAAAGATGAACTTCAAAATATGAGGCTCAATACATGATACAAAACACCCATGTGAAAGCAGCCTGAAAAAGATATAGAAACATTGATCAAACGAATTTACTATAGTAATACTAGCAACAAAATAAACAAGTATTTGGAGAAACATTAATAGAAAGATATTAATAGAAACATAATAGATTAATGGTCAGAGATAGATCGTATGGATGTAGCGCATAGCTGTAGCCAAAAAGTTTTATTCTTATGACAATCGTTTCCAGGGTTAAGCATATTGAAACAGAAACTCATTGTATAATAAGAGAAGTAGGTAGGAATATAAAAATAATAGACAAAAAGGTTATGAAGAATAGTTATAGAATAGAACTGTTGTTCTTTGCTTTGTTGACTGTAGTCTTTGACTGTAGTTGACAATTTTTTTTTTTTACCAAGGGTTCAATAAAAAGACGAAGTGTATGATTCAATATTAAGACTGTGACATTGCTCAATTGAAATTCAATTGACTCGTGCTGAGAAGGAAGAGAGACAAAGTGAGAGAGAGAGAGAGAGAGTGAGAGAGAGAGAGAGAGTGAGAGAGAGTGAGAGAGAGAGTGAGAGAGAGAGTGAGAGAGAGAGAGAGAGAAAAAAATAGAGATCTGCTTCCTGATTACAACAGTGATCGTAATAGAGAACAAGGGGGGTGATCTACAGCTACATCTCAACCATCACAGATCGTTGACAACTTGAGCCACTTTTTATTGCTAGATATCAACATCAGACGGCGCTCTTAACAGTGATTGATTCGAATAAAAATTATTAAATTGAAATTCGCTGTCAGTTCGTTTTGACAATAAAAAAGAGCAGTTTGTTCCGACAATTAGGACTGTGACAGTCAAAAACTGTGAATGGATTGGGGAACTGGCAGTCCAAAACAGTTGTAAGCCTACATTCTGATCAACGATATTTGAAATTCATCAGCTGATTGTCAGTGGACTGTGAACAAATGAACTGAAAGTCCGGACTATATTCTGTTCAAGCAAAGAAGATCCTCTGGCAAGATGAGAAAATGACTCCAGCTCGGTCAATATTAGTTCAAGAATTATAAATGTGGTTTCAATAGTAGATAAAATTGTTTCCTACAATTTGAGATCAAATTGATAAGTTTTGAATCAATATTGGTTCAAAAAAATATTGATTTGGTCTCGAATTGTAGATCAGAACGATTTCCTACGATTGAGACCAATTCAATAATTTTTGAACCAATATTGACCGAGCTGGAATCATTTCCTCATCTTGCCAGAGGGTCTTCTTCGCTTGGACAGACTATATCATTGGATGTAGATCTTTGGAAAGTGAAATGTCTACAGCAAAAGTGTAAGTACAACGAAAATTCCACTGAAACCATTGAACATCCCGCGAAATAAATCTAAAATAAAGTGATTCTAATTTAGTATCAATACAGTAATGTATCTTACAAGCCTAAATAAACTGATCGTCGATCGATAGTGCTGGAGGATTTCCTTGAAGTAGGCCTAGGTATGTATTCTATCAACCTTGTAGTAGCTAAGGTACATCTTGATAAGACAACTGGATTGACAGAGAATTGCATAATCATAATTTCTAATAATAAACAACAAGGTTAATAATTTCTAACACTAGAGTCAATAAGAGTACACCTTTGGGTGTACTCTATAATAATAATATTCAGTGTTGAATTCAATAATAAAATTAAATAAGAGTATTCATTGTTGAATTCTTATACACTCTGAACATTGCACAAACTTCAACTTTATTGGAAATGGAGAAAGCAGAATAAATTATTTGTATTCAAATGAAATGATGTTGAGGTAACATATACTGCATAATATATTCTGTTTGTGTCTCAGAATATCTGGGTTTAGTTTGTTTTTCCAAATGAAAATAACTTACATGCAAATTTGTACATCAATTGGAATTGATACTTTTTTACAATGTTCGATTAGTATGAAATTTGATTTACTTTACAATATTAACATAGGCCTATACAACACACTAACATATTCAAAGATTTCACTTTTTGTTCTTCCACTTTTATTGTTTCAAAATTCTAGATTTTAAATATTTATAAACGCTATAATGATTGAATATTTATGCAATCCAGCTGCCTTGATAGAATTAACTTCTTTTATTTGTGAAATTCATGCACCTTGTAGCACATAGAAGTTGAATCACAGAGATAATTTTCAAAAAGGTGAATAAAAGAATTTACGTTTTCTGTACTTATAGGTATAGTCTGACCAAGCAAAGAAGAGCCTCCTGCATGATGGGAAAATGACTCCAGCTTGGTCAATATTGATTTAAAAATTATCAATTTGATCTCAAATTGTAGAGAACGAATTGATCTACTATTAAGACGGCATTGACAATTTGTGAACCAATATTGACCAAGCTGGAGTCATTTTTCCATCTTGCCAGAGGCTCTTCTTTGCTTGGTCGGACTATAGTAAACTCACAATATTGTATATGAGATTAAAATATTGTAAAATCACTAAATCAGCCTATAGATTTTGGCTTGGAAGCCTATTGTACTCATCTAGTACAATCTATGTACTTTTAAATTATTAATGAAGAAGATGATGATTATGATTTAGCAAGAAGTCCACTAATCAAAAGATTTTTCAAATTCTACTTCTCTATAAGAAGAAAATATTAAAGAAATATTTTTTAAAAACGATGTTTTCAAAATAGAGCCGAACAACATGCTTAGCTACAGCAGAACCCAACAAGTCTGGCGGATGACCAATGTCTTTAACTGAAGCTCAGCTCTGTCAGAACAGTCTGAAAGCGGTCTGCAAGAGCGAAACGTTTAGCTGAGGTCGCTCTCTACTCGTTATGCTATTAAAGAACGCTCGCCGACTGTCCTGATAGAGCTCAGGATCAACATCAGTCGTTTGCCAACCGCCAGTCTGGTTGGCGACTAGTATAGCCGTGGCGTCCTGCTATTATTAGACCAATCAGAGAGCAGCCTTGCCCTTGCCTATTCATTGCGGTTGTTGATGGTTTTGTATACTGTGTCCAAGCAAAGAAGACATTCTGGCAAGATGGGAAATGCCTCCAGCTCGGTCAATATTGGTTTAAAAATTATACATTGGGTCTCAAATTTTAGATTGGAATGTTTCCTACAATTTTAGATCACATTTACAATTTTTTAATCAATATTGACCGAACTGGAGACATTTCCCCATCTTGCCAGAATGTCTTCTTTGCTAGGACAGACTATAATTTATTCAAAGTCATTGTATTCATCATTCACTGATGGCCTGTCAACTGGCTAGACAATAGAAGAATCCCAGCTAGGAAAGCTAAGTAGCTATAGTCTATCCAAGCACATAGGACATTCTGGCAAGATGGGGAAATGACTCCAGCTCGACCAATATTGGAATTTCAAAATTTATTCAAGTTGATTTAACTATCTTAAATTGTAGCTCGGAATGTTTACTACAATTTGAGACTAAATTTATAATTTTCTGAAACAATATTGACCGAGCTGGAGTCAGTTCATCTTGCCAGAATGCCTCCGTTTTTTCGTATATGATGGAAAAGTCAATATTCTCTCAGAAATTATTTTTCTCAATTTTGACCGAATTTGACATATTATATATGAATTTAAACCACCTTGATGAGCTCAAAATAATGACCTATAGATTTTTTAGATCTGATGATTTTTACAATAGTTAGAGGTATCCTTAGATTGAGATCCTTGAAGGGTCCTTACTTTCAAACATGACAAAAATTTAGGTCGGTAGGTGACTTATCTGCTAGAAATTGATCTAAAAGATATTATTACCAGAGAAAATTTCAATACAAGCTCGTATAAAGTTTTTTTGAGACAATTTTCCCCAAAAATAGGGTTTTTTGAAATACAAGGATATCTTTTTACTGTCCTAGTTCGAAAACTATACACGATACAAAGGTCCACTTGGTCTCAAATTGTAGAGGACAGAATTATCCCCAGAGGGATTTTGAATCACACGATTCAAATGAATACGTCAGAAGATCTAAGCAAACAAAAACTGAAAATACTCAAATTCTCGGTTTTCTCGAAAATTAACCTCTTTTTTGAAAAATCATAACTCGGTTTCTAATAAAGATAGAGGGATGAATTTGGTATCATTTCCTTGGAAATTTAATTTACTAAAAAAAAGATAGGAATGATTTTTTCGTCCGACGCTTCGTTTCGACGTAAATCGTGGTAGACTAGAAATGGAACCGAAATTTTGGCCGCCATCTTGAATTACAAAAAATGCTCAACTTTTACAGCTTGGCATCACTCGGATTCGGAATCTACACATCAAAATCTATCATAATCGATCAAAAAATCAACGACATACCACAAAAAAGGTTACCCCCTTTTTTCGCATTTGGCACCCAGACTATAAGTTAGGCACTTTCGACTGCTCCTTGTGCGCTCCAACAGCTGATGTTGTCGATTTGAGTTCTCATTTAACCTAGATGATGTTTTTGAAATCAAAAGAGACAATAGATGCATTACATTAGCAGTTTATCATCAGCTGATAGTAGGTAACATGACCTAGAGCAAACAGAAAAACTGACATCAGCATTGATTTCGAAAACATCCAGACAATGACCAGTAGGCATATTTATGTTGTATTCTGACATCTACGCATCTTGAAACATCAACTCTAATATTGACAACATCAGCTGTTGGAGCGACAAAGAGCAGATAAGACTTTTGGCGAAAGCCCTATTAATCTTCCCGAATTTTTAAAAGTTTATATAGTCCGAATCAGGTTATTTTCATTCTATAGTGATTAGATGTAATTTAATAAATATACTACTTAATTATCAAAGTGTCCAAGTCTGAGAAAACATTCTGTCAGCAAGATGGATAAACTCGGTCAATATTTTTTCAAAAATCATAAATTTGGTCTCAAATTATAAAGCAGAATGTTTTCTACTATTTGAGGCCAAATTCATAGTTTCCGAACCAATATTGACCGAACTGAAGTCATTTTTCCATCTCGCCAGAATGTCTTCTTTGCTTGCACAGACTATACCAATGTCAAGAATACCTATTTCGGCATCGTCTGCCCCTTATGCGCTCCAACAGCTGATCAGTCGCATTAGGATAGCACCACATTCAAAGCTGTTCTATCCATCAATGAAACTCTTCATTCATGAATGAAAATCAAACTTAAACACTGGAAAAATTGTAGCACGTGCCACACTCAAACCATGTATATCTATTTACAACGGCATTAGCTTGTGTCACTTCGCATACTGTATAACTATAGATATGCATGCCAATTAATGGATTCAGAACACGCCAAGTTGCGTGAGTAGGATATAATTTTAGTATCTATAGTAATACTCTATATTCAAAAGGGTGTATTAAAAAAGGTGTCAGAAGAATCACTCAGGTATAATTTTGGAACATTTCGATTTTCAACGGTAAATTAGGATGATAAAGTGTGTGATTCATAACAATCTATTTCATTGATAATTATTCCTTGTAGCCTGAGGCTTCTATTATTGAACTAGGAAAAGCTAATGTTAAACAGTTGAGATTGTGATTCATAGATGGAAAGAAACATTGAATATTTCAATTATAGCTAAATCACTGATAATTCCATTGATGATCCCTTGTAGCCTATTATTGAACAAGTATAGGAAATTTTTAATATATGATAAACTAATATTATACTGATTTACAAATGGAGAAAATAATTGAATATTTCAATAATAGCTGAATAAAAAACGTAAGGCGTTTTTGTCTGCTCCTTGAGCATACCAAAAAGTTGTCATCTTTCGTCTGCTCCATGTATACTCCAACAGCTGATGTTGTCAATTAGAGTTGTAATCTAGCCTAAATGCCATCTAGATCACTATCTAGCTGCGCCAAAATGTTATTTTCCAAAAGAGACAACAGATGCTTTACATCACTTGTTGGTAGGTTACATCACGTACAAGAGACAGACGAAACCGCCCAACTTTTTGAATCGTCTTTACTAGTAATAATGATAAATATAATCTATTTATTAATGAATAAATAACAAAATCTTGTCTTTTCATCTTCTACATCTATAAAAGCCAAATGGCACTGACTGACTGACTGATTCATTCATTCATTCATCACCAGAACTAAAAATCCACTGAACCGAATGCGTTCAAATTTGGCAGGCATGTTCAGTTGGATGTTTAGACGCGCGCTAAGAACGGATTTTAAAAACTTTTCAAGGATACGCCAAATATTTTAGTTTTTCTAGAGTTTTTCGGCCTTTTCCTAATTTTTTCGAGAACCAATCGGTAGAAAATGTTGATATTTGGTGGGCAGGTTCAGATAAGGTCTAGAAATGTTGTGTTGAAATATTTTTGCAATCCGTTCAATATTACGCCAGTAATCGGGTTTTCAAAATTGTAGATGTGTTGCGGGTTGCATATCTTCCGCCTTGATACGACCAATCCTTACTGTAGATTCAATGGTTCAGCGAGATTATAGATGAACTAATTTGGAAGATATTGAATCAAGTTTCAAACTATGTCCGATATACTTCCCAAGGTTACGCTTAATATTAGCGTTTTACTATTTTTTGGAATTTTCGGAGTTTTTGTCAGATTTTTCTAGAACAAATTGGCATGAAATGTTGAAATTGGGTAAACAGGTTCATATCAGGTGTAGAAATGCTGTGCTCAATAAATTTCGAATCCCTTCTGAACGGAGTTTGCAGGCGAGCGAAGCGAGCCTATTTGTCTTAGGCTCTCAGCTGACACTGACAAGGTTTTGCAGGCGAGCGAAGCGAGCCTGTTTGACTCACTTACACTGCCTATACTGTCGGGGGTCCAGGGGGCAGAGGCCCCTGGCTAGGCGGAGAAGGCGAGCGAAGCGAGCCTGCCGGCTAGTTTATAATAAATAATTTATCAAACACAACTCCAGATTTGGTATTCTCATAGTTGAAAAATGGCAGCTACAAATTTTTAACGTTTTAAAATGTATGAAAAGGCCCAACAGTTAACAATATCTTTGAGAACTTGAAAAAACTAGAGAATAAAATAATAAGACAATGAATCGAATATATTCATTGAACAGCATGAATGTCTTTAGTGAAATCTTTAGTTAAGGCCTGACAACTTCGAACTTTGTGAAGTTGACAAGCATTGTAAATTGTTAAAACTTGTCTTCAACTATTGTATTATCTACTACGCAAACACAATACAAACAGAATACAATACTCTTTGAATTCTGCTGTCTAGGAAACTAGTTTGAAAAGTAGTCGACCATTTAAATGTAGGTACGTATTGTTGTGCAAGACAAGAAATGCTCAGTTGTTGAGCATTTTCAAGATCAAGGTTTTTACGAGTTGATAGAATGACTGAAACGCAGTTTTGCGAAACTGCAGTTGAATAGGAATGAATTCACAAAAGAAGCTTGGAAGTTTAAGTTTGTATACTTCATTCATTTAATCGTATGGTTTTGTGTTACTCACAAGAATAAAAATATGCCTTGTATACTTGTAGCACTGGCGGCTGGTGCCCACGAAACAGGTGAAGTGCTCGTATCTTTTACTGTACAGCACTTCACCTGTTCCGTGGGCACGAGCCGCCAGTGACTTGTAGACTATAATAGGTCTAATTTGTATACTTGGAATTAGCTGGGTATGGATTTCACTGATCAACAATATTTATATGCAGCGCTTGTAACTGACTTTTTTCAAATTAGATTAACTCTTTTTTATTACATAAGTGCAATAGTGTCCCTCTAGTACCCCTGGAAGCTATTTGAGGGATATATTCAATATATTAAATAACATTCAATAAGAAAATCAATAACAGAAATAATTTTGTATTCGATCTGATTAAACTATTTTCTTAATTTTTGTTACTGATTGTTCTGTTTGTCCATTGCACCATAAAACACAACATTAAACACCATTAATACACAACTTGATAAGCTGTAATTAATTTTCATTCAAGTCAAGTTAGCTATGTTGATCATATTTCATTCGATAAACTTGTATGGAATATTTTTTGAGCCTCATATAACCATATTTTCAAATGCAATTATTATCGTAAACACTTGAAGGCTGTCAGTGCAAGTGACACCAATTTCCACACTTATGTACGTAAGTATAGTCGGTCCAAGCAAAGAAAACCCTCTGGCAAGATGGGAAAATGACTCCAGCTTGGTCAATATTGATTCAAAAATTATTAATTTAGCCTCAAATTGTATAAAACATTCTAATCAACAATTCAAGACTAAATTTATAATTTTTGAACCAATACTGATGGAGCTGGAGTCATTTTCCATGTTGCCAGAATGTCTTCTTTGCTTGGACAGACTATTTATCTGAGTGTGTGATTAGTTCATACAGTGTGTTGCATGAGTCACGTCACTATTCTTGAATGGGTAAAACTTTCGCATTTGAATACGTCGTAATTTCTATGTAATACTCTTGCTTGGATGGACTGTATAGTTTGGTGAATATGAAACTGGCAACCAGCTGGTAGGCCTAGGCCCTTCATAGGGCTGTTGCGCCATTGACAAACAAACAAACTTTGCTATGTGAATACGGAGGATACATTTATTAGAGTAAAGTTAACATACACTTTTGGAAAGACTATACACAAGTACATATTGTTTGTACTAACTTGCTTAACATTAGACACAACAAAGCAGTTTTTAGTTGACTAATAAATGAATAGGAACAGGTGTTGGATTGATTTTTTTGAAATTCCTGTAAGTCTTAAGGCTTTTGTGATACCAAAGAGAATCCTAGGAATCTATAGCTCTATTATTCTATATGGTGATACACAGTAGTTATAAAAAAAGTCCAAAGTTGATACGCAATCTTACAGGAAGGAAGCTCATTGAAACGATCTATTTGCAACGTTGCTAGCTCATTTGTCAAAGCCGAAAATCAAAGGAAAATAGCTATTTTCTCTCTGGAACTAAGTTTTTTATTTATATTAATTTATTTAATATTATTTTTATTTATATTAATTTTATATTAATTCAATTAAAAAACCCTAAACCAAGTTTCAGTGCTCTCAGAATGACGACGCCATAACATAAGGTGATTTTTGTCTGTCTCTTTTAAGTCATGCTATATAGTCTGTCCAAGCAAAGAAGACCCTCTGACAAGATGAAAAAATGACTCCAGCTCGGTGAATATTGGTTCAAAAAATATTGATTTGGTCTCAAATTGTGAATCAGAATGTTTTCCACAATTTCAGATTAAATTTATGATTTTTGGACCAGTATTGACCGAACTGAAGTCATTTTCTCATCTTGCCAGAGGGTCTTCTTTGCTTGGACAGACTATACGTGATTTTACCAACTAACACCTGATGTAAAGCATCTATTGTCTCATTCGATTTCAAATACATTATCTCGGTATAGCTTAATGTATTCTCTAATTGACAATATCAGCTGTTGGAGCGTACAAGGAGCAGACGAGACCGCCTTTCGAGCAGACGAAACTGCCTTTCAAAACGTATTTGAGTCAGCT
Source organism: Sogatella furcifera (assembly GCA_017141385.1). Taxonomy (NCBI): domain Eukaryota; kingdom Metazoa; phylum Arthropoda; class Insecta; order Hemiptera; family Delphacidae; genus Sogatella; species Sogatella furcifera. The sequence continues at coordinate 67,316,992 of CM029548.1, forward strand.
ACACAACTTTGATAACACGTACCGCAATGATTCTCAATTCTCTATAATCCGTAGAGATAGTCCCTTCAGATAATATTCTATATAATTCATAGCTTCTATAATTCATAGTCTTCCCTAATTCGCAATAAAGCTTTGGTGTAGTCTGTCCAAGCAAAGAAGACCCTCTGGCAAGATGAGAAAATGACTCCAGCTCGGTCAATATTGGTTCAAAAATTATTGATCTGGTCTCAATTGTAGGAAACATACTGATGTACAATTTGAGATCAGATCATTATTTTTTGAACCAATATTGAAGGAGCTGGAGTCATTTTCTCATCTTGCCAGAGGGTCTTCTTTGCTTGGACAGACTATACCATGAGCTACGAATTATCGAGGTTCTACTGTAATATTGCAATATTCAATAATTCTTTCGATTTCTAAATAATTCTAAATTTATAGTAAAATACGAATTTTAATACGATTAAAAACCATCATCTAGGTATAGCTGAATGAATAATCTAATATTAACAAAATCAGCTGTTGGAGCGCATAAGGAGCAGACGATGCCGAAATAGCTATTCTTGACATTCGTATAGTCTGTCCAAGCAAGAAGCCATTCTAGCATGATGGGAAAATGACTCCAGCTCGGTCAATATTGTTCAAAAATTATAGAATAGATCTCAAATTGTAGAACGTAGTGTTCCCAACAATTTGAGACCAAACTTCTAATAATTGCTGAAAAAATATTGTGACAGAGCTGGAGTGATTTCCCCAACTTGCCAGTATGTCTTCTTGGCTTGGACAGTTTGACCTTGAAATATCTATCCTTGACCTTGGACACTGACCTTGACAGTCCTCATTGGTGTAGGGCGCCGGGCCTTCGGTGTGCATGTGACACACAGTGACTCCGTTCAGCTTTTTCGCTTTGCCGTGCTCTGTCATGGCCAGTACCAGCGGGACAGGGGTGGACGCTGCCCCACTAACGAACACTGTATCACCTGCAAACACACACAGGACAAAAACTCTATTAGTAAATTTATAAAATCGTTACAAATCATTCTTGTTGACTTAGTTTTTCTCTTTTTAAGCATAGTTTCTGTCATGTTATAATGAAAATTCACTTTATTGCCTTGAATCACTCTATTCAATAATTCAAACACACACATGAAAATCGCCATCTTACTTTTTACAACCCATCTCCATACATAATCGATATAAGATGTTCATAATATCGATATAAAAATATTTTATCGATAGTCAGTACACTACACTTTCCATGAAATATGATCATAAATTGACAAATTATCACTACCGGGACATCTTTCTAAAGCCCATTCTACACGGGCGTAGGAAACGCGGCAGAAACGTCGCGTCGGCAACGCGTGCTCGACAGAACACATTGTGTTAAATGGGCTTGTCTACACGAGCGAAATGATCACGCGTTTTCACAACGTTAGCGGGCGTCAACGCGTTGCCAACATCGAGGTCAGCGTTAGCTGGGCGTTAGCAACGCGTTGAGAACACGTGATTATTTCGCTCGTGTAGACAAGCACAATGTGTTCTGTCGAGCGCGCGTTGATCAGCTGGGTTTTGTATCACTTTTTCTAGGTTAGGTTCATCAGCCATTTTGATTTTCTCTTCACGCGTTTGCTACGCCTTGAGTAGTTTGCAAAAAATTTTGACGCGTTAACGCGACGTTTCTGCCGCGTTTGCTACGCCCGTGTAGAATGGGCCTTAGTGAAAACCTTTGGCTGGAATAGAAATTTGAACTTCTAACCTAAAAAGTTGAACAATATTTTAATTAAACTGTGGTAGAAATTACTAAGGGATGTACCTGTTCTTTCTTCACAATGTATGATTATCATTATATTAGGTAATAAATAAATAATTAATAAAATGAATATTTTCTTGTAGAATTCGATTCTCTTCAACTTCCATCAGTTTAAGATATAAATTTATGACTTCATGCCCAGTTATAACCCTTAATTATTGGAAAATTGTGTTTTTAAGCAGCAACAGTTTCCTATTAAATCAATAACCGCTAGTTTTATAAACTTCCAACCGGTTTTATTAAATTCATCACCTAATTTTAAATAGGATTTGATCATTTTAGAACCTGGATCAAGCCTATTTTTGAAAAATGTCAAATTTTGCCATTGTTATCTCGGTAACAAAACTTTTGGTGCTGGTATGTGCCATGGAACATTTTCTCTACTTGGTGCAAGGAATCAGTCTGAGAAGACCTATTTGCACATTCTTCTTTGTATAATCTGTTCTGATGGGAAAAATCCAGCTCGGTCGATATTGTTTCAAAAATTATCAATTTGATCTCAAATTGTAGGAAACAGTTCGATCTACTATTAAGACTACATTTATAATTTTTAAACAATTGAGTCATTTTCCCATCATGCTGAAGGGTCTTCTTTGCTTGGACCGACTATACATCCCTCCTAAAACAGCCTGTATCTAGATACCATAAATCATAAATCATAGATACATAAAAAATGTCAATATTTGCAATCTTCACATCTGTCGAAGATTGTTCTTCAATGCTATTGAATAGCTGATACTTTAATTATACATCCTCTCATTATTATTCAATAATAAACTATTAACTAAATTCTATAAACTATATTCAATATTAACAAGATTTATAGCGATAATGCAGATCTATTTATAATAATCAGTGCAAGCAACATTTTACGGGTTAATGACCCACATCATAAAAACTCAACTAAACATAGCAAATAAGGTCAAATTTCAATAAGAAGTGACAAAAATTTATAATTGAATAATAAACAATAGTAGGCTACTTCCGAGATTGCGATTATAAATAATTTCTATAACGTGAAAAAATTTGGCAACAATGATAATTTGTGATAATGAGAAATTATTCAGTCTTAGAGTTATTGATTTCGTCAATCAACTAATCAATTGAATGATTCATCTCTAGTTAATCTTTTATTAATTATTATTTAATCATCGTCTAAAGTTTGACAATCCAAACTCCAACCACGAGCAAGAGAATCAACGGGACAATAAAATAAACAAATAGGAGAGTTATTATTGTAATTATTGTATCAATATTATAATTTAATCAATATTTCGAGTGAGCAAAGTTCGTTAACAGAATCAGAGAACGATAGATGACAACATTTTTGGACTTCGTACGTCAACAGTATTCATTTTTATTGGATGATACAGTTCGACCAAGCAAAGAAGACATTCTGACAAGAAGAGAAAATAACTCCAGCTCGGTCAAAATTGGTTCAAAAATTACAAATTTGTTCACAAATTGTAGATTAGAATGTTTTCTTCAATTTTAGGCCATATTTATTATTTTTGAGCCAATATTGACCGAGCTGCAGTCATTTTCCCATCTTGCCAGAATGCCTTCTTTGCTTGGACAGACTACAGCTGTAGGCTATTCACATGTACAAAGAAGTTCATAAAGTAAGCACACCATGATAGCTCATCAATTGGATGGATTAGAGTTAGTTCAGATAATTCATAATTGTAATACTTAATCTATGCTAATTACTTAATACAATTAAGGAGGAAAAGGAGCACAAATTAATTGACAAATAATCAGGAGTACAGATTTTGGTCAGTTTCACAAAAATTATTATTGAATACATACAATTGTTTCGACGTTTCTACATCACCATCATCAGCGATCAGTGTACTTATGATGTCAGTAGGTCAGTACACTGATAAAATAAACACCTATGTAATAAACGTCGAAAAAATTGTATGTAGGTCTATTCAATACAAATTTTTGTGATACTGACCAACTTGTGCTCCTTGATTATGTACAAATATCACAACATTTCACTTAAAAGTTTCTTTCAATTTAAATACAAATGTTCAAGTATTTATACTTCAATAGTTTAAATATTCAAGTATTAATACTTCATTTAAGTAACAGGAATCTTTTTCAAACATTTTTTTTTATTCTCAACTGAAAAGGACAATCTACAACGGACAAGGCTGAGGAGATTATCTGAAGTCTTATATTCTTTTTTTTATTGCGGATGATGCCCACATAAGCATTTTAGCTTGTGCGTGGGTAATGGATCTTGAGTGCTAAGGTGATTGATGAGGTGAAAAACAGCCATGCCACTGGGATTCGAACCCAGACCTGCGGCAATGCTAGCGGACTGAAGGTTGTGACGCCCTAGCCCACTGCGCCACCGAGGCCGGCAATTCAGTTAAAAAGGATGCAACAAAACATCAACCAACTAAAATTAAACCTTTCATCAATTAATAATCACTGATAATAAACAATTTCAAGTGAATAATTACGTAGCCTAAATCACAAAATACCTAATGGAAAGATACGCGGGCACAAATAGAGCTACCCAACTGCTCATTTATTTCCAATCATTGAAAAAAAAAGAACACTAATGACAATTCTGGAACAGAGCCAGATACTTGATTGAGTAAGTTTAAGTTCTGAAGCTAGACAAGTTAGTCTGAACAACGTTACACGATCGAGAAAAAATTTGACAGCAAAACTAAAATAGGATACCAATCACTTTTGTAAAACATGTATTTTTATGGTAGAAAAGACTGTGATAATGATGGATTCTCATTGAATGAAAATATTTTTTAGTTGAATTAATCAATAATACAGGAAATTATTACATTGATTTTGAATACATACAACTTAAAAAACTTGTTTCCTAACAAAATAAGTTTTGGTTCCACTAATACAGAAACATTCGCCTATTTTAGGAGATTGGCTGGCGTTAGTAAAGATAGTCAGTCGTTTCCCGTCTCGGGAGGAATAGTAATTGTTGCATTACACTCAACTGATATTATTCAGAGGTGTTCACTTGGTTACGGAAGCCAGCTTATGGTTGAGACGATCAACATGCTAATCACACGTTACCTTTATTCTGGTTTATGATTGTTTAACTCTGCTGTATACTGTAGTGGAGAAAATATGAAATTGGCAACCAGCTGGTAGGCCTAAGCCCTTCATGGGCTGTTGAGCCACTGACATAGATACATACATATATTACATCAACATCATTCATTAGCTCTTAAAACCTTTCGCTCATTCCAACAAATTCTCTTGGAAAACATTTACAAATAGATTTTTCATTTGTTGTTCTATTTTATAGGTGTAGAAAGCAGAGAAAGAAACCTTTACATTTGAAAAAATAAAAATTTTCAAGTTTTAAAAAATTCACTCCGGCAGCTGGCGGTTGGAAAGAGTGCATTTCAAATGCAATTCTATGATGGCTCAAATCATATGACTTATAATGAGCTATTCAGGGTATGAATTCAAAGGCGCCGTTTTCGAAAAACACAATCTTTGGCATTGTGTTATTCGCCATTTTCTCTGCCATTCTTGATCGGATTTTTTTCGTTGATGGCTCAAATTGTAGGGAATAATAAGGGTATTATACCCACCAATTTTCAAAACGATCACGTTATTGGTCGATTTGAAGTGATTTTTCAAAATTTTCATCCCCTAATTTCACCCCCTACCCTTGGACCAATTTGGCTGGTTAACGAACTTGACCGAGATATTAACACTAATAATTTTTGTGCAAAATTTGGTCCCTCTCCGACAAGCCCTTCGGGAGTTATCGTGTTAACAAGAAACTGTACATATATAAATATATATATATAGAGATATATGAATTTGAACGGACATCAGATTCGTGTTCTAGGGGCTCGGAAACGTGTAAAAAATATATCACATCATAAATTTTCGATTGTCAGGGCAAGACCAATAGTGCATTTTTTCAAATGAAATGCACTAAAATGGTATTTGATTTATTTCATTTTCTTTATTTCTACATTTGTCTACAATAATTCTACTCTGACTCAGCTTAACATCAGCTTCAATTGACCTAGTTGTAACTACCCAAATTGCATAACATTATAACGATAATCACTTTTTACAACACTAGCATGAGTTGATAATATAGTTACCTAGAGCTTCTCCATTGAATGTACATTAAATGTCAAAGATTTGCAGTTTACATACTATAGCCAGTGCAAACCTTGAAATTCAGAATTTGGGTCCAGTTAATTTACTACTTACCAGCTCAATTTACTTTCAAGATAAATTAACAATAAAGAAGATGATACATATATCATGATGATATAAATGATATAGAATGGAGGATGTTACACATATCAGAAGTAACTTGTTTCAAGTTATACTTATTGAAAAAATTTGAAGTAATTATGGTAGAAAATTGTATCATACTGAAACTTATAAGGCTGATTAATCTGAGCTAATTAAGCTTAAGTTTGAAACTTATTAAGCTGTCGAAAAAGCTGACACAATTCGAACGCATTACTGCAAATAGAGGCTTAGGCCTACACATCATATAGTATAACTGCAGGATTGTGTAGGTATCATGTTTTTAACCAATTGGTTAAAATTTTTGGTTAAAAATTGTTGAATTGGTTAAAAGTTAAAATTTCACTCAAGTGTCAGTTGGATAGATAACCTACATAGTACATTAAACTCTATTAAAACTAATAATCTATTAGCTTATCTTACAAGTACGTGTGTTTAAAATTTGCCAGTCGCAGTACAGGACACAATTATAACGTATTTAAAAACAAACTGTTATCGTACTAATAAGTTCATTGATAATAGTTTTGACTAGTAGTATTACCACTAAAAACAATTACTGGACATGCAGTCCATTGAGAAATAATATTACAATAACATTGTAATTCTTTTTTTTTAATTAGACGGTGGACATTTAGCTCTTTTGCGCCCAACAGCTGATGTAGTCAACTTAGCTATGCATAGACGATAGGTTTTGAAATTACAAGAGACAAAAGAAGTTTTACATCAGCTGTTAGTAGGTTACATCACGTACAAGAGACAGACGAAACCGTCTAACTTTTCCTGACGTCAGTTATAACCGTTAATTGTAGTTATTCTACTTGTTGAGTTATAAGACACTGGCGGCTCGTACCCACGAAACAGGTGAAGTGCCCGTATCTTTAACTGTACAGCACTTCACCTGTTTCGTAGGCACGAGCCGCCAGTGTTATAAACTTATATATAATTTAATTTATAATGTGATAAATAAGTTCTATTTTAATTGAATAGCTGCATTTTTGGAGAAAATTATTTGAGTTCAAAGTATGTCCAAAGGATAAAGTGCATGCTGAATTGATAAGAATGATAAACAAAACATTAAGGCCTAGCATTTCGGCATAATTAGTGATAGATATGAGTTTTGGAACTATTTTGATAGGTTTGTAACTCATTATCTAGCCAACAGAATGTTGACAGAACACCAGATAATGTGTATACACAGATTGACTCATAATATTAGACTTTGTATTGATTCCTCTCTCAAAATAAAATCTAAGCTGATAGTAATATTGGTTCTGAAATAACCAATTGGGAATATATTATTCACTAATTCATCTATATGGATACTGATACAATTTAAACAGTATCTAAAAGACACAAACGACAGGTTCAGCTCAGTACGGGCCCTCTCCCAAAGTTTGATGAATTTTTTTTAATTGGAATTTTTATTTGAATAATAATTTTAGAATTAAGAGTTCTACTGTATCCTACAGAGTTATTTCAAGTCCATTAATACTTGTAATAAAATTGGTTAACTTACCAAAATTATTCTTAGATGGGATAAGTTATTGAAATAAATAAAATCAATACGAAATAATACAAAGATTTACAAATAAATTAAATTTTAAAAATGTAACTCTTGGGCCTATTTTTGATTTCAATAAAACCCTTCCTAATTTCACAATTTAAAAAATTATCAATTTCAATATTTATATTGAGTCATGATACTCTTATTTCAATCTTAGCATCTAAGTTAAGTAGTTTGTAGAGTTCATAAAAAATGGCGCTTTCCTATTCTATCTATTTCTTGAACAGTAAGCTTTTACAATAGTCTCTTTAACTTAGTTCCAAAACTATTCTAATCAACATTTACTGAATCATTCAGCGTGGCATCAGCTAGATATTTAAAAACGAAAAACATTGATCACCATCATTTTTTGGGGTGGGGTGAACTGTGGCCTGGCAAGTGAACAATAGTTCGGATTTCTGATACCTTATCCTCATTTAGTTTCAAGGATCCCAAGATTGGTTTCTGGATCCCAAACAGCAGGTGAATGTTGTTTGTGAAAAGCCTCGGCAAATCCATCTTTAGATTTGACTGAATAGGTTTAGGGCTGGTCAAGGAAGAAGCTTACACCGCTGGGAAAGAAGACTATTATCTGTGAGAATGTTATGAGGTTAAATCCATGAGCCACATCCTCAAGATATAAGTTATCATATATCGGCTGGATACAAATACAGCCTTAAATTTAATTGACAATATTCGGTAAGTAGACTTAATGATAAGAGTTTTTATAGTACCTAGAGTAAATAAGTAGACTTCAGTAGGTACTAACATTGAAACATAGCAATATAGGCTAATTGAATCCCATAAAGTGACTCATTCCATAAATATCCACACTTGGTCGTTTTTGTAAGCTTCACAGCATGCTGCATATAATGCTCAACCTTGGCAGAATGCTGGTAAGGCACGCAAAATCGACTAATTGTGGTTATAAGGATTGATTGCAAATCTTCAAGTTACATAACAGACAAATGGTAGGCCTATTCGCCATTTGTTCATTGCATCAGTTGAACTAGCCTACTTAACTTGGTCTAATATTTGTTGAGCATTACGGATGAATTTATAAAATAATTTCTACTTCTGAATTTATAAATTCTCTGATCATAAAATTCATGCAATTTCATTTTGAGCTTAAAAATAACATTTGAACAGGCCCTAGAATATATGATTGCTTCAATTATTGAGGGAAAGTAGACTGAACACAAGAAACCTGGTGACACTCACAAGAGAAATACAAGACAAGAAATTATTCAATCTATGAATGTTGATGAGCTATTATTCATAGCATTTTCAACCGATAATGGAAAAAAATACTTACAGGATTTGATGCATTGGACAGCCTCTTCAGGAGTCGTATATTTTGGTTCGTTTTTCACTGGATTGCTAATTTCTGACGAATAGGTAAAGAAAGATCTATCTGATCCATTGCTGGACAGAATGCTACGCGGTAAAATATTGGGTAGATTGCCATGATTTTTCAAATGTACAGTCAATTGGCGTAACGATGCCATAATTCCAAAATAACCTAATAATAAACAAGCGCGGTGAATAGGGATTTTAGGTTATATCGGGTTGCGAAAAAGCGCGTTTGTAACCGATCAATTTTGTACTAGACAGGTACTAAAAATAAGTAACCAGGCAGGACTGTTTTGTAAACAGTAAACACTCACTAGTAACAACAAAATTCAAATTTGAGATCACACTACAAACGAAACGGGTAACTGAATGAGACTAGGGTTTCTGATGCACTGTTCGCTTCCGCCGATTAGCCAATGGGAAGCTCTCAATTGCCGATCAGTGGAAGGGATTGAAAAAGTATCGATATATCGATACTCACATCGACTGCGATAATCTCGATATATTGTAGACTCTCGATACCAGAGCGCCAGGTTTGAATGAGCGCTTCTTTTGAAATGAATAATCAAACTAATGAATAGGCATGTAGGCTTTCGTCTTCACCATTATTACATCTATAGCATTACCATTATAAAATATTGATATTTGATTTAAAGTGGAATTATTTTTAAGACTAGCTACAAACTTACTACCAACCTTACCAGATCTACCGCACTTGAAAAAAAAATTTATTCAAAGTACAAATTGAAAATTATTCCAGGTTCTTGCTTGGTACGGTTTAGAATTGTAATAATTAGAAGTCTATAAATGATCTAATAATATTCTAGGAGAATATAATCAAAATACAAATATAATCATATTAGATTTTTATTATTTAGAACTTTAAGCATAATAATAATTATTACAGAATAATGAAATTATATTTTTATTACAAATATTATAGTCTATTAATAAGAAGTACTGGAACAATGTCATTGTTCTTTTGGCTTGCCTAGATAAAATAATTATTATTATGAAGTATAAAAATAGTTGCCTACATATTTACAAGCTAAATAAAGTGATAGAACAAAACAAAATAATCATTAGTGAACTAGCTTATAATAATAATATGAATAAATAGTAGATGGTTCCAATTATTGTTAATTTTTCTTTCAATTTAAATTTTTTCATCAATCAATAATAGGTATAAAGTTCGATGAATTTACTTTAAATAATATTCCACATAGATTTAGATTTTGGAATTTGATTTGTCTGAAAAACATTTATTATACATTCAATAGAAATAAGAGCATCGATTAAAAAAAAATATTTGTAGAGTCAATATAAGTGATGAAAAATCATGATCTACAAAAAATTGTAAAATCTGTTATTCAACTTACACAAACTATCAATTATTTATTATCAGAATCTTCTAAAAATGGATACTAGTTTTTAAAAATCTCTTTTTCAGAATGCATTTGTATTGGTATGACAACATGTAACATGTATATGTAATTACAGGATTATGTATATGTAGCCTATGAATAAATAGATGAATAACTGAATTTCAATTCATTAAGAAATCAATGTGGTCGAATTTATTATTTGAGTCATACCATACAAAGTTCAATTATTATAAATTCTGATGACATCTTCTTCAATTTGTAGGCTATAAATGATTCAAGGAATCAGTACAATGTTTACAACAAAGAAAATATATCCTTGAATTTAATTGAATATACTGGTATCCAAATATTTTTGGACGTGTTTTATCAGTAAATTATTATAGTACCTAAGAAAAAGAAAAATATTACAGTTACTTTTTATCATAATAAGGAACAATAATACTAAATTATAACAAATATATAACTTATCTCTAAAGTTAATATTGATTAAATAATGCTAAATGTTCTAAACATACAAAATCTATAAATAGTAGGTAATAAAAACTATTGTGCATTTATAATGCTTAATAGTTGTTAGTAGTAATATAAATAGTCATAAATATACAGTCAGTCTTTTAGATTTCGATTCAAGTTTGATTATTTCTAGACAATCATTCTCTACTAAAATTACCAACAGTTTTTTGTAGAATTTATTCTGAATGTATGAAAGTAGTAATCTTCAAATCTCTATTCTAATAACTTAAATTTACAAGAGAATGAAGCTTAAATCCAAATGACTGTTCTATAATACAATATTCCATCAGTTCTCTTTTTATTATGCAGTAGACGTATTTATGTTTTTATAATAATTTATAGTCCTTATAGTCCTTTATAGTCCTAAAAATAATTTATTAATTTTTTTTAAATAATAATTTATAGTCCTTGATAAGTTATCGTTTGAAATACAGTAGTAGGCCTACGTACGAGAATACACTTTTGGGCGTCGATTTGGAGATTGGGATATATTCAATATAATTTAAATAAATTTATTATTACTGGTCTCTTGTAAGAGAAATGAGGGAAAGTTCTCCGATTTTACTCGGAAAAAACAGATAATGAAGCACCTTCACCTATAAGTAGAGTTCACTGAATATCATGCAATCGTTGGTTTGTCTCTTTACTTTGGAAGGATCAGGATCTTTGAACATAGAGAAGCTAATTCTGTGCTTTTCTTTGCTTCGAGTTATCTTATTATTTTTAATTTATTCACTCCGTGATATCCTGAATCACTTTCAGCTGAACAATCAAATCTTCTCACTTACAGAATTTTGAATGATATTAAATTTATTCAGCATGTGATTGACAATGAGACAGTTTAAGTTAACTTAAAACTTTAAAAATAATATATTTTAGATTTCGATTCAAGCTTTATACAGTATTTTTTTTACACAGTTTATTTTTCTATTAAATGTTGTAGATTTATCAATCCATCTACGTGAATAGATAATACAGATCACGATAATATAAATGAAAATATCAAATATACAACATTGACAATCATACTTATGTATTATAAATGCAGATCAAGATAATATAACTTGAAAAAGATAATCGACTACTGTAGTCGAATAGGTAGCTTATAGAGTGAATGATTTCTTGCAATGATTCTTACATGAAGCAACCTTATTGAACAAGACCTTTCAATAAATCAATTGTTCCATTTGGTAACGTACTATAGATTTGGTCAAGCTGGCCATTTTTTATGAATGTCTATTTCCATATTTTATTTTGTAATCTAAATTTTTTCATATATCCCAATTCTATTTTTCAATAAAATTTAAACGTGAATTGAATGTGATAAATCTTGAAATGAAATTGGACCATGACTACCAGTTTGAGCGACCACGCTTGAACCAAATGGGTTGCTTATTCTTCTCCTCCAATCAGCTGTTGTAGCATCAGCTTTTGTTTAATCAGATGTTCAATCAGCTGATGAAGCGGGTTGCCGGTTGCGTTTGATGACCTTCTGCACAATAATGTGCTTTCTCAGCTGATCGCCGTCAAGGTCATCTGTGGTCAAGGTCATCTCTTCCACGCTGTCGCCGTTATCGCGTCGCACCACTTCGGTGTGGCCGTGATGGTGACGGGGCGGCGACGACGACGCGACCAAGGAGGCACTGGCGGGAGACGAAATCGAGGAGGCGGCGGCTGCGGCGTCCGCCATTGCTTCTACTGCTGTGCTGTTCATCACCACGATCCTGGTGAATAAAAATGGAAAAAATTAATTAATCTAAAGAAATTTCAAATAATTGTATCATTGACTGGGTAACCTTGTACGTGTCATACATGTATGTGTATGTCTGGCTCAACAGCCCATGAAGGGCCTAGGCCTACCAGCTGGTTGCCAGTTTCAAATTCACTCTACTATTCAGCCCATCCAAGCCAAGAAGACACCCCAGCACGACGGAAAAACATACGTGTCATACACCCTACAACAACACTGGCGAATGAATCAGCTGACTGGAACTGGACGATTCTATACATTGAACAAGAAAAATAGAACACAATACAATATACGAGTACAATACATTTCAATAGTGCTGGCACAAAATATTTTAGAGATCGTTTCATATGATACATATTGAAATGGATGTACAATAACTCCATATTCAAATAATAATTTTACATTAATCGTATTACACATAATTATGGATCATGATACAATATGACTGTATAATGCATATCATGAATCAATAGAATTGAAAGATCTTGTATAGTGTTGATGTATGTACTGGATAGACCTTCATTGTATTTTCTAAAAATATCTTGAGCAGTGGACGCACAGATCATCAATTATGTGGTAACATCTTGTGATAATAGCTGTACTCAGCCCTTGTGACAGGTCTTGCTTGTACTCATAAGCCCGTTTCTCTAAACATCAAATAGAAATAACTTTGACGCAATTTTTTAAAAAAGCACTGGTGCGCTCTTGTCTAAAACGTTCAGCAAATCAACGTAAACTATACAGATCATCTCCAATAATATTAAAAAAGATTATTTTCCATTGCCAAAGCTGTATAAAAATTGTATACTTTAATTCAACAATCAATAGGAACCTTCAATGGGAAGGTATTGAATGAAGCTATGCTGTCTTTAAAGATCAATAAAGATTAATTGCACATCAAACAATATTCTGATAGTGAGCAGGGCCGGTTCTAGGAGATTTTTTGGTACATGCGAACCTCAGAAGTGTAAATCTTACCCAAATCTCAGAAATGGCGATCAAAACTCGCAAAATTGACAAAACGTAGCACAAGTGATAAATTTGTGTTTAGTAGCGATTTTGCGATTTTTGATCGCCATTTCTGAGATTTGGGTAAGATTTACACAATCGCCGCCATTTAAATTTTTCTTTAGAATCCGACTCTTTTCAACTTCCATTAATAAAAAATACAATTTTATAATTCCTTATCCAGTTATAACCCTTATTGTTGAAAAATGGCGTTTTCTAGCATATTTTTTCCAATTATCTAAATAACTGTTAAAGTTACAAACTTATAACCGGTTTTATTGAATTCCTCAGCTAATTTTACAAAGGAATTGATTATTTTAGAACCTCACTAAAGCCTCTAAAAAATGAGAAAAATTGATACATTTTGAAAAATCTCAAATTTCAGCCATTGTTATCTCGGTAACAAAGCGTTTTTGGGGGATGGTTCCATGGAACTTTTTTGTCTACTTGGTGTGAGGAATCAGCCTGAGAAGTATTGCACATTCCTCCTGAAACACACTGTATAAATACGGTATGGCATAAAATATACGGTATTTTATTATGAAAAATTGAGGCTGTATTCATGGGAGGCTCGTTTGAGTGAATGATAACTCGCCGGTCTGGTAACCTAAGCAAGGTTCCAAGCTTCAATCCTTAGCTTCATTTTCAAAAATCGTCAATTCTTAAACATAAATTCAGAAGTCTGTAGCTTGAACGGTTACTGAGATACAGGAGAATATGCTATTATTCTTTTAAAATAAATTATTAAGAATTTTAACTGGATATTAAACCATAAATTTGTATTTTTAATTCATGGGAGGAAGTTGTAGAGTAATCTGAATGAAAAGTTAAGTGACGGTGAGTGGGTAAATCCTACTCAAATCTCGGCAAACATTCTGTTTAAAAATGACTATTTAAATGGAAATTTTATTCTTATCCTGGCTTGACGCCGCATTCTAAAGGCGCCAAATTGTTGATGAGTTTGATAATATCCACCAAATAGGAAATTTTATTCTCATCTTTGCACGGTACCACCAACAATGACACAAAAAATTGACACTCTATTTCAGAATACCCTGGAAATTGGAAGTTTTATTCTTATCCCGGCACGGCGCTGCATTCCAGTGGCGGAGTGGCGCCAAATTGTTGGGATGAATTAAAAACTTTCACCGAATAGGAAATTTAATTCTTGTATTTGCACGGCGCCACCTTCAACGGTACAAAAAATTGCCACTCATAATTTTCTACAAATTGGAAATTTAATACCTATGCTGGCGTGAAGCCGCATTCCAGTGGCGCCAATAAATTGTTGGTGAATTAGAAAATATCCACCAAATAGCAAATTTTATTATTATATTTTCACGGCGCCACCTACAATACAAAAATTTGCCAATCTATTTAAAAACATTTTTTTCTAGATATTGGGAATTTCATACCTATCCTGGCGTGAAGCTGCATTCCAGTGGCGCCAAATTGTTCATTAAATAAGAAACTTTGACAAATTTTATTCACAGCAAAGTCTACATAGGCCCTAAAAACTGTCTGTTCATTTTAAAATCTCTTACAAATTTTAGATTTCATTCTCAACTTGGCGCGCGCCGTGATCTAATGGCGCCGAATAGTAGATAATTTAGAAAATATCCGCCAATAAATTGAAAATCTTGTTCTCATTTTGTCGGGGCGCCACCTGACGGTGGCGCCAAATAGCAGCTTTTTTTCAAATTTATGGTAAATTAAAGTTTTGCAAAGCTAGCTCGGCGGCGCCACATGCGGCCGTATGGCCCGCTTGTACCACGCGCCGGCCCTGATAGTGAGATCACATCCAAATCAACGGCTGATGCATTTGAAGATTGTCTAATATTTTGACAATATTTGGAAAAACCGAGCCGGCTAACACACTGAGAATTGTATTATAATATAGGCCTATTATAGTATGTCTAAGCAAAGAAGACCCTCTGGCAAGATGGGAAAATGACTGAAACTCGGTCAATATTGTTTCAAAAATTATCAATAAGATCTCAAATTGTAGGGAACAATTTGATCTACTATTGAGACCACATTTATAATTCTTGAAGAAATGTTGACAAAGCTGGAATAATTTCCCATATTACCAGAGGGTCTTCTTTGATTGGACAGAATATGTCTTGCGCATTATGTTTTGAAATTTGTATCTATGAAGCACATCATGTCAAATATACAATATATTGTAATGAAGATAATTAAGCTAAAAAAAGGCTCTTTTTATCATTTGTAAACAACAGAATATATTTGATGATTCCCTGGTCACCAGACTGCAATGAAGATGGAACAAGTAAGTAACAATATTACCCTCTCACCTATGGTGATTCTGATGTCGAATCCTATGTCGACCGATATCGTCGTTGTCAGCTGACGACGAAATGCTGTTATTTCTGACCACTGTCAACAGTTGACGCTCGAGTGCAAACTTGGCGTTGTGATAGAGCACAGCCTCAGCGATCTCCGACTCGGGCAGTTCAACGGTGCACAGGTCGATCATCGGGAACATGTGCGTGTTGAAGTGGTAGGCGTGGCTTCCTCCACCACCAGCCCCATCAACGCCGCCGCTCGCTTCCGATTGGTTCTCCAGCGAGAAGAGGCGGGCCGCGTCCACCAGAAAGCCGGGGATCGGTCGGGAGGTTGCTGCAAATTGAAAAATAAGGTCAATTACTGGTATTCCCTGCGTGTGGTAGTTGTTGAAGCCTTCAAAAATATCAAATTGTAATGGCGGAAATAATATTATCTAGCTTTCAATGTGGTGATCTATTTTTTATAGTGATAATCAAATGGGTTATAATAATCATACATGATAAACAGTCACATCACCAGTGAGTGCATATTATTATTATTTATAGTTACAATATTGCGACTTGATATAGTCTGCCCAAGCAAAAAAGACCCTCTGGCAAGATGGGATAATGACTCCAGTTTGGTCAATATTTGTCCAAGAATTATAAATGTGGTCTTGATATTAGACCAAAATGTTTTCTACAATTTGAGATGAAATTGATAATTTTTGAACCAAAATTGACCGAGTTTGAGTCATTTTCCCCATCTTGCCAGAGGGTCTTCATGGTGATTGTTTACATGGTGAATGAAAAGTGATATGAAAGTTTACATCATAATTTTAATTAAAAAAAAAACACTTTTCAGTTTTCACATAGCACAATCAACTTCCAAGATGATGAAAAATTTAATTGAACAGTAATGAATTTGAAAGTATTGAATAGGCTACAATACGTGTCAATAACTGATAGACTTTGCTTGTTGAGTAAGTTAGTTATGAAAATGATATTGTAGTAGTTATCAATAATAAATGAAATGTCATGATTTGTTAGAAAATCGAGATACCGGTTTCAATTGCAACACCATTATCAATCTCTGGTAAACAGTGATTGATTGTGGTATAATCTGTCCAAGCAAAGAAGACATTCTGGCAAAATAGGAAAATAACTCCAGCTCGGTCAATATTGGTTCAAAAGTCATCAATTTGGTCTCAAATTGTAGCGCATAATGTTTACTACTATTTGAGACTAGATTTGTAATTTTTGAACCGATATTGACCAAGCTGGAGTCAGTTCCCCCTTGCCAGAGTGTCTTCTTTGCTTGGACAGACTATTATAGAGTTGCATTGATCGGCATTAAAAAAGTTACGCTATCAAATCATAGCCTACTGATTGATGAAATCATAGCACAAGCTACAGAGTGAGAGTAGCACAAACAATATACAGATACACAAAATAGAAGATTCACAAAATGTATCATGTGTTACATGTTGAACCAAGTAATATAATGAAAGATCCTCTATCAATAATTAAACGTCTTGTATCGATGATGATGCCATAAAGTTGACCGGTTCCGTCTATTCCTTGTACGCTCCAACAGCTGATGCTGTCAATTATTGGAGTTCTCATTTAGCTATTCCCAGGTGATAAGTTTGAACATCAACCATTTGACCCTTAGACCATTAATACATTAGAGTATTAAATCTTAGACCATTAATACATCAGAGTATTAATGGTCTAAGATTTCATAAAGTCATATGCATATTATTTTATACAAATAGAAAAGTTCGGGTGGAAACTGACAGGCCTCCTTGGAGCAGTTCATGGGCGAAAAGTAGTTGTGCGCCGGCAGCAGATTGCCGTCCTCGTCCTCCACCTCAATGGCCAGTCCGAAGTTTTTGTTGGACTCCTTCCAGGCCTTGACTGCGGCGCGCACATTCCACTCGGTCCACGCGTTACCGTAAACCGATACCATACGGCTGTCCAACAGTTTCCTCTTTACTGGAAGAACAAAAAAAAAATCATTTTCAAATATTCCTATATGCAACCTATCGATTTGAAAATAAAATACGTACATTATCTTTTTGCCATACTCGTATGTAATAATACACAACTTTCCAAGCTAGATTTGCGTTTGGAAAATTGCCGTTTACAGGAAAATCAAAGATCAGCTGTTCTGAATGCGGGAATAATAATTCTGATGATTATTACAGCACTAGTCATCATCACGATGATAATTACAGCACTGAAAATCTAGCCCAGCTGTTTTTTCCAAATTCCAAATTATGAATAAACGAGTCAAACGAGCCGCCATGACAGTTCAGTGTGTGCGTTTGTGCTAGTGTTGTGTTGAGGTTATGTTGGCTTCAGTTAATGTTTTCAGTTGTTTGAGGTTTTAATAAATCGTTTTCAGTCTAGTAAGACGAAAAAAATGTACATAATTAGTGTGGAAAAGTTTACAAACTCATAATTATTTTCCAAACTCGCGTACCGCTCGTTTGGAGAACATAATTATTCGTTTGTAAAAACGCCTTTTCCACACTCATTATGTAATATACTATTTCTGTTGGTGGGGGAACCCTTATACGGGTAGGTTCCGCATCGCCTCTAACTATTAATTGGCCTATTAATAATTAGGCTACCCTTTTACTTTTTCTTCGAAGATAATCTATACTATTTAAAATTTCAGAACTGAGAATTTCCCGCTCATTCAATATTTTGAGTACATATTTAGGAAGGGTTTGAATAGGCTTTGTCGAGTCATTTCTAATAAGGAACTGGAAACGTGTAAATAAAGCATAACTTCTTAAAAAATAAAACATAGGCCTACCCCTTCGGCTTCTTCAAATTATTCATGGGTAAAACACAAACACTTGAATCACAAAGTGTGTTCCTCAGTCAGAGTAGGCTATCCTATTTCCATTCCTCTGAAGTTGAAAAATAGAGTTTTTTACATTATCTAAATAACTTCTTACTGGTCCCATTGAATTTCTCAATCAAATTTACATAAGGGGTCACTGGCAGCTCGTGCCCACGAAACAGGTGAAGTGCTGCACAGTAAAAGATACGGGCACTTCACCTGTTTCGTGGGCTTGAGATGATTCACTGTACCTCTGAGTATGTATTCACTGAGATGGTACCCTGATCAGGTCACCATAAAATTATTGAAAAATATTAAATCTTCCTCCATTATTATCTCGGTAACAAAGCATTTTAGGACCCTTATGTGTACTTGAATTTTTTATTTATTTTTATGTAAGGTAACACCTCAAGAAGTTAGTCGGTCTGTTCCAGAAACATTCTGTTCATCGAATGAAACAGTAATCTTATATTGAGAGTTAAATATCAAATTATCGTATTTATTGTATAGTCCGTCTAAGCAAAGAAGACCCTCTGGCAAGATGAGAAAATGACTCGAGCTCGGTCAGTATTGTTTCAAAAATTATTGATTTGGTCACAAACTATAGATCAGTATGTTTTCTTTCAATTGAGACCAGATCAATAATTTTTGAACCAACAGTGACCGAGTTGGAGTCATTTTCTAATATTGTCAGAGGGTCTTCTTTGCTTGGACAGACTATAGTTGTTGTAGATGAGATGATTATGAAAAGTTAAAACTGTTCTTGACAGAATTTATACTCTGTTGAAGTATTTGAATTTTGGGAGGCTCGTTGGAGTAATAAGAGATAACGCGCCGGTCTGATAATCATGAGACTCTTGTTCGATCCTTAACCGGGGACCAATTAAGATTTTTGACAACAGCACAATCACATAGATACTGCCACCCCGTTTTTCAGATGAGGCAATAAGCCATAGAGGTCTCGACTTCCTAAAAAAATAATTTTTTTTTGGGAAAGCAATACTTTCCTTACCTATGGTAGTAGGTAGGGCAAGGAAAGTAAAAAGTAGTCGTCTTTTATCATTATCATACCTCGTCTCATTACTCACGCACAAGCCTATGAATTTATGTGGGAATCACACGCGAAAAACTAAACTAGAATTCGTAATCCAAGTAGGCTATCGCTATGGTTAATTTTCTCATTTGATTTTGACAACAAAATCGGTTAACAGATTACACTTTAACGTGTTATGTATCGAATTTATTGTATCATGTCACGTATCAAATCTATCATCCACTGGCGGCTCGTACCCACGAAACAGGTGAATTGCTTGTATCTTTTACTGTACAGCAGTTCACCTGTTACGTGGGCACAAGCCGCCGTTTTTAGATGAACCGTGCAAATAAAGCTATATAATAATAATTATTATTTTAATCTTGTCGAGCAAAGAAGACACTCTTGCAAGATGGGAAAATGATTCCAGCTCGGTAAATATTGGCTCGAAAAGTATAAATTTTGTTTCAAATTGTAGAAAACATTCTGCTCTACAATTCAAGATCATTTAAATGATTTTCGAACCAATATTGATCGAGCTGAAGACAGAATGTCTTCTTTGCTCGACTAGGCCTATATCATAGAGGGAGATTGTAGTATTACCTCGGTGCTTCTTGAGCGACCTGGTGTACCAGTAGATGGAGACGCGGATCTTCTTGTCGTCGACTGTGATGGGCGACTGTGCTGAGGCCGGATTGTGCGGCGACAGGTGAAAGGTTTGCGGCTTGAAGGCGACAGCTGACGGTGAGTGCTCGTCGAACAGGGGGGAAGGGGGAGGGGGACACGTTTCGGACACGGCCACTGTCATGTTGGCCTAACAAAAAAATACAGAAAATTGAATACTAAATTGAAAATGTTAAATGAAATGTTCTTTAAATAACTTATTTGCTACCATTTTCACAATATTTAGTTTTTTCTTGGTGGATAAAGATATATTTCTATCAATTCCATTCATAAAGTATTCAGAAGAGACTAAAGAAAGTAGTCATATCAGAAAAGGTGAAAAAAAATTTGTTCAATATTTGGACCAGAAATGAGTGTTTTAGTTGCTACACAGTTGGTTCTCGTAAAATTTGAGTACAAAAAATGTTATTTTCAAAGTTTCACGTAAGGTAGGATTCAAATTATTTTCACAGGACATTATGGTATATTAGTAGTATTTATCGACTAACTGGCGTAATAGAAAAAAATCAAGCAATATTTTCGAATGCGTGTTTTTTCATACTTATTTGTTACCATTTTCACAATATTAATTTTTTTCTTGGTGGATAAAGATATATTTCTATCAATTTCATTCATAAAGTATTTAGAAGAGACTAAAGAAAGAAGTCATATCACAAAAAGGTGAAAAAAAATTTGTTCAAATAATTTTTTTCAAATTCAAAAAATGAGGTCCATCGGACCCCAGAGTGTCTGTTGTGTTACAAATTTTCAAGTGTATCTGTTGAAGGTTAATAGAATGCAGGCTATGATAAAGTTGGAAACTTGGAATAGATTAGAGAATGGGAATGTAATTGAATAGAAAGTATAAGTTTCTGATAATTATAATAATATTCGTGTAACCTGGCTGGCTTAGGTCTGGTGTCAGAGTTTTCAGGTCGATCCTGATCAATTTCAAGGCCTCTGACATGACTCAACGACTGTTTTTAGGCAGTCGAGACCGACGGCTTAACGTGTCCATCCGAAACAAGGTATCATGTTATATGAAAAAATAATCCAATATAATTATTTTTGTAACGTTGAAAAAAAAAATTATCATGCGATAACTCCAATCATGACCAGGACTTTAGAAGAGATGAGTGACATTACAAAAGGGTATACTCTTTCCAAGCAAAGAAGACCCTCTGGCAAGATGAGAAAATGACTCCAGCTCGGTCAATATTGGTTCAAAAATTTTTTAATTGTTCTCAACCGTAGGAAACATTCTGATTTACAATTTGAGACTATATCAATATTTTTTAAACCAATATTGACCGAGCTGGAGCCATTTTCTCATCTTACCAGAGGGTCTTCTTTGCTTGAAAAGTTTATAAAAGTAGTGTTGAACTACTATGTACTTTATTTATGAGACAGAAACTAGATGGAAAACTGTGAGAAAGATGAAAAAAAATCAATTCTTATGAGAATAATATAATTTATAACATTATAATATATGTTAAACAGACACTCAAAGACCTCTAGATGATTCTCGCTACAGGCGATCAACGCTGTGGACTCGACTGTAAAAACAGCACTGTAGTGAGATTTCTTGTGTTTAAGCACTGGTGGCTCGTGCCCAAGGCTAGTAAATCTTACCAGGTGGGATATTTGCCTGGAAATTATGGTTCACAAATCTAACGTCACTATTTTTCCACAGTGTCGCACTCTAGCGCCCAAAATGTAAAGCACAGCTGATGAAAATGTAAACATAACCTATTTTCGTTAGTGTTGAAGAATAGTATTGTTGTAATTAATTCTGATGAGTTAAGAACATCACAATTAACAAGGAAACAATATTTTTAAGTTGTCCTAGTTGTTTTGTGAAATATGATTATTTTTATAAACGTATTCGCATAGTTTGAACCCACCAAAGCTTATTTTTTTCTCAACGAAAGCGCCAGCTTCTCGAATCTTTGGCCCCAATTTATGACAACAATAGCATTATATTGTTCTAATATCACAACATTATTCATCTGTAATAATACTCAATAAATTAATTCATTGAGTGATATAAAATAAATTAATTAATAAATTCAAATTACGTGATATTTTTTTTTTCAATTCTCTGTGGAACAGCTGGAAAATTGGAATCCTAGATACATGTCGAATCATAAATATAGGCATAATGTAAAAAATAAAACTAGTGACGTCATCCGGCAGGAAAAAAGTGGACTGCTGAGCTCTTATGGACGCTGGCCTACCTGGTAGATTTACTTACCTTGGCTCGTGCCCAGGAAACAGGTGAAGTGCTGTACAGTAAAAGTTACGGGCACTTCACCTGTTTCGTGGGTACGAGCCGCCAGTGTGTAATGTGTGAAATTATTATTGAGTCGGTTTTACCTATCCATGGGTAAAAGGAGATTTCAATTATTAAACTGTAGCTAAAATAATTTCGGTCTTTAGGGTGTTATCGTCAACTTTAAAGTCCCTTTAACATCCATGCTCAATCAAATTTCATCTTGAAACTGTTTGAAGAATGTTTTCGAATGGAAAATACTGTAAACTTATCATTCAGATTGATTCAAAATACAGAGTGTTTCAGGAGAAATGTGCAATACTTCTCAGGCTGATTCCTTACACCAAGTAGACAAAAAAGTTCCATAGGACAAACCCCCAAAAACGCTTTGTTACCGAGATAACAATGGAGGAAAATTGAGATTTTTCAAAATATATTAATTTTCTAATTTTTTAGAGCTTATTGTGAGGCTCTAAAATAATCAATTCCTATGTAAAATTAGCTGAGGAATTCAATGAAACGAGTTCCAAGTTTGTAACTCAAACGGTTATTGAGATAATTAAAAAAATATTCTAGTAAACGCCATTTTTTCAACAATTAGTGTTATAACTGGGTGAGTAATCATAAAATTGTATTTTTTATTAATGGAAGTTGAAGAGAGTCGGACTCTAGAGAAAAGGTTAAATGGCGGCGATTGTTTAAATCGTACCCAAATCAAAAATCGCAAAATCGCTACTAAACACAAATTTATCACTTGTGTTTTGTCAATTTTGCGATTTTTGATCGCCATTTCTGAGATTTGGGAAAGATTTACACAATCGCCGCCATTTAACATTTTCTCTAGAATCCTATTCACTTCAACTTCCATTAATGAAAAATACAATTTTATGATTCCTTACCCAGTTATAACCCTAATTGTTCAAAAAATGGCGTTTTCTAGAATATTTTTTCAATTATCTAAATAACTGTTTGAGTTACAAACTTGGAACTGGTTTCATTGAATTCCTCAGCTAATTTTACATAGGAATTGATTATTTTAGAACCTCACTATAAGCTCTAAAAAATTAGAAAAATTAATATATTTTGAAAAATCTCAATTTTCCGCCATTGTTATCTCAGTAACAAAGCGTTTTTGGGGGTTGGTCCCATGGAACTTTTTTGTCTACTTGGTGTAAGGAATCAGCCTGAGAAGTATTGCACATTCCTCCTGAAACACCCTGTATACCTAAGCTTGGTACGTCAACCTAAGCATGTATGATACCTATACTATGCATCATTCAACATTCTCAAACAATTTAATTAGATTAGTGTAATTTAATCACCTGCTTGTTCTCAACAACTGCATCACATTTTCAATTCGAGATTATAAACACGTACCTGAGAAACCTTGTGTAATCGCAGTTTTGCAGCAATAATGTTGACAACATTGCCTTGCAGACTGGAGGGAAAATTCAAATCGAACAGCAAGTGCATGGACTCTCCATTACTCCACAGATCTTCATCGGTATTCCTTGGTAATTCGCCTGTAAAAAATAAAATAAAAACTCGTTAATGAAAACTGAAATGTATTGAAAATTAAATTCAGAAGCCTGAAACAAAGAAGGCCTACCTACATTAGAAGAATTTTAGTCTGTCCAAGCAAAGAAGACACTCTGGTAAGATGGGAAAATTACTCCAGCTCGGTCAATACTGGTTCAAAAATGAGAAATTTCGTCTCAAATTGTTGGAGAAATTCCGATCTACAATTTGAGATTTAATCTATAATTTTTGAACCAATATCGACCAAGCTGGAGTCATTTTCCCATCTTGCCAGAATGTCTTATTTGCTTGGACAGAATATACTTGGTTTCAATGTACGTTATCTTTCAGTAATAACAATAATAGTTGTAGCCTACTCAATCTATAGATATAAAAATTGTGTTGTACAGTATTCTATATTACAATTTCACATTTGCAATCTTGTAGGCCTATGCGATTCCTCAGGATAGAAATGCAGTAGCTAAATGAATCAATCAATATAAACTCTATAGGCTTAGTTACATGGAAACAACAAAAAAATAATAGGAGTGAAAATGCTATTCTAGTGGTATGTTAGAAGGCGTACAAAAAATGAATTCAAATAGTCGTATGAAAAGCTGAAAACAGAAGCCATTTTACAATTCTGTCTGACCAATGACAAGCTAGCAACCTGTTGAGTGGCATGTGACGGTTCCTTCAACTGGCTTCTGATTGGTCGGATTGTGGAATGACGACTGCTCAACCCATTGGCCAATCAGATGGCTTGTTAAATTTGGAGGCGTGGCTTTCAAAAGCAACATTGCCAGTTGGCAACACTGACTCAGCTTTGTATTTTGTAATGTTAGTTCAAGCTTCCCTTGCATTACTTTTAATGAAAAACAATTCAATATTCTACAATATGCTGTATAATTTAATATACAGTACTGTCCATACTTAACCACGTCATTAAAATAAAGAAGTCATTCTATTCTATTTTTCAATATTTTAATTTGAGTTCAATCTAAATTCATAATATTGAATTAGAAGTATTTAATATTCCATCAATTCGTCGTTCCATCATGATACTTTGTTGAGCATCTATTGAAACTTTGAAATGATAGGAAATTGTAGATTTATAGTCCATTCACGATGGCTTGAGACGAGATAAACAAAAGCTCTGCATGTGTATGTGTGCGACTGGAGTGGCTTCGTTTACCCACGACATAAACAAGTCACAGCAATGCCGAATTTTGTTGTCGGGACTGTAAACAAAGCATTGACACAAAAACTTTCACTATAATATTGTTTGTTCATTTTAGGTTCATGCAGTCGAGAGATAACCGAAACAAGCAATTTCCCAATGTGTATCTATATTAAAGATTACTTAGGGATACTTATTCTGGATTGCCTACATCAAAATTCGGGATATTTGCATTGCTGTTACTTGTTTATATCGTGGCTAAAACAAAGCCACTCCAGTCGCAAACATACACATGCAGAGCTTTTGTTTATCTCGTCTCAAGCCATCGTGAATGGACTATAGAGAATAATCTCTATTTATTGAAATGAGTAGTTTCAAAGATATTCTAGAGAAAGCGATAAAACCTTGTTTGCTGGAAATTGAACTGAGTGAATACTATATCCTAGCCAATTTTTTACAAGAGATTGTAACTTGAGGTCAAGGAGGTTAACAAACATCCTTGCTTGGAATGCATTCATTGAGGGTTAAAAGAATGATGAAGACGAAAATGACTTTCATTAGATCATATGCTAATTTTCCTTCAGCAAGGAAAATTATACTATCACTAATTATACTTATACTAATCGCTACTAAGCACAAATTTATCACTTGTGCTACGTTTTGTCAATTTTGCGATTTTTGATCGCCATTTCTGAGAGTTGGGTAAGATTTACACAATCGCCGCCATTCAACCTTTTCTTTAGAATCCGACTCTCTTCAACTTCCATCCATAAAAAAACAATTTTATGATTCTTTATCCAGTTATAACCCTTATTGTTGAAAAATGGCGTTTTGTAGCATATTTTTTCCAATTATCTAAATAACCGTTAAAGTTACAAACTTATAACCGGTTTTATTGAATTCTTCAGCTAATTTTACAAAGGAATTGATTATTTTAGAACCTCACTAAAGCCTCTAAAAAATTGAAAAAATTAATATATTTTGAAAAATTTCAATTTTCCGCCATTGTTATCTCGTAACAAAGCGTTTTTGGGGGATGGTCCCATGAGACTTTCTTGTCTACTTGGTGTGAGGAATCAGCCTGCCAAGTATTGCACATTTCTCCTAAAACACTCTGTATAGTAACATCTTAATATTTTCATCTTCATCTTTTAATGCACCCATGATAAATGGTGGAGTTAATTGATGTTGGACATAGATTATGTCCACAGTTCAATTCCCTTCCAATAGGATACACAAACTGAAATGAAGCAGAATAGATTCAATAGGTCTTCAGTATTCAAACACAATGTTGGATTCCGATTGTTACATTTCATTCATTACGTATTTTTTTGAATGGAACTTCTTGTAGGAAAATTGAACCGTAGACCACTGGCGGCTCGTGCCCAGGAAACAGGTGAAGTGCTGTACAGTAAAAGATACGAGCACTTCACCTGTTTCGCGGGCACGAGCCGCCAGTGCCGTAGACAAAAAACTGATGAATTTTCTCGAATAATAACTCACAAGACGGATAGAAGCTTTGGACTTTCTCCGTGTAAACGTCGGTCGGAGGCCACTGCGGCAGTCTCTTCATTTTGTCGTACATTTCACGAATGATTTCCGCCTGCTGAGTACTCGTGTTGTTGTTGCTGATATTGGGCTGACCACCCAGAAGCCCCAAATAGCTCAGAATCTGAGTCTTGATCGAGTTCAGTCTCATTTCTTTAGTTCTGTAACAGGTAGAGAATTGAACAAAATTAAAAATAAGTTGTACCGTAAATAAAATGTATCCTTCAATTCACTGGCGGCTCGTGCCCACGAAACAGGTGAAGTGCTGTACAGTAAAAGATACGGGCACTTCACCTGTTTCGTGGGTACGAGCCGCCAGTGCTTCAATTGTTTATCAACAAATAAATAACGCCTAATAAAGAGTATTTTCATTTCATTTCATTTCAAATGGAATTAATGATTAATGTACTTTGAATGATCGATTTCTTCACATTAAATAAATTATTTTTAAATACTTTTAACACTTGAAGTGATTGATTCCTCAATAATAAATAAATATAATGAAACTACTTTTAATTGCCTACATTTTTATTTATGTTGATCAACGACTAAAGAAGAGAACATTGCCCGTTAAATTGTAGCGCCCTTATAATTTTTAACAATGCGCCTTTTTTTGTTAAAAAACAGGACGTTTATTATTTTTTAAATTTCTCACAATACGCCTTTTTTTTATAATAGAACAGGGGACTTATTATTAATTTCAAACGGAAATCAAGTTTTAACACTTAGTACGATGTCTGTATTTTGTTAGCCTATATGTTTGTTTAAGTATGTTTCTTTGTATTTTAGGGGTAGATAATGCAAACCTTTTTACAGCAAACGATTATTTTACATTGGCTTAGTTGGTCAGACACGGTATCTTATTTGGTCCGAACCAACTTGGTACAATCAATTTGGTACCGAACTAAATTCAGTCCATGAACTTTAATTCATTAGAATAGATTTGATTGGATGAACAAACTTATTTCAAGCCAAATCTAGCGATTGGCGACAAATGACCTTCAATTGAGAAAATGTTTTTGAAAGTATCAATGATAATTTTGTTATCATTTTAAATTAATTATCAATTAAAATTAATTACTAATCAATTGCCGGTATACTGTACTTGTGAAAAATATTTTGAGAGAGAAATTTCAGTAGGCCTAAACCAGTAAGCAGAATACTTTTTCGATACTTTTTAGCGATAAAATTTCTATCAAATTCGAAATGAGTCTGAAAGTTAGGCTGAAAATATTATTATTCTTACATGATTTTCAAATTTTTTAATGATTTTAAATAAATACTATTAATATTTAAATAAATATTATACTGAGCACCAGAAGTTAGTATTGATAGTTGTGCGAAACCTCAAAAAGAGGTTGATAAACGTTGATAGTTGTGCGAAACCTCGTTTACTTCAAAAAGAGGTTGATAAACTACTTCCTCAATAGTTTGTTTGTCTTCTGTAAAATAGATTTCCAATGCTCAATATAGAATCCAGTATACAACAACAAACCTTGAAACATTTTCAGGGAGAATTGAACTCTACTCTCGTATCCAGTCAGCCCACATTATTTTTACAAAACTGAAAACAGAATTTTGTGAATCAACTCTAAATCAGGAATGGAACAGAATGAAAACAGGCACTTTGTTGAGTCTAGTGCAAACGTAAATAATCCGCCATCGGTTTCCCTCCAAATTCATTTGGTGCTTCTACCGAACCAAAAATACTATTTTCATTGAGATGAAGAGTATTTGGATCTCTAGAACAAGAGATGAAGACAAATCATACTTCTAGTGCCAGAAGGATAGATGATCTCTTCGATAATTTCAATAAATTCCATTGTAATGAATAAATAATTTATGGAGTCTTTGCTATCCATTGTTGAATAGTGAGAAAATAATCCGTCAATACCAAAATTTATTCAATATTTCATCCAGTGATACTTGAATGAATATAATAATTTGATGGATAAAGAACTTTAAAACTTAGGGCTGTTTAAAATAATTGAAAAATAAATAAAAATCAAACACCCTTTATATAATTTTAAAGTTTTCAAAAAAAGGGTGTTTGATTTTTATTTATTTTTCAATAATTTGATGGACTCCGAAAAATTGGAACCACATTTTTCTAGTAACTCATGAAATTATACTAATATTTTGAACGTGAACACATAATTTTCCCAATTACAAAACAAACACTGTTGATAAGAAGCTTACGTATGTTGGTTAATATGATGTGAAAAGAATTCTCAAATTACACAATTATAATCATTAGAGTTGAAGTCATATCATGTTTTAATAATGAATAATACACAATTTCAAAGCTTTATCAATTGATAATGATTATGAATACTATCAAAATATACCTTTATATATTGATTATGAATGACTATTAAACCATACAGTTCCTACATAACAGCTTGTAAAGTGTTAAGACTATTCTTAGTCACTGAATAGTCCATGTTACTAGAAGGAGGCTATAAGTGATTAGCGACTGATAATAATGTTAAAAACATGATTGGTATTGTGACTATTGACTACCAGACTATAATTTATAATTATAGTTTATAATTGTGAAGTGTGAACAGACTAATAATTTTAAAAGCCGACTACAACAAAAGTAACAGAATAACGCTAGTGTATTAGCATACAAGAGCGAGTTGCAAAGACGATAGATTATGCAGAAAAAATTCTACTAAGCTCAACTCAACAATAATTATTATTCTTATTGTCAATGCATGCTTTTACAATACCACTATAAAATACAATATACAATCAAAATGTTACAATCAAGTTGGGTGGTTAGCAAGAAGGTTAGAAAAGGTTATAGCAAGAGCAGGAAAAAGTTCAAGTAGTAAGTTTACCTCTCCACCTGGTTCATGTCCGAGCTGCAATATAACAGAAAACAACACAGATTAGCTG
This sequence comes from Sogatella furcifera, assembly GCA_017141385.1. Taxonomy (NCBI): domain Eukaryota; kingdom Metazoa; phylum Arthropoda; class Insecta; order Hemiptera; family Delphacidae; genus Sogatella; species Sogatella furcifera. The sequence goes on from CM029548.1 coordinate 67,346,889, forward strand.
GAAAAACACCTCCACCCCCCTCCAAAATCCAGCCCCCCCAACAAACACCCATATTCAACCAACAAGGACACACACACACGAATGAATAATTCATTTTTCACTAGCATTAATCAAATAGTAAACAACACACGAATTTTAGACACTTGAATAATAAGATTAGACACAAGAATAATTAATTTTTTATTATATAAGATAAGTGATAATTAATTTAGACACAAGAATAATAAGATTAATTTAGAATATTAATAGATACTAATAATGCTGATAATGAACAGTAATTATACCAGAATAAACAATTTAATGAGACTTGAGAGTTCTCTTCATATTTCTCCTTATTAATCAATTACGTTTTATGATAAACTATTTATATTACGTCAACGCTTATTAAGAAATACAGGCGGGTTTAGCCCATGAAACAGAGTGAAGTGCTGTACAGAAAACAAACTAACTAGAAGCTACTTCAGCTTGTTTCGTGGTTACGTCAGCGCTTCGTGAAAAAGTTTTTAACGTAAAGAACAGCTGTATTCATTTATACTAACGTTCAAGCACTGCTATTGGTAGTTGCTTGAACCAATCACAGTGAACGTCTGCCATTGCCTGACGTCTAGGCCAATGGCAGACGTTCACTCTGATTGGTTCAAGCAGCCACCGTACTTAAATATGAATACAGTATACTCGAATGAAAAAATGAGAATATCGTCTTTCCTGAGTATGAACTCATGCCATAGGCCTATAATAACTTTATTGACAACATCAGCTGTTGGAGCGCGCAAGGAGCAGACGATACCGCTCAACTTTTGGCGTCGGCTATAGTCTACTTATTCTTTCAATTTTGAAAGGATTTTTCTACTTTATTTCGGTACAGAGGAATCGATAGACAGGTCGTTGTCCTCTCCCAGTTTCGTAAAAAGTCAAGAATTTCCGGATTGCTGAGTGAAGTAGGTACCAGAAAGAGGAAGTAACTAGAAGACAAAATAAGCCTTTTTATAGATCGGAAGGAGAGGCTTGTGCCCTACCACAAACGTTGCATTCTTTTTTACAGTTCATTCCTTAGCAGTTTGAAAAGGTCAACTCCAAATAGACAATAAAGATCAAATAAAGTAAATAAAGTATCGGCCTCGGTGGCGCAATGGGCTGGGGCGTCACAACCTTCAGTCCGCTAGCACTGCCGCAGGTCTGGGTTCGAATCCCAGTGGCATGGCTGTTTTTCACCTCATCAATCACCTTAGCACTCAAGATCCATTACCCACGCACAGGCTAAAATACTTATGTGGGCATCATCCGCAATAAAAAAAAAAAATGTTAGTGATAATGGATAATGTAATAGTGTAGATAGTGTAATAATGGATAGTATAATTGATCTATGAATATTTTATAGTATTGCGAATTATTATGAAAATCTATAAATGAATAACCCTCCTTTAGGGGATTGGCTGTCGTTAGTAAAGTCAGTGAGTCATCTCCCTTCTCTGGAGGATTAGTAATTGTTGCATTACACTCTAACTGATTAACTGCATGTTATTGAGAGGCGCCACTTGGTTGTGGAGACTGGCTTATGGTTGAGAGGATAAACGTGCTAACCACACGTTACCTCTAACCTGGTTGATGATTAACACTGGCGTCTCGTACCCACGAAATAGGTGAAGTGCCCGTATCTTTTACTGTACAACACTTCACCTGTTTCGTCGGTGATGATTATTCGCTTGCTGTATGGTCTGTCCTGGCGGGTTGGTGGGTGGTGGCTTCGGTTCGGTCGGTGTAGGTTCGGGGACTGTGGGTTCTGTTTGAGAATTCATGGCGTTTGGACCGGGCGTGAGTCGTTTTCCCGTCTTGCCGGGATGTCTTATTTACGAACTTTATACCGGGATGTCTTATTTACGAACTTAATGGTGGGGTGAATATGAAACTGGCAACCAGCTGGTAGGCCTAGGCCCTTCCTGGGCTGGTGAGACAAACAAAATATATTAATACGCGAGCATGTGTTTTTGTTACTTGAACTCCTCAAGTTCGTTCATGTCTGATTTGAAATACCTTATCGAGTAATATAAGGTCTCACATTTTGAAAAAGTCAGGCTGTCCAATAATCAAGCTGATGGGTATGAATGGGTGAATAACGTTTTCGATATTTTTTTACAGTAGAATAAAAACAAGTAGAGAAAAGCGGCTGGATGTAGTGTAAGCTCAAGGTAAGTAAATCTACCAGGTAGGCCAGCGTCCATAAGAGCCCAGCAGTCCACTTTTTTCCTGCCGGATGACGTCACTAGTTTTATTTTTTACATTATGCTTTATACCTATATTTATGATTCGACATGTATCTAGGATTCCAATTTTCCAGTTGTTCCACAGAGAATTGAAAAATGAAAAATACCACGTAAGAAGCTCAATATCAATGAAAATAATTGTAAAAATATTTAAAAATGATGAATTAATTTATTGAGTATTATTACAGTCGAGTAATGATGAATAATGTTGTGATATTAGAACAATATAATGCTATTGTTGTCATAAATTGGGGCCAAAGATTCGAGAAGCTAGCGCTCTTGTTGAGAAAAAAATAAGCTTTGGTGGGTTCAAACTATGCGATTACGATTATAAAAATGAAAATAATCATATTTCACTACAAAACAACTAGGACAACTTAAAAATATTGTTTCCTTGTTAATTGTGATGTTCTCAACTCATCAGAATTAATTACAACAATACTATTCTTCAACACTAACGAAAATAGGTTATGTTTACATTTTCATCACCTGTGCTTTTCATTTTGGGCGCTAGAGTGCGACACTGTAGAAAAATAGTGACGTGAGATTTGTGAACCATAATTTCCAGGCAAATATCCCACCTGGTAAGATTTACTAGCCTTGGTGTAAGCTTGCCAAAACTGCGCAAGTGGTCAATAACATTCTTGAAACTTGTTGAAACATTCCAGTCTTGTTGGATTAATTCTGATGAATTGTTAATAGTTACGAGTCTTGTTCAGTGACAACGAATTCCTCGGACGCTCCCTTTCCAAACAGACAGCTGCAGGTGATAATGAACTGTTATCAGGTGATAGCAATAAGATAGGTGTTGGATGTCTACTACCTACTTTGATAGAGCAGACAGTGGGCGTATAGTCTGTCCAAACAAAGAAGACCCTCTGGCAAGATGGGAAAATTATTCTAGATTAGTCAATATTTGTTCGAGAATTAATGATTTGGTCTCAAATTGTAGATCAAATTGTTTCCTACGATTTGAGATCAAATTGATAATTTTTGAACCATTATTGACCGAGATGAAGTCATTTTTTCATCTTGCCAGAGGGTCTTCTTTGCTTGAGCAGACTATACCTATATCCATTCATCCGGTTTATTCTAATTTATTCTGAATTAATTGACTCGTCTCACTCGACGGCTAGACACTGTCTAGACGAAAACGACAAACCCCTCACCTTAACTAACTATAGTCTGTCCAAGCAAAGAAGACACTCTGGCAAGCTGGGAAAATGACTCCTGCTCGGTCGATATTGGTTCGAAAATTGAAAATTTGTCACAAAATGCAGATCAGAATGTTTCCTATAGTTTGAGATCAGATTGAAAATTTTTGATAAAATATTGACCGAGCTGAAGTCATATTCTTCCATCTTGCCAGAGGGTCTTCTTTTCTTGGACAGGCTATACCTACTACTTGATAACCTGTTAATTTTATTATTGGTCATTGCATGCGGAGGAGATTCCCTATTCTCCTTCTTCTTCTTAATTCTCACCTTCTTCTTCTTATACCTCATCTTCTTCTTCTTATACCTCATCTTCTTTTTCTTCCTATCCCTCATCTTCTTCTTCTTCTTCTTTTCCTTCATCTTCTTCTTCATCATCATCTTATTCCTAAACTCCTTTTTAATCCTCATTTTGTACTAAGCCCTTCTTCTTATGGCCATTAACTTCTCAACATTTCTCTACACTTATTTTACTTCTTGTTGTTTTTATTATTGGTCATTGTAGGAGATTTCTCTCTTCTTCTTCTTCTTCTTTTTCTTTTTCTTCTTCTTCTTCTTCTTCTTCTTCTTCCTCTTTCTCTTCTTTTTCTTCCTCTTCTTTTTCCACCTCTTCTTTTTCTTCCTCTTTTTCTTCTTTTTCTTCTTCTTCTTCTTCTTCTTCTTCTTTTTTTTCTTCCTCTTCTTCTTCTTTTCTTCTTCTTCTTCTTTTTCTTCTTCTTCTTCTTCTTCTTCTTCTTCTTCTTCTTCTTCTTCTTCTTCTTCTTCTTCTTCTTCTTCTTCTTCTTCTTCTTCTTCTTCTTCTTCTTCTTCTTCTTCTTCTTCTTCTTCTTCTTCTTCTTCTTCTTCTTCTTCTTCTTTTCTTCTTCTTCTTCTTCTTCCTTCTTCTTCTTCTTCTTCTTCTTCTTCTTCTTCTTCTTCTTCTTCTTCTTCTTCTTCTTCTTCTTCTTCTTCTTCTTCTTCTTCTTCTTCTTCTTCTTCTTCTTCTTCTTCTTCTTCTTCTTCTTCTTCTTCTCCTCCTCCTCCTCCTCCTCCTCCTCCTCCTTTTCTTCCTCCTCCTCCTCCTCCTCCTCCTCCTTTTCTTCCTCCTCCTCTTCTTTTTTTTCTTCTTCTTCTTCTTCTTCTTCACTCCATTACTACAGTCGAAAAGAAGGCCCTCTGCTAGATGGGACAATGACTCCAGTATGGTCAATATATCTTCAAGAATTATAAACGTTGTCTTAATAGAAGATCAAATTGTTTCCTACAATCTGAGATCAAATTTTGTTTCTTAAAATTCGTGATCAAATTAATAATTTTCAAACCAATATTGACCGAGCTTGAGTCATTCTCTCATCTTGCCAGAGGGTCTTCTTTGCTTGGACAGACCTTACTCATATTCACGGCTCTCTCTCCTACCATTAAAAATTCTTCCTATCCGTAAATTTCTCTTGATCAGCAATAATTTAATTAAGTTAATTATTATAAAAATTATAATATTTCTCAATCTTCTCCTTTGTCCGCCAGGCTTTCAATTGCCTATTCTAAGAATGTCCAATGTAAAAAAAAGTTCATTATCCAGTAGTTCACTGATCTTCGACATTCAGACATTACTCGAAGTTCCATTATTCGACGAAAATGCGAGATGATTGTTTTGTCTATATCACTGATCTGGTCCATTCAGCGTTTTTAAAAGCGAGACATTCGCATCACCCATAGCTGGAGTCACATCTCAATTTTCACCCAATAGACAGATTCGAGCGGATATTGCCCAAATATAATGCCGGACAGCATCCATTTTCAGTATCGTCTTCATTTTTCTATCTATCATTTCCATTTTAATCGTCTGAGCTATTCAATTTGTTTATCAGGGTTTACTGTTCAGTTTCAACGCAGCAGAGTTCTCTGAATTTTTTGACAAAATAAGATGTGAACGACACTAGAAAACTGATGAACCACTTTTATTTGTCTAGAGATATCGTTTGAATTTCATTGGTAATCTGATAAACTAGTCTAAATTTTCATCTTGAAATTCTAACTGGGTATCGAATAACCTGCAGCATCTTGGAATAAACAAAATTCATTTCGCTCTCCAATGTTAATAATCTCTTTTGGAGATCACTGTCCATTACGGAATTTGGAGAAAAATATTTCGTCTCTCCAAGAAGCCAATCTTTGCTTATTATGGTATTCATGTAGTTATATTTCTGAATAATATTGAATTGCAATTTGACTCACAAAATACTGTATTGTACAAGCAAGGAAGACCCTCTGGCAAGATGGGAAAATGACTCCAGCTCGGTCAATATCTGTTCAAGAATTATAAATGTGGTCTTATTAGTAGATTAAATAGTTTCCTACAATTTGAGATGAAATTTATCATTTTTGAACCAGTATTGACCGAGCTTGAGTAATTTTCCCATCTTGCCAGAGTGTCTTCTTTGCTAGGACATAGTACACCAATCGTCTTTGATTTCGATAATGAATAGACTATGAAGGAGTGGCGACGATAGCCCCCAGTGAATAGGAGGGCCAAAATATAAAAAATAAGACTACAGTACCAATATCGAAAACCAATATCCCACTCGCCTTCCTCCTAGTTAATCGAAACCAGGACCAATTCCCATTACCCACGCACAGGCCCAAAAGCCCATGTGGACATCACTCTCAAAAAAAAAAAAAAAAAATTCCTCACGGTATGCCGTACCAGTCTCTCTGAGAGGGAGAAGGAATGATAGTGAATAATTTTAATTTTTCATTTTCACTTTTTGAGTGCGTTAGTTTTTCTAAAATAATTTTATCATTCCATTCAATATTGATTGTCACTTCACTATTTGATGTAATGTCAACCTAATCGAGATACCGGTTTCCGTTGCTACACCATTATCAAATCTATGGTAAACTAATGCCCGGGTTTTCGAAGCACACTCAAATATGAGAGACGCTCAAGTTTACTACAGTTCACTAAATTTTCTATACTTATAATAGAAAATGTTAGCTGTTCATCAAAATTTGAGGGTCCCTCAACTTTGAGTGTGCTTGGAAAAACCCGGCATAAAACTCACTGCCGGCTCGTGCCCACGTAACAGGTGAAGTGCTGTACAGTAAAAGATACGGGGACTTCACCTGTTTGTGTGCACGAGCCGCCAGTGATTAGAGTTGGTATTTAGCTATACCTAGCTAGATGATGATTTTGAAATAAAAAGATACAATAGATGCCCAACGTAAGTTAGTAGTAGGTTACATCACTTACAAGAGACAGATGGAACAAACTAGCTTTTTTGTGTCAAAGAAAGTCTTTGATTGGAGAGCGGTGATTATACTCTTTCGAGTTGATTGAAAAGTATTGCGATTAAGAAATTGAGAATTCAACTTAAACATTTCAACAACATCTATTAGAGGAAAATAAGAAAAAAAATGACCGACGTGTATCTTATAAACTATTTTTTGATTTGTTGAATGGCGAATAGCTGCTCTTGAGACTTAGTTCTGTCAGGACAGTCTGAAAGTGGTCTGTTAGAGCAAAACGGTTCAGCTGAGATCGCTTTCGAATCTACTTGTGCTCTCGCAGGTAGCACGATGACTGTCCTGACAGAGCTGAGATTAATAGCAAACATTGCTGACAGCCATTCTTGTTGTTGTCTGCTGTCTTCAACGCTCGACTCCCATTGGACAGTGTTGGGTGAGAGTGGGAGTAAATGTCTCGTCCAATCACAGAGCTCGATTTATTGTAATGCATTTCGCTCAGTAATGGCTCCCACCATTTTGTTTCCCAATAGCTGTTTCCTTGGTATAGTCTATCCAAGCAAAGAAGACCCTCTGGCAAGATGGGAAAGTGACTCAAGCTCGGTCAATACTGGTTCAAAAATGATAAATTTCATCTCAAATTGTAGGAAACAATTCGGTCTACTATTAAGACCATATTTATAATTCTTGAAAAAGTATTGACCAAGCTAGAGTCATTTTCCCATCTTGCCAGAGGCTCTTCTTTGCTTGGACAGACTATATTTACAAGCGTATATTATTACGCAAGAATAGTGAACGAATTAGCTCATGTTGATGTTTATTGAGAGAATACTCTCTTTTTATATGTCTTTATCTTTCTCCAAAACTATCAATCAGCTGTTCCAGCTCATCATCAGTTATAACATTTTGTTAGGAACTATACCGCGAGAAAATTCTTTGCACAAGAGAATTCTTTCGAAGTCATTTTATTTGGGAATCGCTGACAAATGACAATTATTTGAAAAGATATTTATTTTAAATAATCTTGCTTTTATTAGATTTCTACTATCGTATGATATTCAAATATTATTATTTTTCTAAAAATTTATAGCTGGTGTCAACAATGTAATCCGGTGACAAATGACTTTTATTAATGCTCAGCTCTGTCAGGACAGTCTGAAGCTGTCTTCGAGAGCAAATCAGTATGGGAGGGATCGCTCTCATTACGATGTACTCTCCCAGACAGTTCAGTGACTGTCCTGACAGAGCTGAGAATCTAAAAGTCATTATTTGCCAACCGCCTCAAAGTTTGGCACTGCATCTATATCTCACAATATGACTTTAGAATTAAACAGACCATTTCATTTGTGTAAATGAATAGCATTGGTGGTTCGTACCTAGTACCTACGAAACAGGTGAAGTGCCCGTTTCTTTCACTATACAGCACTTCACCTGTTTCGTGGGTACGAGCCGCCAGTGATGAATACTACAAACCGATTACTGTAAATTTCTCGATTTGTCAGTTGCAGCAAAGACAATGTACTATTAATTGTAATAGTGTAATTGTCTTTATGTAAGACTACTATTAATGTAATAGTACATTGTCTTTGGTTGCAGGTACATTGTCTGTCCAAGCAAAGAAGACCCTCTGGCAAGATGGGGAAATGATTCAAGCTCGGTCAATATTGGTTCAAAAATTACAAATTTGATCTCAAATTGAAGAAAACAATTTGATCTACTATTAGGACTACATTTATAATTCTTGGAAAAATATTGACCAAGCTGGAGTCATTTTCCCATCTTTCCAGAGGGTCTTCTTTGCTTGGACGGACTATACACACTTTTAGATAGAGGTAAATTTAGTTATACACTGCACAAGCTGTTACAATAATTTTTTGCATTTCAAACAAGTCCTTTACAATGTCATGTTGAACTAGTGATTTGAATTTTGCATATTTTGCATGGACAACATGTTTAAGTAGATTAACGGTATTTTATGAAGACCGACGATGTTAACCCACACGCTTGGAACGGAACATAAGATAGAACAGCCTAGCATAAGATACGGAAAAGGTAGGCGCCGGAAACATAATAATCATTATGCTCAGCATCAACATAATTTCAAAGGATTTTCAAATTTCAAGTAAAAGTCTTGGGTCATTGAATCATTCTAGTCTAGCCAGCTAATGTAATAATTTGTCTTTCAAGTGTACTGTGAATATATATATATATATATACTACTTTATGTTGGAAGAAACAGAGAGAGGATAACATAATACATGCATAGCTGGAACGTAAGGATAGAAATAAGAAATAGAAAAATGTTGGAAGATGGAAAAAAGGCAAGAGAAAAGAGAAGAAATGGGAGAGAAAAATTAATCAGGAATAAGAAATAAATAAGGAAGAGGAGAAGCAGCCGGAGGAGGATGACGATGATGATGGTGGTACCGAAAGATAAGAAGAAAAGAAGAAGAAAAGAAGAAGGAGAGGAAGAAGGAGAAGAAGGAGAAGAAGAAGAAGAAGTTGAAGAAGGAAGAAGAAGAAGAAGAAGAAGAAAGAGAGAGGAGAAGAAGAAGAAGAAGAAGAAGAAAAGAAGAAGAAGAAGAAGAAGAAGAAGAAGAAGAAGAAGAAGAAGAAGAAGAAGAAGAAGAAGAAGAAGAAGAAGAAGAAGAAGAAGAAGAAGAAGAAGAAGAAGAAGAAGAAGAAGAAGAAGAAGAAGAAGAAGAAGAAGAAGAAGAAGGAGAAAGAAGAAGAAGAAGAAGAAGAAGAAGAAGAAGAAGAAGAAGAGAAGAAGAAAGAAGAAGAAAGAAGAAGAAAGAAGAAGAAGAAGAAGCTGGAAGAGGAAGAATGATGATGATGATGATGATGATGATGATGATGATGATTTTAAGGGGAAGCACCAGTTATAAGGAGATGAGAAAGTACAAAGCAAACAATAAAGAGAAGGAAGAAGCAGATCAAAGGGAAAATTTGGTACAAAGAAGATCGAACCGAAAGGAATAGCAGAGAAAGGAGAAGTAAGAGAAATTGGAAGGGTTTGAAGAGGAAGTAGTTGGCAGAGGAAATCACGAAGAACAAGATGAAGAATCAGGAGGAAGGAGAAGGTAGAGAAGAGGAAGCAAGAAATTGTGAATAGTAGAAAGAAGGGATTGAAGCATTAGGGAAATGAAAAGAAGATTTATGAAAGCCAAGTAAAGGGAAGGAGAAAAGAACATTACTAGAGAAAGGTTGAATGTGAAGAAGGAAAGCGAACAAGAACAAGGAGGAGGAGGAGGAGGAGGAGGAGGAGGAGGAGGAGGAGGGAGGAGAAGAAGAAGCAGTTGAAAAAGAGGAGAAGAAGATGAATAATAAGTTGGCATAGAGCGTGGTAGACGACAGGTTGTCTGGTCTAGTTATTTCAATTTTACAGTCTGGTCGAGCAAAGAAGACCCTCTGGCAAGATGGGCAAATGACTTCAGCTCGATCAATATTGGTTCAAAAATTATTGATTTGGTCTCAAATTGTAAAGCAGAATGTTTTCTACAATTTGAGACCAAATTTATAGTTTTTGAATGAATATTGACCGAGCTGTTGTCATTTTCCCATCTTGCCAGAGGGTCTCCTTAGCTCGATCAGACTATACTAGACACCGTCTAGACACAGTCTAGGGTTCAACGAGGACGTCCTTGTCCATTCACATTCTATTTCCTCCTCTTCACCTCCTCCTCCTCCTCTTCTTCTTCTTCTTCTTCTTCTTCTTCTTCTTCTTCTTCTTCTTCTTCTTCTTCTTCTTCTTCTTCCCTTCATAAACACCCTCCTTCCACAAACCTGCATTCGTAATAAGAGGACAACGACCAAGCATACGAACAGATCAGACAAATAAGTAGAAATGTCATGTTACTTTCATTTGACAGTCAAAGTAAGCGATATTTACTTTTTTTACTAGGTCTTGCTTTATTATGGAAGTTTCATTGAAGATACAATTCCTTTCCAGGGCCCTCGCGTGGGGTGTGCGGAGTGTGCGACCGCACAGGGTGCCGCGGCTACCGAAGCAAAACACGAATTAAAAAATTTCAATTGGGCTATTTGAATATATTTTTTTACTATTTGAAAGAAAATTTCTCCACCAACAACTTGAAATCACAAGTAATTATTCTCTGCATCATTACTTTGCATTTACTTTAATTATATATCATTATGAATTTATCGATTGAAAAACCACGATCAGAAACGCCCCTCTCAAGGTACGATTCCCAATGCCTCTACACACACTTTCACACTTTTTAAGTTGTTTCTAAATGAATTCCACTATTTATTGATTTAGTATACATTAGTAGCCCTAATAACAGAGTAGACATCTATAATATATAGTTATGTAAATAGAGTTGTGATGGCTAGTGCAGCGCAGCTAGAGCTGGACAGCTCCAGCAGCAAATTTAGAGCCGGGTAGCTCAAGCTTGAAAATCGTACCTTCAAATTTAATTGTATTGATTACTGACCACCTCACACTACTTAATGTAAGCTGAGAAACGCCCCTCTTAAATTTAATTCTATTGGTGGCTGACAACTCCCTCCACTCTGTCGGCCAATCACAAGCCAGTAAAAGTCCACGCCCACAACGCCCTCTCATTGACTGATGCCATTACGTCATCATGTCCTAGCATAGGCGGAGCCTGAAGGCGTGTCCAATAGGAGTTGAATCGAATCACCCTATTGCTATTGCCATCTGCTGGCTGAATCCGGAACTAACTTATTCCGAATATTTTCTCAAGAAAGTTGGGAAGGGCAGTGAAAATGGCTACAATCTTCAATTTGCTTGTTATTGATTTCCAATTTTTTGTTAGGACAAGTATATTTTCAGTGAAGTTTTTTCTGTGAGGAATTTATAATCTCCCGTATGTGCTTTCAAGCAAACAAATAGAAATAAATCCATTAATAATTAAAATTGAATAATCAATAAGTTGCTGAAAAATTTCCCGTTTAATAGTACAGCACCTGGTACAGTATTTTCATTTCCAAGTTATCCCAACCAGAAATATCCAAGCATCATTTTTAAGTGCTCTCAATGTAGGTAGCCTATACTTAAATATTTTTTATTCATTTCTGTTATGGTTTTGTCTATCACGTATTGCTTGTCTGAATACATGAGAATACATGAAAATACGAAACAATTCATTAGAATAAGAAAGTTCCGATAATCCTTTTTTGCCACACAACAAAGCAACATTGCGATTACAAATGAGTAAACTGTGAAAATGGAAGGCAGCTTAAAACATGTTGGCTTGAAATATATTATCATACGTTGGATTGCATCCGTCTTATATAAGAAGGGGGGCGCCTGCAGAAATCTCGAACAGGGCGCCGAAACACCACACGATGGCCCTGGTCCTTTCAACCAGGTTATTATTCAATTTATTACGTGTATTGTCGTACCGTATTTATATTATTTTCACCCGGCTCAAGAAACGCTCCACCTATCTAGTACTGTAATCTAGTACTATATTATTCATAATATTGCAATCATCAGAAACAAAAATTTAGTCTAGTACTTTAATTATCTATAAGATTGTATTATTAGTTAATAAAATATTATTTCATGTACTGTGTATTGATTGTGGAATAAACGAGATTTTGATTTGATTTGATTTCTAACCCTCTATATGAAAATATATGAGAAATATAATGTACCCAATGTTTAAAAAAAAAACAAGTGAAAAGAAACACTACTGGGTTTGACCAAAGCTACTCGAATCAAATCTGACCATGTTAAATAAATGTTTAGCAGATTTCCCTAAGGTAATTAGATTACAATAATTTTAATCTATTTACGATGATTTGATACAAAATAAACAAACTTTTTGCATTATTTTGTGTGCATCGTGTAAGTATGCGGTGGCTACCTCAGTCACAGCAAAACAAAGCCGATAAACGTCATAGCATTGGCAATGCGTATGTGTTCGCTAATTTTTTGTCGCGACTGTGTCGTGTCGTTGCTATGGTTTGTCATCGCAACAGAAGTCGCCCTATTTGTTTACTTTTTGGGTTCGCAAACCATCGTAAATGAGGTGTAATTACTTCTCGCTTACCGTAATGCGACTTATTAAGAAAAGCTACGAAGGACCTATAAAAAGTCTGTCCAAGCAAAGAAGACCCTCTGGCAAGATGAGAAAATGACTCCAGCTCGGTCAATATTGGTTCAAAAAATATTGATTTGGTATCAAATTGTAGATCCGAATGTTTCCTACGATTGAGACCAAATAAACACTTTTCGAACCAATATTGATCGAGCTGGAGTCATTTTCTCAACTTGCCAGAGGGTCTTCTTTGCGTGGACAAATTACTATAATTGTATGCAATCATTATAGAATCAAAATTACTTTTGCAGTAAACTGTGTTTTCTCTTTCTATTGAAACTGTGTGATGTAATCAAACTTCTGTTCATTGTGTATGAATTAGAATAATAAAGAAAATTTGAATTGAAAAATGTTACTTGAGCCGCACCTTTCCTAGAGCCGATTCAGGAAATGGGCATAATAGGCCTACAAAGAAAAATCTTAATTAATAAAATATGAAATTTCCCTCCAATGCAACATGATAATAATTATATAAATGTGTTGTTGCCTACCTCTCTCGATTAGCTTTCTGCAGCTGGTCAGTGTAGTTTCCCTCAGAATCACTCGCATTCAGTGTCTGAGTGCCGTTGAATGCCTCAGCCGAGGCAGGCATATCTCCCTGAGGCAGATCGCCCTGAGACACGTAGCCCGAGTCATCCGCCGAGTCATAATCGGCCTCGGACGAGCCGCTCGGCACCAACTCCTCCATGGCTCGCAAGTCGTCCTCGGGCAGTTCACTGAGAAAGTCGACCACCACCTTGTCCATAGATCGACTTCCCAGCAGATATCGAGATGTGCGATCAACTGCAATCGAATCCAGCGAGAACTTGGGTCCGGTGCTGCGCACTTTCGAGATATCGATGTCGTCGTCGTCGACTTCTCGAGACTTGCGCACTTTCGAGATATCGATGCTGCTGTCATCGACTGGGAGTTTGTGCACTCTCGAAATATCGATTTTGTCATCCACTTCGAAATTGTGTCCTACTTTCGAGATACCGTCATTGTCATTGGAACTCCGCACTTTCGAGATATCGATATTGTCTTCGACTGGCAGCTTGGACACTTTCGATACATCGATGTTGTCATCGACTCTCGGTGCTGACTCGAGCGATTTCGGACGCGGGAAAACTCCCGGTGGAGCCACAAGAATAATTGCCAAACCGGTTAGCAGCCACAGGTGGCAGGCCGCCATCTTGGATTTGGGTGACGTCACTCAGTGAATTTACGGCACACGACCTGAGGACAGAAATAATTGATTTGAAAAAATAACTACGAATAAGGATTACATTGTGCTGCATTTGAAATTTGTTAGTTTGGGAGATTTTCAGTGCTTTATTTCTAGAAAGGTGTTTCAGGAGGAATGTGCAATACCTCTCAGGCTGATTCCATACACCAAGTAGACGAAAACGTTCCATGGGACAAACCCCCAAAAACGCTTTATTACCGAAATAAAAATGGCAGAAAATTGAGATTTTTTTAAAATATTAATTTTTCAGAGGCTTCACTCAGGTTCTAAAATAATCAATTCCTATGTAAAATTAGCTGAGAAATTGAATGGAACTAAGATTGTAACTTCAACGGTTATCGAAATAATGGAAAAAATATGCTAAGAACCGCCATTTTCCAACAATAAGGGTTATAACTGGATAAGGAATAATAAATTTGTATTCCTTATTGATGGAAGTTGGATTCTAAAGAGAAAGTTTAATGGCGGCGATTGTGTAAATCTTACCCAAATCTCAGAAATAGCGATCAAAAATGGCAAAATTGACAAAACATAGCACAAGTGAAGAATTTGTGTTTGGTAGCGATTTTGCGATTTGTGATCGCTATTTCTGAGATTTGGGTAAGATTTACACAATCACCGCCCCGCCAGGTAAATTTTTCTTTACAATCCGACTCTCTTCAACTTCCATTATTAAAAAATACAAATTTATGATTCCTTATCCAGTTATAACCCTTATTGTTGAAAAATTGCGGGTTTTAGCATATTTTCCCAATATTATCTCTATAACCGTTGAAGTTACCAACTTCAAACCTGTTTCACTGAATTTCTCAGCCAATTTTACATTGGAATTGATTATTTTGGAACCTAACTGAAGCCTCTAAAGCGTAATTAATATTATCTCAATTTTCTGCCATTGTTATCTCGGTAACAAAGCGTTTTTGGGGGTTTGTCCCATGGAACCTTTTTGTCCACTTGGTGTAAGGAATCAGCCTGCCAAGTATTGCACATTCCTCCTGGAACATTCTGTATTGTAACCTTGAGATTAGATAGGAAAATAGAGAGAAGGAATGAGTGAGTTTGAAGTGAGAGTTTGGACTTTGGAGGAAAAGAAACGAAGAAGAAGAAGAAGAAGAAGAAGAAGAAGAAGAAGAAGAAGAAGAAGAAGAAGAAGAAGAAGAAGAAGAAGAAGAAGAAGAAGAAGAAGAAGAAGAAGAAGAAGAAGAAGAAGAAGAAGAAGAAGAAGGCAGTGAAAAGGAAGAAGGAACGAGTGAGGCAATACTGAAGGCTGCAAGAAATAATTTCGTTAAAACGAGATACACTGGCGGCTCGTGCCCACGAAAAAGGTGAAGTGCCTGTATCTTCTACTGTACAGCACTTCACCTGTTTCGTGGGCGCGAGCCGCCAGTGACGAGATTATCTCATTGCATCAATGTCAAAATATTTGACCATATTACTGTAGATCACTGATTATTCGAGCTAATTATGGGACCGCGATCAATTCGAATAAGCTAAAATTTGGATAATTGTACATGAAATTGTATTAAAAGAAAAACAATTTGTTGAACTTGGAATGAACTCTATCACATTTCAAAAGTACAGTGTAGTGATGTTTAATTGATATGGAAAGCAAAACAAATACTGTACTAACCTTCAGTACAGTAAGTACAATTCAATAAGTACAACATTCGCCTACATTGACATTAACATTATCATTAACATTAACAGTACATTAACATTATCGCCTCGCCGCGCTACGATCACGTCGTAAACTCGTAAACGCTGGTTTTTAATTTATTACTACACTCAAGACCGATTCGGATAATAAATTGGCAATTCGGTTAATCGGCGTACGGATACTCGGCGTTCTACTGTATTAGCAAGTGGTATAATGAACCTTCTGAATTTTATTGATTAAAAACTGACAAAGTAGGTTAAATTTTTTTGATCATGTGAAATATATGAAATAATATTATAATATCTCTCTCAGGAATTTTCTTATTGCTCATTGCCAATATTGTTCATAAATAGTGGATCAACAAGAATTTACTCATTAAATCTTCTATTTTCAATTAATTTGATTATTGTTGAAACTCAATTAATAAAGTTGGAAAAATAAATAAAAATCAAACACCCTTTTTTGAAAACTTTAAAATTATAAAATTATATAAATTTAAAATTTCAAAGTTTTCAAAAAAGGGTGTTTGATTTTTATTTATTTTTCAATTATTTTAAACAGCCCTAAGTTTTAAAGTTCTTTATTCTAATGAAGTTGGCTTTGTCCAAATTTCTTCAAAATTTTCATTCAGTTAGATATCTTATTGATTGTACGCTATTCAAATATAAACGAGTATGTATTCTTTTGTAAAAGTTTCAGTATTTGTTTGTTAAAGTTTCATTGTTAAAGATAACAATGTTGGACAGGAATAACGATCGAAGAAGAATGCCAGTTGTGAAAAAACATAGAAATAATCCTCACAATCTGTGATATTATCCTTGAATTTAATGTATTTTTTCTATTTATTAGCGTAGAAGTTAACCAGAATACAAGATAAGAGAAGGATAAACAGACAATAGCCCAAAACTTCTTCTATTCCTACTCAAGTCACACAATAAACAATAAAAAATTTCTGATTAAGAATTCATTGGAATGATTATTTTATATAAAAATATGATCCAGTGATTAATTATTCTAAATATTTGTATTAAGAGAAAAAAATGGAATAGAGATTCTTGCTATAATACACTGACCCAGGAAAAGTTGAATGTCTAGTTGGAACAAATCTCAGATCCAGAAAATGAATTGATTTTCAATCATTATTTAATTATCATTATTTTATTATCAATCAATTTATCAGAAATATATGCCAGTAGATTACCTTATTGTTCTGAGAACACCGTTTCACTATCCCAATAACTGCCACCTAATCTCCTTAGCTTTTAGACACTTTTAAACAGTCACTTGAAAAAATTCTCGAAAAACTTTTCCAACTTGTAGTAAACAAATTTCCACCGCGTTTCGAATTCAATAATTCTACCGACAATAACAATGTACCGCGCCGACCGCGTGAATAATGTATTGTAAATTGTCTGGATCTGAATGAAACGATTCAGAAACAACAATAATACGTCGCCGACGACTTGGAAAATATCAGGAATAAATCATTGAACAGTTATATAGGGGCGGAAATGGAATTCAGATGTTTACGTCGCGTTGTCAGTTTTGCGTCGCGCCAGATTCACAAATAAGAGATTTTTTCGATCTCAAGCCAAACTAGGAATGAATTGAGAGGAGTGAGAGATGAGAGAGAGAGAGAGAGAGAGAGAGAGAGAGAGTGTGACAGAGAGAGAGTGAGAGAGAGAGAGTATAAGAGAGAGAGAGAGAGGAGAGTCTGTCTCCTACCCATCAACAGGTGTATTCCCCCCACCCAATACTGAAGAGAGGATCGGGAGATTCATTGATTGAGTCGGAAAATGTCTAGTCAGCATTTTGAAATTGTTTTGACTACTGTAATATTAGTAAAGTATTGTTGCATGTTTGGTCTCGTATCATATTTTAAAAAATATGAAAGCTGATGAAAATTCATCATTTGATTTGTGACGATGGTTCATCCCGTCTTTTGGAGAAGACGTAAAGCCGTCGGTCACGACTACTTAAAAAACAGTCGTCATCTATTATTTTCACCCTCTCATTACCCACGCACTTGATGTGGGGTGAGGGTGGGCATCACACTCAGAAAAAAGTTTTTATTATGTAACTATTCTATTTCTCTTCAAAACTTAAAAAATAAAACTTGAAAGATTAAAATGAAGGTGAAAATGTCACCAGATATGAATGAATATAGTCTGTCAAAGCAAAGAAGATATTCTGGTAAGATGAGGAATGACTCCAGCTCGGTCAATATTGGTTCAAAAGTTATACATTTGTCCTCAAATTGTAGTAAACATTTTGCTCTACAATTTTAAACCTGATTTGTAACTTTTGGACCGATATTGACCGAGCTGAAGTCATTTTCCCATCTTGCCAGAATGTCTTCTTTGCTTGGATAGACTATATTTGATACAAGAAAAAATAATAAGACTAAACAATTTTGATCAATGAGATATTATGATCAAACACAGCTATGAAATCACCCTTGGAAAAAGTAATAAGTTGAACAAAAATTATAGTTTCATGTTATGAAGATTGATAGATAACGAACATTTATGGAGATTATAGTATACATACTAATACTACACAGTATAGAGCTGAAGCAAGGTACAGTATGAACATCAACTTATGTAAGAAGAATTTAATTGAACCGCTGTAGAATTGTAGACGAGACTCTAGAACAACAAATTACATAACATATTGCAATATGTAAAATGACGTACGGCAGTCAAATTAATTAGAGCTTTACATCTTGAGTTACTTTTGAACTATTATTGGTTCTATATATTCAGTTCTTTCCTAAAATATGAAGTGTTATAATAATATTTCTCTCCATTCCTTCAATATTCTTAGATGCCTTATTGGATAATTATATTCTCGATTATTTGTTTCCGTTAATTATCATCTAATTCCGTTTCAAAAATAATAATATTCTCGTTTTCCATTTCCTCTCTTTTACAAATTCTCGTTTTCAACATTCTCTCTTCCAGGATAGTACAGTCATGTATAGGTAGCTTACATTATCATTAATTTTTCCTATAATATTAATAGAACATTTATTTTGATCCGATTTGATCAATAATATTTGAATATTGAATATCAATAGATTCGAGAATGATAATTTGTTATTATCTTGAAGCCAGTGTAAGCCATTTGAAAGTGGAATTTTAAAAAGATTAGTTGAAATTAGTGTACTCATACCAATACTAATTCTTTTTGAAGAATGTTTGTTCATTATTTTTAGTTAATGATCTCCAGTGATTACCTCATAAGCTTCAATTTCATGAGCATGTTTCTCACGCAAAGAGGTTCGGTAATAAGTTCATTTGTTCAATCCGTAGTTTTTAAACTATGTTTTTTTACGAATAAGTTCAAGATTATGGATTTGGTTTGTTTCGCACAAATGATATTAAACGTATCAAGTCTGTCCAAGCAAATAAGACATTCTGACAGGATGGAAAAATGACTCCAGCTCGGTCAATATTGGTTGAAAAATTACAAATTTGGTTTGAACTTGTAGGAAAGATTCTGATCTGTTCTTTGAGGCAAAATGTATAATTTTTTAACCAATATTGACTGGGCTGGAGTAATTTTACCATCTTGACAGAATGTCTTCTTTGCTTGGTTACACTAAAGTTTTATTTAAAATTGATATTTCTGGATTCTGATCTATGATTTTGTGGAAAAGCTAATTTGAGTAGTAAATTGTTGAGAAAACTAACAAAAATATCAACATTTGAACTTTGTTTTGCTGAAACCTACTAACCTATCCATTTTATCTAATCGGAACTCGGATAACCGGACTTCTACTGTACTTTATATCATTAACTCATTAGAGCTACTGTATTTTCAAGGATCCAAAAATGTATTAAAATACATTGAGACATTTAATAACAACATTCAGTTGATATTAAAAATAATGTACACAATGTCCACACTTACAACTTGAATAATACACAAATTTTGTCTACAGAAGGTTAAATCCTATGAAAAATCAATTCATAATTTGTAAAGTTGTTGGGAAACTTATTTACTACGTTCCTAATTTAACAATCAATTTCTTAGTCTGGGTGCCAAATGCGAAAAAAGGGGGTAACTTTTTTTTGTTGTATGTTGTTGATTTTTTGTTTGATTATGATAGATTTTGATGTGTAGATTCCGAATCCGAGTGATGCCAAGCTGTAAAAGTTGAGCATTTTTTGTAATTCAAGATGGTGGCCAAAATTTCGGTTTCATTTCTAGTCTACTACTATTTCCGTCAAAACGAAGCTGTCAAACGAAAAAATCATTCTCATCTCTTTTTTAGTAGAATTAAATTACCAAGAGAATGGTATCTGATCTATGTATCTATCCTTATTGGGAACGGAGTTATGATTTTTCAAAAAAGAGGCTAATTTTCAAGAAAAATGAGAATTTGAGAATTTTTAGTTTTTGCTTTCTTAGATCTTCTGACGTATTCATTTTCAATCGTGTAAATCAAAATCCCTCTGAGGATAATTTTGTCCTCTACAATTTGAGACCAAGTAGACCTCTCTATCTTGTATAGTTTTTGAACTAGGGCAGTAAAAACATATCCTTGTATCTCAAAAAACCCTATTTACAGGGAAAATGGTATCCAAAAAAATATATACGTGCTTGTATTGAGATTTTATCTGGTAATAATGTATTCTAGATCAATTTCCAGTAGATAAGCCACTTACCGACCTGAATTTTGGTTATGTTCAATAGTAAGGATCCTTCAAGGATCTCAATCTAAGGATACCTCTAACTATGGTTAAAGTCATCGGATCTCAACAATTCATAGCGCATTCTTCTCAGCTCATCAAGGCGGTCCAAATTAATATATCATATGTTGAATTCGGTTAAAATTTACGGAATTCATTGCTCATTCATTACTCAGGCAAAATTGACTTTTTCATCATATACAAAATATATGTCAATTTTTGCTTACAAATGATTATATCTTCTCAGCCCTTTGATTTAAAAAATTGAAATTATCGTGAAAATGTAGATAAATTCTCCCACTACAATCTCCTATAAATAACTTTTTTGGCATCACGCATTTAAGATAGTAACATCAACTTGACAAAATACTGAAATTAAACACATTAATTTTTTTAATGGCTTGTCAGGGGATCAATAGACTGTAAATAAATTTCGGAACAAGATAAGAACAAGTTTCTAGGCTCAAATTGTAGGCAATAATTCTTCCTACATGTTCAACTCTCTCATGAACCTCTTTAACATATACAAACTTGATTTGGAGACCATTGATTACCAGACAAACAATTATTGAAAAATGAATGTATGGAATATCAGTATGTTTTTAAGTCGATGAAACTATCTTAAATTCGTGATGCCAAAAAAGTTATTCATAGGAGATTGAAAAGATTATTCATAGGGATGAGGGAAAATTTATCTACATTTTCATGATAATTTCAATTTTTTTTCTTAAAGGGTTCAGAAGACATTTTTTTGGTATATGATGAAAACGTCAATTTAGCCAATTAGTCAAATTTTAAAAAGTCAAGAGATGAATCAGTGATAATAATTTTAAGAATCAAAACAAAAACTCTAACTAGAATAAAGGTGAATACTTCTATTATTTCCCATCTATTACCTTAAAGAAAATAGTGAAGTACATACCTAGGAGAGCAAAACATGTTGTGTTTGAATAAAAAATACTAAAAACGGTACTGTTTGATTTTGGTTTTATATCTATCAACATACATTGATATAGTCTGTCCAAGCATAGAAGATCCTCTGGCAAGATAAGAAAATGACTCCAGTTCGGTCAATATGGTTTAAAAAATATTTATTTGTCTCAATCGTAGGAAACATTCTGATCTACAATTCGATACCAAATCAATATTTTTTGAACAAATATTGACCGAACTGGAGTCATTTTCTCATCTTGCCGGAGGTTCATCTTTGCTTGGACAGACTATAGTAGGCCTCGACAACAAGGAAACATTCTTTATGAAAATATTAATGTAATATATATAAAGGTTTTTGAAGCACTTGAATTCACTAGAGTAATTCCAAATCCTACCTTCTACAACTAGAGTGAATTGAAGAATGTTATTATCTTTTCATTTAAATTTAAAAATATTGTCTTAAACATATCAATTTCACAAAGAAAGGTGCTATTTTGCTCTGAAATTTTTTTCAGTTCATCAAAAAAGTTTTTGAACATTTTTATTTAGTGTTTCTGATCAGATATTCATTGTTAACAGTGAGCTTATATCAAGATTCAGGACTTTTTAAAGTGAAAAGTGTTTTTCAAAGTTAAAATTGTAATGTAAACATTCAGCATCCATCATCATTCATTCACTATGTAGCCTAAACATCATCATCCACTTATCACCTTTGCTTAAAATACTTTATATAAGTCGCAATTGTAACAATAAATAAATAGATAGTACATACCTGTAGGCTTTTCAGCGGATTTTTCCAGAAGTTCTCTATCCTTTTCTACGATGAAATTCTCCGACACACGAGTAAGAGAGAGAGAGAGAGAGAGAGAGAGCGAGATAGAGCTAGCCGATTCTTCTCTCCGGGATTTTCAAAGTGTAGTGATGTTGAAGCTAGGGGCGCGCACCAAATATATAGACAGACTTAGTTTGGGGGGGGAAGGGGTTAGGGCGGGAAACCCCTCCAGGTAGGAGGTGTCTAGCCGAGCCCCCCCCCCCTCATCAATTGGGCAAGGGGGAGGGGTGTCTGGGGGGCTACTGCTACCCTCTCTACGAGATCGGATGCGAATATATTGTTTTCTAGCTTTTTTCGGAAAAAGTCAGTCTCTCTGTCATCGCTAAGACAAGCGTTCTTCTTCTTCTTCTTCTTCTTCTTCTTCTTCTTCTTCTTCTTCTTCTTCTTCTTCTTTTTCTTCTTCTTCTTCTTCTAATATTTATTCTACTCTCTTTCCTACTTCTTCTTTGTCTTCGTCTTCTTGTTCCACCTTTATCATCTTCTTCTACTACTTCTTCTTCTTTGCCTTCTCTTCTGCTTCCCCATCCTTCCCTTTACCTGTCTGGCCAACTGTCTGGGTCAAGTCTCATCTTCTACTTTTTCTACTTATTAGCCTTTTTCTCTTCCTCCTCTCATCTTCTTGTTCTTCCTCTCTTCTTCTTCTTCTTCCTCTTCGTCCTCTTTCCCAATCATATCCTTCCCCTTTTCACTTCTTTTCCTTATCTCGTTTCCTTCTCTTTCTTCTCCCTTATAATCACCTTTTCTTTTTCCACTCCTGTTTCTCTATTTTCTTATTTAAAAAAAAAATGTTTTTCTCATCTGGTAAGAATATCATAGGATTTTCCTTGAGAGGAGGAGGAGGAGGAGGAGGAGGAGGTGGAGGAGGAGTAGGAAGGGAGGAGGAGGAGGAGGAGGAGGGGAGGAGGGAGGAGGAGGAGGAGGAGTAGGTGGAGGGGGAGGAGGGAGGAGGGAGGAGGAGGAGGAGGAGGAGAGGAGGGAGGAGGAGGGAGGAGGAGGAGGGGAGGGGAGGAGGGAGGAGGAGGAGGAGGAGGAGAGGAGGGAGGAGGGAGGAGGAGGAGGAGGAGGAGGAGGAGGAGGAGGAGGAGGAGGAGGAGGAGGGGAGGGAGGAGGAGGAGGAGGAGGAGGAGGAGAGGAGGGAGGAGGGAGGAGGAGGAGGAGAGGAGGAGGAGGAGGGAGGGAGAGGAGGAGGAGGAGGAGGAGGAGGAGGAGGGAGGAGGAGAGGAGGAGGAGAGGAGGGGAGGGGAGGAGGAGGAGGGGAGGAGAGGAGGAGGAGGAGGAGGAGGGAGGAGGAGGAGAGGAGGAGGAGGAGGAGGGGAGGAGGAAGGAAGGAGGAGGGAGGAGAGGAGAGGAGGAAGGAGGAGGAGGAGGAGGAGGAAGGAGGAGGAGGAGGAGGAGGAGGAGGAGGAGAGGAGGAGGAGGAGAGGAGGAGGAGGGAGGAGAGGAGGAGGTGGAGGAGGAGGGAGGAGGAGGAGGAGGAGGAGAGGAGGAGGAGGAGGAGGAGGAGGAGGAGGAGGAGGAGGAGGAGGAGGAGGAGGAGGAGGAGGAGGAGGAGGAGAAGGAGGAGGAGTAGGAGAAGGAGGAGGAAGAGGAGGAGAAGGAGGAGGAGGAGAAGGAGGTGGAGGCAGAAGGAGCAGTGTGATGAATGGTTAGGAGGGGTTGTAGAGGGAGAAAAATGAGATGATGAAGAAGAAGAAGAATAAGGAGATAAAGAATGTTCAGGTCAGACATCATCATCGATCGCGCCGTTCTTCCTTTCTTCTTTTTTCCTCATTGTTTTCCTTGTAGGTAAAAACCATGTAACTAATATTTCCAATCATATCAAAATACTAGCCGGCAGACTCGCTTCGCTCGCCTTCTCCGCCCTCTGTACCCCCGACAGTGTCAGCTGACACAAACAGGCTTGATTCGCTCACCTGCAAATTCCATGGATTTTCTTCGATCATCATATCACTTAAAGGCGCCTCCATACATGCGGTATTTGGGAAATACCGAACATTTGGTGTTTGGCGAACAGTTTTGCTTGCTATTTCCCAACTAACGAACACACATCTCCAAACATGCGTGGTTTTCCGAGCACGTATTCGTACTGGGAATGGCGAATCGTCAACCTAATAGGTGACATTTTCAAGGTCAATAATGTCAAAATACTGTCGAAAATTTCAACTTTCAAAAATCTAACACTACGGTACTAATTTCAACTTTAATCTTGGCAATGATTGAATATTAATGTTTGTAGGAATTTTTAAATCATTTGAAGAATCAAGATCATAATTCAGTAACCTGAAACAGACTGGACATTCACTAGTTTTCAATATAATATTTGAATTGAATTTAATTCAATTTCATAGTTTCAAAATTGATTCTATCACTTAGAAATCATCCACAGACTTTAATTTAATATTTATCTCGTCTAAAAAAATTATGTATTAAAATTAATATGTAAGAAGCTTTTCCTCAATTGACTTAACCTCAATCTACATGCAACAACAAACAAAAAAATTAGCCGAACATGAAGGCGAATGTGTGGATGGGCAAAAAGTTCGCTATTAGCCGAACATTCCACTTTGATGTGTCCAAAAGACCGACAATGGACGGAACACCCAAACATTCGTGTTCGCTATTTCCGAAATAGCAAACACTTCGCTCCACACTAGTCGTGATTCGGCAACTAGGTGTTCGGTGTTTGCCGAATAGCGCATGTATGGAGCTGGCTTAACAGGGTTCTTTTGGGTAATCGTTCTGAATTAGTTGTTCTATTACCTCAGCTCAACCTGGGTACATGATTTGAACGTATTTAGTTCAGTAGTTTCCGTGAAATAAACGAAAGTGCAGATTCCCATCATTGGAAAACCTTGTAACAGGCGTAGGCCTAACTTAGGAAGGGCTTCGAAATTCATTGAACACAGCATTTCTTGACCTAATCTGGACCTTTTTACCAAATTTCAACAATTTCTGCCAATCGGTTATCGAAAAATCTAAGAAAAAATCCGAAAAATAGTAAAACGCTAATATTGAGCGTAACCTTGGGAAGTATACCGCACATAGTTTGAAACTTGATTCAATATCTTCCAAATTGGTTCACTCGCTGAACCATTGAATTTACAGTAAGGAATGGTCGTATCAAGGCGAAAGATATGCAACCCGCAATATATCCACAATTATTTTGAAAAACATTTCTTCTTCTTCTTCTTCTTCTTCTTCTTCTTCTTCTTCTTCTTCTTCTTCTTCTTCTTCTTCTTCTTCTTCTTCTTCTTCTTCTTCTTCTTCTTCTTCTTCTTCTTCTTCTTCTTCTTCTTCTTCTTCTTCTTCTTCTTCTTCTTCTTCTTCTTCTTCTTCTTCTTCTTCTTCTTCTTCTTCTTCTTCTTCTTCTTCTTCTTCTTCTTCTTCTTCTTCTTCTTCTTCTTCTTCTCCTTCTTCTTCTTCTTCTTCTTCTTCTTCTTCTTCTTCTTCTTCTTCTTCTTCTTCTTCTTCTTCCTCTTCTTCATCTCATTCCTCGTATTTTTCTCCTCATCCTTCTTCTTCTTCACACTTCTTTTTTGTCTCCTCCATTTTCACTGTAGTTTTCTTCATCTTGACCTTCATTTTTCTCCATTTTCTGCAGCCTGATTCCCTTTTTCTTTAATTTCACCTACTCCATTTCTATTTCATCCCTGACTCTCTGAAATATTATTCCTAGTTCTTCTACCGTACTTCATTTTTCTTCTCAATCTTCTTCTTTTCCATTATCTTTCCCTTCATATTCCTCCTCTCCTTTCTCTACTACTGTACTTCTTCTTTTTCATCCTCATCATCATAATATATTCATCTTCACCTTCTTCCTTCTTCCGCCCCTTCTTTGTTCGCAGTTCTTCTCCTTTCCCCTTACCTTACCTTCTTCTCCATCTTCCAACATTTTTCTATTTCTTCTATTAATTTTTCTATCAATTTCTTCTATTATTTTTCAACATTTTTTCTATTTAGTTCTATCCTTACGTTCCAGCTATGCATATATTATGTTATCCTCTCTCTGTTTCTTCCAACATAAAGTAGTATATATATATATATATATATATATATATATATATATATATATATATAGGCCGGATTCAAAGTCTACTGTGAATATATATATATATATATATATATATATATTCACAGTAGACTTTGAATCCGGCCTCCGGCCTCCGGCTGCTTCTCCTCGTTATTTATTTCTTATTCATGATTCATTTTTCTTTCCCATTTCTTCTCCTTTCCTCTTGCCTTCTTCTCCATCTTCCAACATTTTTCTATTTCTTAGTTCTATCCTTACGTTCCAGCTATGCATATATTACGTTATCCTCTCTCTCTGTTTCTTCCAACATAAAGTAGTATATATATATATTCACAGTACACTTGAAAGACAAATTATTACATTAGCTGGCTAGACTAGAATGATTCAATGACCCAAGACTTTTACTTGAAATTTATAATTCTCTAGATATTATGTTGATGCTGAGCATAATTACTATGTTTCCGGCGCCTACCTTATCCGTATCTTATGCTAGGCTGTTCTATCTTATGTTCCGTTCCAAGCGTGTGGGTTAACATCGTCGGTCTTCATAAAATACCGTTAATCTACTTAAACATGTTGTCCATGCAAAATTTAAATTACTTGTTCAACATGACATTGTAAAGGACTTGTTTGAAATGCGAAGAATTCTTATAGCAGCTTGTGTGTAGTAAACCTCAATTTTTTACCTGTATCTAAAAGACCCGTGTATAAGTTGCAGGTAGGCCTATGATAAGTTGTAATCGAGAAATTCACAGTATTCAGTTTTCGGTTGAAAAAGCTCCTATTCATCTGCACAAATGAAATTGTATGTAAATACACTTGATGTGCTCATTTGTTCCTGCAATAAAACTATTTATTTATTCATTTATTTATTTATCTATGTTGAATTCTAAAGTCACATTGTCAAGTATACCAGCGGTGCCAAACTTTAAGTAATGATGACTTTTAGATTCTCTGCTCTGTCAGGACAGTCACTGAACTGTCTGGGAGAGTATATCGTAATGAGAGCGATCCCTCCCATACTGATTTGCTCTCCAAGACAGCTTCAAACTGTCCTGACAGAGCTGAGCATTAATAAAAGTCATTCGTCAACCGTATTGTTGGCACCAGCTATATTGAAAAAAAAAACTGTTTTGTCAGCGATTTGAAAGGAAATGACTTTGAAAGGAATTCTCTTGTCCAAAGAATTTTCTCACGATATAGTTCCTAACAAAATGTTTTCTTAATTAATAACTGATGATAAGCTGGAACAGCTGATTGATAGTGTTAGAGATAAGACACAGAACAAGAGTATATTCTTTCAATAATCATTATCATCAACCTGAGCTGATTCATTCACTATTATATAGTAGTTAAGTAAACTATATAGTAAACTAGTAAACTATATATATAGTTTCGTTGTTTTGTGTGATATAAGCTTGTCAAGACCAAGGAAATACTTTTTGAGTAGTTGTGAAGGTGATATTGTGGTAGTTATCCATAAAAGACAAGACGTTGTCAAACCACTGATTAGTTGAAAAATCGAGAAAGTTCTCGATTTTTTAATAAATCATTGGTTTGACTCGTCTTTTCATTTACCAAGGAAATAGCTATTTGGGAAAGAAAATGCTGGAAGCCACTGAGCTTACAATAAATTGAGCTCTGTGATTGGACGAGACATTTTACTCCCACTCTCACCCAACACTGTCCAATGGGAGTCGAGCAATGAAGACAGTAGCCTATAGCAGACAACAACAAGAATGGCGATCGGCAATGTTTGCTATTAATACTCAGCTCTGTCAGGACAGTCGTCGAGCGAACGGCGAGAGCACAAGAAGATTCGAAAGCGATCCCAGCTTAACCATTTCGCTCCAGCAGACCACTTTCAGACTGTCCAGACAGAACTGAGCATTAAGAACAGATGTTCGTCATTCACCAATTCAAATATTGAGATGTTGAGACGTCAAAATATATAGAATTCAAAATTCAAAATATATAGACGTCAAAATTCAAATAATAGATGTTGAAATGTTGACGTTAAATTCTCAATTTCTTGATCGCAATACCTACTTTTCAATATACTTGAAAGACGATAACTACCGAACTGAAGTTAAGTGCACGAACTGAGCACGATCCGAACACAAATAGAACACGAACTGCACGAATAAACACGATCCAAACATTAACTGAAACACAACTGAAACTGATTCGAACTGAACACTATCCAAACACGAACCGAACATCATTATTTTTAGATCGTGTTCGGATGATATGAATCTCAAGATGAACACGATCCGAACATTAACGAACAAATCGAACATGAACTGAAAACGAACCGAGCACGATCCGAAGATGAACTGACCACGAATCGAACATGAACCGAATGAAAACATGAACATGAACACGAACTGTACGAATGAAAACCAACCGTACACGTTCCGAACACGAACTGAACACGAATCGAACACAACCGGACACGAACCGGATACGAACCGAACATGAACTGAACACGAACCGAACACAAACTGAACACAAACTTTTTGACATATTTTTACTCTTGATCCAAGCCTTCCTGATACTATTGTTTTTTATCTTTAATTTCTTTATTAAAGGAATCTTCCGTTTTCCCTGAAAGTTTGTATATTTCTATTTTTTTCAAAAATCCTCATTTTAAAATCTTTTGTAATATTTTGAATGTAGATTACTGTCTTGTTATTGAGACTGAATTGAAACGTGATCACAATAGCCTGTTGTGAAATCAACACTAGCGGCTCGTGCCCACGAAACAGGTGAAGTGCCCGTATCTTTCACTGTACAGCACTTCACCTGTGGCACGAGCCGCCAGAGCTCAATCGAGTAAACTTGAATAGTTTTTCCACAATAATAATTGTGAGAAAATAACGTTTTTTAAATAAAAAATCTAATTGTAATAGTCTGAATATTTGTTGCATGTTATATATGTGGCATTGGGCATATTATTTCACAACGGTTAAGTAACTATTGAAATGCTAATTAATTATTTGATAACTTATTCCAACTTAATAACTTAAAGATTAATAACTTGATCCAATAGATTATGCAACAGAAAGTTGATTTGATTGGAATTATTCACTCCGCTATCAATTCTCTGGCTACTATTCTACTTTAAAAATTATTGGAAATGTTTGTAGTTTATGATTTTGATTTGGTCTTGAATATGTTTATGAAATGATATTGTGTAGAGGAAATAATTAAACATTATTTTCTAAATTGCGTAGGTTTGATCACTTGAGCGTTGGTTTTGGCGCCAAAAAAATCTACTGGTTGAAAAATTAATACGGGGTGATAAATAAGACTAGGTGACTGAGACGGCATAGATAGGCCATCAATCAATCAAGGCCAGTCAAAGGAGTAAACAACAAAACAACAATGTTTACATTGTCACGTTCCCTATGTCCGCAAATTCATTTTGTTACTTTCAAAATTCATGACAGATAAGGAACGTTGCTTTTTCCCTATCGTCTGCGAAACGGAAACAGGTTCTTGGGAACAGAGAACCATTCTCGAAATTGGAAAATGGAATCATGATATTATGGTTTTGTATCAGTATTGTCTAATACAATCATATCTTTATGTACAAAGCACGAAATAAGTGAAAATCTAAAAAATAGCCCACTGAAATGAGTTAGACAAGACCAGGAGAAATTTATTGGAATCGTTGAGATAATGAGGAGAACTATCATGAAATTTCAAGGAGGTTACCTACTTGTAGGATTTAGATTGATGATAAGTGTACCTCCACAGATACTAAAACACTTTTATTCTATGTCTGTGGGCATTTTCACACAAATTACAATTTTCATTGTTAACCTTTCAACTGGTACTAACGGATTCAGATTTGAATACATTTCACACCCAGCCAAATTACTGTACAATGAAAATGAAAAATACATTGTTGGACATTTCTAGTTAGCTGTGAAGCCTTTTTCATAAAAATGAATTTAACAACTCACGAATTTATCAAGGCTTTTTCCATTCATCAAATCGAAGACAAATAATAAATTGTTCATATTTCAATTGGTTTTATAAAGAGTATTTAAATTATATCTTTATATTAGTTTTTTCATAAAAATGGATAAACTCAGGACAAATTATTAAGATTTTCAATCCAAGTCCAGTTACCTTAAGAAATTTATATCTCTTTACAAATCGAAATTTCAAAAGTAGCACTTTGTTTGTTGGAATCGGTTCTTCAAATGAAATGAAGTTTGTGTGATGATGACGTAATGGCGACAGCCAATAGGAACGCATGGGGGCGTGACTTGTACTCGCACCTGATTGGTCGACGTTCTGCCTATTTGTCAGCTGCGATGTAGGCATCAACCAATAGAATTCAAGAGGGGCGTTCCAATCCATTCGAAATATTCATTTCAGAACAGCATGTTTTCATTTTGAGTTTGAATGTAACTGATTAGTCTGATGGGTCTCTTGTTCTATTATTTGAATGTATAGGCCTACTGATTTCAAATTAGTTGGAGGAGTAATAATTCTCAGCGTATTATGATTGTCAAATGACAACTATGGTTATTAACTGAGTTCATAGAGGTAATGGTAACCTCTAACTGTACGTAATGGTAATGGTGCGGTTTCAAGATAAATCACTCTATTGAATTAGTAAGAGGCTAGAATTTTCATGGGTATTTTTATCCAATCCAAATTATTCACAGCTGTTGTAGATATCAAACTAATGCCGGGTTTTTCCAAGCACACTCACTCAAAGTTGAGGGACCCTCAAATTTTGATGAACAGCTGAGATTTTCCATGATAAGTATAGGAAATGAAGTAAAGTGTAGTAAACTTGAGGGTCCCTCAAATTTGAGTGTGCTTGGAAAAACCGGGCATTAGTGTTGTAAAAATCTGAAAGCTCATGGAATAGAAATGAAATATTCTGAATTAAGATAACAGTTTTTTCAACGATATTGCAGTATCTGGTACATGTTGCACTGGCGGCTCGTACCCACGAAACAGGTGAAGTGCTCGTATCTTTTACTGTACAGCGCTTCACCTGTTTCGTGGGCACAAGCCGCCAGTGACATATTGATAGAAATCACCTCAGTGCTCACCATTCTCAAAATAATAAGAGACAAGGAACTCATTTCACAAGTCCAATCTATTGAACTAGCACCATAGAATTCCTCATTCAAAAATAATATTTTAACTAGGTATTACAGTGACGAACTTGAACTCATTACTTTTGTGCGCTGAACGGAATAACGCCTGGCGCCAGAAATATACTTCAATTGATGTAACTACCCACTCCACGTAACAAGGATACGATGGGGAAAACAATGCATTCCAGGACGAAAGTAACATCAAATAGTGTTAAATAGCAAAGCACACGTCACAACTAACTACTCGATGTAAAGTATTTCTGTTAATTGTTGTTTCAAGAGACTGTTGTTATTAGTAAACGAGTGAGTGTATACGAAGAACACGCCATGGGGAGATTCTGAGGAGTTTGAGCGCTCAACTATTTTCAAAAATTTCTACGTCAACATGAATGGGAGAAAGGAGTTTTGTTTAAGCATGTATATAAAATAGTGCGAGTTATTTTCTCACAATTATTATTGTGGAAAAACTATTCCAGTTTACTCTATTGAACTCTGGCGGCTCGTGCCCACGGAACAGGTGAAGTGCTGTACAGTAAAAGGTACGGACACTTCACCTGTTACGTGGGCACGAGCCGCCAGTGCCAGCTTTGAACTTCTACGTCTCACGAATTCTCTCACTACTTTTGTGATAATATATAGATCTAAAAAGAATACAAGATTCATATTTAAAATTTAATGAGTACCCCACAGTGATCCTTGATACTATAAACTTTGATAATGTAGCCTCTTATATACAAACAAAATGTCAGTCAATAATCTTATTTCGATACCATAAAAAGCTCTTGTCTAACTAAAAGTTGAAGAAGTAAAACATAATACTGTAGCCTACTACGAAAATTGTATGCTATCGTGAATCGAAGTGATGAAGATTTTAGGAAAAGTAAGTAAAAAACTCAACAGCATTGCTCAATCTCAAGATGAACCGTCCAAAAATAATGTTTTACTGTATTCCTAACACATCAGACAGCTATTAATAATATATCATTTCCGAAAGAAATTTCAACCGGAATCGAGCAGTTTATTCCAGTTTCAAGACTTATCTGTAAATTTCGCTTTTATAGATATAGATGTAGGTTTCTATTGCTACAAGTGACGGTCACATGTCGGGCACGCGTAGAATGAACACGCAAATAGAAAATCATCTGACCCGTGTGCGTTGTATTGTTCATTACCAAGTCTATAGAATAGTAGAATAATACTACTATTTAAATCTATACAGTATACACCTTGGCTCATTACAACCTCTATGTTCCTTCTGCATCTTGGCACATGTACCCGAGTGACTTTTTTGAAAATGAAAACTTGCTTCAACATTCACTAGATCGACCAGATAATGGTTTTCAAATTATTTGGTCAAATATTAGAGCTCCAATGCACAGCTAGGGTTGGATTTAAGTGTTCTTTAACAATTTGAGTTCTTAATATTCATTGCATAAATTATGTAATGTTATTATGTATAATTAAGTATAAATTATGTATAATTAATAGAATGATGTAACTGTATTATTTATTGTAATTATCCGTTGTATTTATTATATAATTGTGTACTGGATATTGGCCACTCGGCGAGAGAGGTCGCTCTGTAATCGTGATGTTAAATCACAAACACTGTGGACCGCTCTTGGATGGGTGACCGGTATTTGGCCAAGTACATATTGGTGAGGTGAAACCTACCTGTAAGAGTTTCCCCCACCATTAAGAGGCTTGAGAATATTTTTTATTGTATGCAAAATAAGAGAAAATGCAGTGAATGAGAATAAGTTGAAAATGCGAAATCATATTTTAATTTAATATCATTCAGCATAAAAAATAAAAACATGAAACTATTGAAGTCTAGCACTGGCACATGATGAAAGTAGCACTGAATCTAAATTCTTCAAATAAATAAATCCTTCAAGTAGCCTATTAAATTGAATAAATAAATTAACCATATTAGCGTAACATAGTGAATATTGAATTGGCATTACGTTGTGTGAATGATATACCATCCACCATTTTATCCCTAGCCATTTCTCCCACCATTCTCCAAGGCAGAACTCACGATACACTGTCAACCAATCAGAAAAGAGCAGGTGGGGCATGGAGGCGTGTCGAATCTCAAACAGAGCCAACTCTAAAACATCACCCGATAACTGCTGCCATCTACTGGTCGAATTTGAGAACTTTTTGAAGCGATGACGTTGGTCAATCAGAGCGTGGCGTAGCTTGGAGGCGTGTCCAATGGAAGTCGAAGCAAGTTACCCTATTGCTACTGCCATCTGCTGACTGGATTCGGGACTATTTCGTATGGTTTTGTCAAGAGAGTTGGGGAGGACAGTGAAAATGGATGCAATCTTTAATTTGCTTGCGATTTACTCATAGTTTACATTTTTTTCAAATCATGTTCCTTCTTTCCTTTTTTACCTTCTTCTACCTGCCTATTTTATGGGAAACCATAGTTGGCTAGGTATTTCCCCTTCATCTTTTTAAGCACACCCCACCACAGTAATTGTTGAATTTGTTAATAATGTATTATTTTGTTATTGTGTTTTACTAATTTTTGTATTATATTATCCATTGTGTATTTATGTGTGTTTAAATTAAATTGAAATAAAATTGAAATTGAAATGTACAGTATATTTACAATGAAAATGCAAGACTTATATAATGATTCCTACTTTATTTCCGTCAAGAATCTATAATTTTCTTTTTTATGCAAACACACGCACTAGCGTAAAAGCTCGTGTGGGTATCACTCTCAGAAAAAAATGAATAAAATAATAACTGAGAACTGAACAATCGAGAACTTGTGAACCCAAAAATGTTTTGTTTAAATAAGTATTGTATTTTCATTCACAACTAATAATAATTATTATTATATTCACAACTGTAACACCATAAACATTCAAGCATTGTCTTCAAGTGCTTGGTACAATGGTTCATTTTTGTTCAAAATGTAGATAAATTACATATTTTTCTTCATTACTGTAATGTTGACCAATTTCTTATGAGATGCTTAATATGTTCATATGTTGAATTGTTTAATATGTAGATGAATTACTTACTTTTCTTGATTTTTGATAAGCAAATGCTTATGGAAATGCTACCGTAGGCTTATAATAATTCGACAAGTGAAGTCTGTCTAATCAAGTCTAAACCACGGTGGGTATTTACTTTTAGTTCAGTCTTCAATTCACTCTATTAGATAATACATTAAACAAATGAT
The DNA here is from genome assembly GCA_017141385.1 of Sogatella furcifera. Lineage (NCBI taxonomy): Eukaryota > Metazoa > Arthropoda > Insecta > Hemiptera > Delphacidae > Sogatella > Sogatella furcifera. The sequence goes on from CM029548.1 coordinate 67,381,386, forward strand.
GAATTCTTTCAAATCATCAACCACTACAAAATGTAAAAAATATTTTTTACTATAAATCTATATCTATAAAAGCGAAATGGCACTGACTGACTGATTCATCCATTCATTCTGGTCATTCATCACCAGAACTAAAAATCCACTGAACCGAATGCGTTCAAATTTGGCAGGCATGTTCAGTTGGACGTTTAGACGCGCGCTAAGAACGGATTTTGAAACATTTTCAGGGATACGCTAAATATTTGAGTTTTTCTATAGTTTTTCGGCGTTTTCTCAATGTTTCGAGAACGAATTGTAGAAAATGTTGATATTTGGTGGGCAGGTTCGGGTAAGGTCTAGAAATGTTGTGTTTGAGTATTTTTTAAATCCGTTCAAGATTACGCCAGTAATCAGTTTCTCAAAATTGTAGAAGTATTGCGGGTTGCATATCTTCCGCCTTGATACGACCAATCCTTAGTGTAAATTCAATGGTTCAGCGAGATTATAGATGGAGTGATTAAGAAGATATTGAATCAAGTTTCCGATATACTTCCCAAGATTACGCTAAATATTAGCGTCTTACTATTTTTCGGAATTTTTCTTAGATTTTCCGAGAACAAATTGGCAGAAAATGTTGAAATTTGGTAAACAGGTCTAGATTAGGTCAATAAATGCTGTGTTCAATAAATTTCGAACCCCTTCTGAACGGAATTTGCAGGCGAGCGAAGGGAGACTTTTTGTCTCAGCTGACACTGGCAGAGGTTTTGCAGGCGAGCGAAGCGAGCCTGTTTGACCCATTTACACTTCCGATACTGGCGGGGGTCCAGGGGGCGGAGCCCCCTGGCTAGGCGGAGAAGGCGAGCGAAGCGAGCCTGCCGGCTAGTGTAAAATAAGTTGAAAATACGAATGTTAATAATTCTTGAATCTATACTGACATTACTATACTTGAATCTACAGTAAGTAATCTAGTAAATCTACTTGAATCTACTTGACATCAAGTGAGTAATGAATATATTAACTTAGTAGCCCGACAGTTAACCTAAATAGTTATTGAATCAAATAGAAATAGTATTCCATCCTTAAAATCTTGAGTTGAAACGCGTACACGTTCTTCAAATTAACGACATTGTAACTCAAGAGATAAAAGCCATTCTCGTCACCTAGTTCCCAGCTTTATTGACTCGTAAAAACAGAATAATAAAGAAGGAAAAAGCGGATACCCGTGACTGTAATGAGTGCTTCCTTCAATTGATTTCTTTGTTCTTAGCTTGACTCATTTTATTTCCTATTCTTCTATGTCCAAGCAAAGAAGACCCTCCAAGGAAATGACTCCAGCTTCTTCAATACTTGTTCAAGATTTATAAATGTGGTCTAAATAGTAGATCAAATTGATAATTTTTGAACCGATATTGACCGAGCTTGAGTCATCTTCTCATCTTGCCAGAGGGACGTCTTTGCTTGGATAGACTATTTCTGTTATTTGATTTTTCTTCTTCTTTTTTAAGATTCCACCTTATTTCTCCTACTCATTTCATAAGCGTTAAAATCCAGGTTTTTAAAAAATTATTTGTACAGTCTGTCCAAGCAAAGAAGACATTCAAGACGGGAAACTACTCCAGCTCAGTCAATATTGGTTCAAAAGTTATAAATTTTGAACCAATATTGCCGACTTCTTTCTTTGTCAACTTCTTCTTCTTCTTCTTCTTCTTCTTCTTCTTCTTCTTCTTCTTCTTCTTCTTCTTCTTCTTCTTCTTCTTCTTCTTCTTCATTCCCTCTCATTCATCATTCAAACCTTCTTCTGCCTTCTCCTTTTCATACTATTTTCCGAGTCTTTTTTTCACTCCCCTAAAATGTTTTGTTCTTCCACCCTCTTTTTGTTATGTGTGTTCATCTTTATCTATTCATCACAATATCCTCCTCCGTCATTTTCCAACTTTTTTTTATTCCTCTCTTCTTCTACAGTTTATTCTTTTTTTAACGTCATCATCATCATCATCTCAGTAGTAGTCTGCCACGTGTAGCATTGGAAATCCTAGTTACAACATTTTATAGTACAGTCTGTCCAAGCAAAGAAGACCCTCTGGCAAGATGGGAAAATGACTCCAGCTCCCTCAATATTGATTCAAAAAGTATAAATTTGATCTCAAACTGTCCATCAGAATATTTCCTATCATTTGTGATCAAATCGATAATTTTTGAACCAATATTGATCGAGACGAAGTCATTTTCCCATCTTGCCGGAAGGTCTTCTCCGCTTGGACAGAGTGTACTAGATGAGGGATGTTGGGGGTTGGGGATGGCACGTTGTAAAAAGGGGGGAGAAAGAAAATAGTTGAGGAAATTGCAATTGCAGTATCGGAGTGCAAGCGTGCTGCACTTTTTCTTGAAAAATTGATCAGACTGCACTCACTGTTGCATGTGCATGTGCAACCAGCCAAGTGCAGTTGTAAACGAGCCGACTGCACAAGTGCAGCAATTTACGGGTAGTTGATAGAAACCCTGCTAGTTCCTAGTATGAATTCAATTTCAATATTATTCATCGCAAACAATATTCTGAATACATAGTCTGTCCAAGCAAAGCAAAGGTGATGGGGTAAGAATAGGGATTCTTTTACAAATAATGCTACACGTGTCTGTATATTGCGGTAATGTAGAATCAAGCGTTCCTACAACTTGAGATCAAATTGATAATTTTTGAATCAATATCGACCGAGCTTGAGTCATTTTCCCTTCTTGCCAGAGGGTCTTCTGCTTCAAACAACAAGCAACACTCGATCCTCCAATCTCAAGAATCACCAATACTTCAGTATTTCCAATAAATTGGTTATAGTATAGTCTGTCGAAGCAAAGAAGACACTCCGACAAGATGGGAAAATGACTCCAGCTTGGTCAATATTTGTTCAAGAATTATTATGAATGTGGTCTTAATAGAAGATCAAATTGTTTCCTACAACTTGAGATGAAATTGTTAATTTTTGAACCAATATTGACCGAGCTTGAGTCATTTTCCCATCTTGCCAGAGGGTCTTCTTTGCTTGGACAGACTATAATATAACCAATTTATTGGAAATACTGTGTAGTATTGGTGATTCTTGAGATTGGACATATCGAGTGCTGCTTGTTGCTTCAAAGAACGCATTGGAAGTAATGATTCCACATTACCGCAATATACAGGCACGTGTAGCGTATTTGAAAAATTAATCCCTAGTTTCACAATTCTACTATTTAACTATAAATGATTAAGTTATGTTTTACAGCACATACACGTACTATAATCTGAACCTATAAATTGGTCTATGTTGAAGAATTCGAGCCGTTCTAGCTCTCGTTATGTGCTGTATTCAAATTTTTACAGACTATGAAACAAATTTTAAAAAGGTGCAATCACTTCAAGGAAATCAAATAACAATATTAACTAAATAACTAACTATGATATAAACCAATTTTCATAAATCATAATAACTAGATCCCCGAACAGCAATAGAATCGATACCAAACAGCATTACCAAACATGAAAACAGTTATCGACTTTATCTTAGTTTGAAACTAAGAGAGCGTCTAATCGGTGAGATTAGATAAGAGACTTATTTACCTCTGCCACCACTGTTGTACTGTTGACCGGTTCCTCTGAATTCAATTTATGAGCCTCAAAAATCGCTTCCCGGTGGTTTGGAACCCACCTAAAGCAGCAGTAGGTCCATTCATCTCTCATTATCATCCTTCCCATTACCCACGCACAGGCCCAGAAGCCCATGTGAGCATCACCCTCAAAAAAAAAAAAAAATCAAACAAAATTAAAATAAAACAAACTATGGTTCTGTACCAGAATTAACGGTGGAATTGACTGAATTGGCATTATCTGTGTGTTTTATTCTAGCTTCGGCTCGGTCAGTGCTATTGGTTCGGGGACTGTGGGCTCTGTTTGAGAATTTATGGCTTTTGGGCCGGTATTGGCTGGACTGGAGTTGTTTTCCCGTCTTGCCGGGGTGTCTTCTTTGCTTGGACGGACATTATGGCGGAATGGATATGAAACTGACAACCAGCTGGTAGGCCTAGGCCCTTCATGGGCTGTTGAGCCATTGACATGAAAAAAAATTAGTGGTAATAAAAATTGAAATAATGGAACCAGGGCCCTGGCTTATAAAGATTTACAGCTTGTTTTTCTGATGAAAAACAAGTGATTGGGATTGTAGATTCACCAATGAAACGTTTGATTTACAATGTTCCAAATTGTGGAAAGAATCAGCTGTTGAATCAACGATCAGCCAAAACTCACTAGAAGACCCTAACATTCGAATCCAAATGGTCGCGATGGTTTGAGTGAAATAGGAAATCTCATGTAAATTGGTGCAGACGACAAATTCACGATATCAGCTGTTCAAACTCGAACCATCGCGGCCATTTTAGATTACAAGGCTAGGGTCTTCTGACTTGGTTTCTTATTACGATTTTCTTTGTAGGTTATGATATTATATTAGCGACAAAAATTATTCCTATTCAAATCTCACTATAAAAATTATGATCAATATTTATTATTAAATATATTCATAATAATAAATCAATTTATGTATCAAAATCATTAAATTAGGAGCAAAGTTTTGGTTTTAAAGGAATAACATTGGACTATTCCGAGATTCTATTTACTTGAGGTAAATTGGTTTCATGTTATTTTTTCAATCAGCTGATACTGTAGAATTTTCTTTTTATTGGAAACGTTTATGAGACAGAAACGCTCATAAAATCCACAAATTATGAGTAATGTGGATTGTAAAATATATATATAAGCCAGGGCCCAGATAGTTTATTGTGAAGAGACTGCCCAATTACTATAAAGTATCTAGTTTACAACAAAATTCCTAAACTTCACTGCATAAGTCAATCGTGCAGTCCAATTATCCTGATAATATTATAACTATAGCAGAAGCTACAGAAGTATTAATTTCACCCAACTACCGCTGCCACTCGCCACTCAAACTAGAAAGCACAGTCACTTGTAACTGTTGGCCAATCAGAAGCGAGTAAGGGTGGGGCTTAGAGGTGGGGCTGTAGGCGTGGTCACAGTTTGAGTCTTGTTTGTGATTGGTCGGCCGTTCAATCTCATAACTCACACTGTTCTATCATTTCATTCTCATTTTATTCTCTTTTCATTTCGCTTCAATTTTTGCTTCTATCATTCATTCCCCCTCTCTAACTCTCAATTATTATTCTCATTCATGTATCAAATATGAAATATATTTTCAAATACTCTATAACAATAATTGATTAGAAAAGAAATTTTAGATATTGTGTACAGAATAGAATGACTGCCTCTATTTGATATCCTGGGAGGGCAAAGTTAGGGCGTAGCCAGCCCTCTCTTCCACTTAATCCTCACATGTATATGTATATGTATATTCATCAGACTCGTATGAGTTGATTTGAGTCTATTTATTCGATGTAATGAGATTCTAAGATTCAATTTACTCATCGGTAACATATAAATATGGATGTTTTACACTAAATATTGATATTTTAGCTGAATTATGTTTAATTTTTGAGCGAGACGCCCATCAGCCCATTATGAACTTATGCATGTTAATGTGGAAGATTATTAATGAATACTGCTTGTTCTTTTGCTATGCTATACCTCATCATTTCTCTATCGTTTGATTTCCAAGTGCTGCTAGATATTTTATTATTCAAAAATATATAGTGCCCACAATTCATTTTCCTTACAAAAAGGTACAAAATCCTATCAAATTTGTTACCTGATAGATAAGACTCAATTCATGACTTACATATACAAGAACTTACTTTTCACAAGACTTTCCAATTAGATTGCTTGATTCCCTTAAAAAATATGATGAATAAGATACGATTAAGAGAATTGACTTAAAAGGTATTGTGTTAATTTTTAGATGTTTTGTATCGTATTGAGTCGAATTTAATGCATTTTCTAGGCCACTTCATTCTAATGAATAGAATCTTCGTTGATTAAACCGTGGACACACAACTAAACGCCACTGGCGGCTCGTGCCCACGAAACAGGTGAAGTGCTGTACAGTAAAAGATACGAGCACTTCACCTGTTTCGTGGGCACGAGCCGCCAGTGCTAAGCGTTTAATAATTCAATGGTGGAGATTATAGCTGTCGCCAAGAAGGTAGGAATTTTATCTGTCTCTTGTAATCTACCAACATATGATGTAAAGCATCTTATATGTTAGAAAAAGTCGAAACTAGTCGTGAGAAGAATAAACCTATTTCAAGGGTACTGTTATTATTTATTGATTTATCATCTATTGTCTCCTCTGATTAAAAAAAACATCATCTAGCCATAGCTAAATGACAACACTTATTGAAAAAATTATCTAACGTTTTGTCTTCAGCTATACATTACTATCCAAACTCACCAGAGTTTATAATTCAACATTCGTAGAAATCATTGAAGATACAAAGTCCGTTCAAGCAAAGAAGACATTCTGGCAAGATGAGAAAATGACTCTAGCTCGGTCAATATTGGTTTAAAAATTATAACTTCAGTCTCAAATTGTTAAGAACATTCTGCTCTACAATAATTTGAGACCAAATTTATAACTATTTGTACCAATATTACCCGAGTTTGAGTAATTTTCCCATCTTGCCAGAATGCCTTCTTTGCTTGGACAGACTGTTTTATACGAAAACCCCGTAGAACGTTTCCAAGAAAATGCGCTGTGATGTGAAGATGTTTGTGTAACTTTGCCCTACAGATTCGGACAGAGGTGATAACGCAGCAAACAGTCGAAATAATCGAATTCATGATGTGCATCATCAGAATCGAGAAATTTCTGGGGGCTCCTTACAGGTACATCTCACCTGGGCAAACTTCTACGCAATTCGGTAGACGATTTTTTCGACCTAACAGAAATTTTCCGTTCAGCCACCCATTTCTCATCTGACGCTCTGTCCTTCTCTCTCAATCTCTCTCTCTCTCTATCTGTCTCTCTCTCACTGTCATTCTCTCACTCACTCTCTTTCTCTCCACATCTCAACCCCTCCATCATGGTTGAGTGTTATGGGAGAGATGTCCTTGAACATTTCTCTCCAAGAATGGACATTAATATGACCATTCTCCGGTATTTCATGTGGATACAGCACAAATTTATGTTTTCTTTACATATTACATCCTACATCTGAGTCATTTAACAAGTTTCCATAGTAAGTCTATCATTAGCCAACCCAAGCAAACCATAATGTAATACAGTACTTGAATGTTTTTCCTTATAGCATAGGATTTTAGCCAATTTACTGTATTATGTAATCTAAATAAATAAAGTGATTAAATCTGAATCTGGATCCACCTTCATTTAGATTTGTGATGTAGAGGACCAAGAGTACTAACTCCGCCCTTACTAGAAGCCCCTAATGTTCTCAAAATCCTCTGTTCTCAAATTGATCGAAACATTAATACAGAAATATCAATTATTGATTCAAGCCAATTGCTGGTAATTCAGTATTTTCTCATTGATTTCCGTTCATTTTTTCCAAATAATTTATTTTTATTCTAATTTTAATTTATAAACAATATCCTAATTAATGATTACAGCAGAATTTCAAAGATTAATCAGTAATGTAGATACTGTATAGTTTACTAAATCCGTAATGGCTTCTTAGGATAGGATGAATAAGAATAAGTAGTACTAGTGAATATAGAGAGACTTCGTCTTTACTGGCCTGATCTGTTCAAGAAACGAAGACATTCTGGCAAGATAGGAAAATGACTACAGCTCGGTCAATATTGGTCAGAAAATTATAAATTTGGTCTTAATTTGTAGATCAGAATGCTTCCTACAATTTGAAATCTAATTTATCATTTTTGAAGCAATATTGACCGAGATGGAGTCATTTTCCCATCTTGCCAGAATGTCTTATTTGCTTACTCATTGGCCCACTTATTCAATAACGATAGTTCTATTGACGAGCAGGTAATTAACAGCTCTACCACTGAAAAGGTTTATCTTTTACCAAAGACAATCTATTCTTATTTTCAATCTAGATTATAATCTCTTTGGTTCTACTAAATAAAATATCTCTCTACCAAATGATTGTTTTAAATTCTACTAACTTTGACCTGGTAGTTCTTGACTAACTATTGGAAACTGGTGAAAAAAGAATACAAAAATTCCACCTCTTCAATGTGCATTTGGCCGAACACTGTCATACATCCAAGACCCAAGGTCAGTCCACTGTGTTCTCTTTGCGATCACTAAAGGGGAGAGTAGTAGATTTCAACTCTACATATTTAGTAAATAATTTATTTATTAGTAAATATTGTTTACAGATTGACGAGCAGTTTTCGAAAGCATATTGTGACGAGATCGACCTCAGCTGAACTGTTTGTAATCAGACCGTTTCCAGACTGTCCTGATACAGCTGAGCTATTCAAAAGACATTCGCCAACTGCTAATTTTGTTGAAAAGCAAAGCGACAGTTCAGCGGCTCGAGACGTGCAGCTGAACTAACTTATGTCAGCAGTCGAGCACTGGCGGCTCGTGCTCACGAAACAGGTGAAGTGCTGTACAGTAAAAGGTACGTGCACTTCAGATATTTCGTGGGTACGAGCCGCCATTGTAGTCGAGCTGTGCGGCTCGAGACGTCGCTAGGAATGGGTCTCATTTGATTAAATGCGAAGCAGTATGCGTCAAAGTCGACGGGTAGAGCTGCGCAGCAGGGCCCTCGCGTGGGGTGTGCGGAGTGTGCGACCGCACAGGGCGCCACGGCCAAGGGGGCGCCGCGGCGGCTGATGCAAAACGGGAATTTTAAAAATTTCAATTAGGCTATTAGAATAATTTTTTTAACTATTTGATAAAAAACTTATTTTACCAACAACTTGAATCCACAAGAAATTATTTCCTCTGCATAAACTGATTCATAATAATGAATTGATCAATTGAAAAAACTCAATCAATGTATATGAAGCAAGCCAAGAAACGCCCCTCTTAAATTCAATTCTGTTGTTGGCTGACAATCACCTTACACTCTGTCGACGGCCGATCACAAGCCAGTTCTCGATAAAAACTTCTCCCCAATATTTTTTAAGAATTGTTGTAGTTTTTCAAACTTTTTCTGGCATGAGGTCAGTATTAGATCATGAATAGTTTGAGTTCTATTTCATTATATTCATCGTATGAAAAATAGAATTAATGAGTATAAGATGGGAGTGCAACATCATATTTTCATCTCATTTTGTACAGCATAGAACTATTGAAGTCTAGTACTGGCCTGAGTTACACAAAGTAAAACTGAGTCTAAATTCTATAAATAAATTCTTCAAATACTAGCCAACTTGATAGAATCTTACCAGCCTGAATACATAAATGAATATAATATTAGCACAAGATCGTCAATAGTGAATCAGCGTAATTTTTGTGTAAGATACACCATCCATCTTTTTTGCCAGCAGCCATTTTCTAAGACAACTCACAAAACACTGTCAACCAATAAGAAAAGAGCAGGCAGGGCATGGAGGTGTGTCCAAGTCAAATCTGAAACATCACCCATCAACTGCTGTCATCTACTGGTTGAATTTGGAAACTTTTCTAACCTATTTTTTCGGCCATTTTGATCGTAGGCGGAGCTTGGAGGCGTGTCCAATGGAAGTCGAAGCAATTCACCCTATTGCTACTACAATCTGCTGACTGAATTCGGAACTATCTCGAATGTTATTCAAGAAAGTTGAGTAGAGCAGTGAAAATGGCTGAAATCCTTATTTTGCTTGTTATTGAGTTTCCCATTTTTTGTTAAAACATATTCATTTCCAGTGAAATGAAATATTTATGATGATACCCAATATTTTTCTGGGGAAAACTTATTATTCCCTTATTTATGTGCTTTCAAGTAAACTAATAAAATAAATCAATCAATAATTAAAAATCAATATTTTAATGATAAAGTACAGTCCAAAGTGACAGTTATGCTCTTTTTATTAATAATTCCTGCAGGCTTTTGCTTTTATCATGTATCCAATACAAAACAATAGCCTACATTAAAATAAGCAAGTCCCTATAATCCTCATTGCCACACCACATGCAACATTGCGATTGATGAGAAAACTGTGAACATGCAAGGCAGCTTGAATCATGTTTGGCTTTGGGGGGCGCCTGCCGAAATCTCGCACAGGGCGCCTAAAACCACGCAAGGCCCTGCTGCGCAGCTCCAGCTATCGGTTAGGAATGCTACCTTTTCATTTAAACTAGAATTATCTTTCTAGTTATTATTTTACTATTATTTATGATTTTGATACATACTGTGAGCATGTACGGCGTGATCGCCAAGCTGCCATATTTCCGTTGAAGCAGTCTTGAAGCAATCGTGGAATTTCCGCGAAGTTTCCTTATTGGGGGTTGTTATAACCTTGAACCTGCGAAACCCCTCACTAGAGAGCGCTCCTTCATCACAATCTATTCAAATTTTCGGCGAAAGACGGGCCACTTTCACTATAGCTGATGTCCCACAGGTCGTCTGCGATAGTTCGTGCAGCCAAGAAGACACGCCAATACAGTGTAAAGTGTATTGTGACGGCGTGCCTTCTCATCTACTCGCAAACTGTACAGCAGACAGACAAAAAACGACGAAAAAGTGTCCGAAATAGTGGCTGAACGGATAAAATATCGGCGCTGGCATATTTTGCACGCCACTCAGACATGCGCATAATAACCAAACCAGCCGAATCCATCATTCATCGCTAGTTGACTTAACGACAACCGGTTGAAACTAGTTTCGAGTGAGAATCTAACTAGTTGATTCAACTACTTTAACAGCCGGTTGCAAGGATATTTCAGCTTCCAATTTTGAAGAGCAATATAACAAGAATCTGTAGCAAAATTTCGGAAATTCTATGCATTTTTTGACATTTAAAATAGAATATAATCACTTCTTTATTGTGATGACGTAGCGAAGTTTTGACAGTAATGTCCACTCAACCATGACAACATTTAGTCGACATTTAAGTCGACTTGACTGCAAATACGCATCGGGTATTGGTTGATAAGACTTGACTGCAAATACGCATCGGGTATTGGTTGATAAGATAGAGAACAATATCATCCATTGTCAGTTCGGACTGTGACAGTCAAAAACTGTCAGTGGATGGGGAAACCGGCAGTCCAAAACAGCTGTTAACCGACAGGTCGATTGTTGAATGATCAGCTGTGAACGAACACTACAATCTGGAAGTGTGAAAATGTCAGCTGTTCATCAAAATTTGAGGGTCCCTCAACTCTGAGTGTGCTTGGAAAAACCCGGCATAAGATAAGCAATGAGATACTTAATATGACACAGATATGAGATATGAGACTACTAAATGAGACTTTTATTTTTGTATTTTCAACTGGACAAATAGCTTTCACCAGTGGAATATATAATTATTTTCAATCGATTTTTCATTATTCTTAACTAAATAACTTGCAGAATAATGACATATGGAAATTACAGTATTTTTCATTTGTCGATTTTTCATGATTTTTAACTAATTTACTTGCAGAATAATTACATTTGAAAATTACAGTATTCTTGTTTTGTCAGTAGTATAGGAAATCCTCTGAAAATAGAATCCTATCAATAGTATAAGGTTCAAAAAATGTTATCATATTTAGTCTGTCCAACCGAACAAGACATCTTGGCATGATGGGAAAATGACTTCAGCTCGGTCAAAATTGGTTGGAAAATTATAAATGTTGTCTCAAATTGTAGATTAGAATGTTTCCTACGATTTGATTCCAAATTTATAATAATTTTAAACCAATATTGACCGAGCTGGAGTCATTTCCTCATCTTTCCAGAATGTCTTTTTTTCTTAGACAGACTATACATAGCTACTGTTCTAAGAAATTGTTCTACCCTATGCTTAGAGAGAATATAGCCTAACAGAAAATCATATAAAAAATCGACTGATTCAAAGTTTATCTCATGAAAATTATATTATTTTTATCCCCATACTTTCTGGGTACGCTTGGCGAGACCAATAAAATGTCAGCTTATCAAAAAAAATGGTGGAGTCCTCAAACAAAGCTCTGTGATTGGACGAGACCACTCACTCCCACTCTCATTCCCACTCCCACTCTCACACCCACTCTCACTCCCACTCCCACTCAGCACCGGGAGAAGCTGGCCAATGGCAGGCGAGCATTGAAACCAGTTCTTACTCCTTCACTTTGTCTTGTTTCTTTTTTAAAACCGCGTTTGCGATAGCGCCTGTAGAATGTATATGAATCTGAACACTATCTGTAAATTTGGTAACCATATTATTGTAAAGTAATTTCCCTACAGATATACAGGACTTGGAATTGAATACAATGAATTATTCAGGGATTTTTATTCTAAATAATTATCAAAGTACCCTTTTTGAATTTTTTTCAATGCATGACATGTCTCAAATAATTATAGTCATTTTCAAATGATTGATGATTTTGAATGATTTTGTTCATTTGCATTTGAAAATGACTATAATTAGTTGAAGATGTGGAGCATCCATTCTCTCTTTTGATTTCAATCACATCATCTAGGCATAGCTAAATGTCAACCCTAATTGAGAACACAAGCTGTTGAAATGCACAAGGAGCAGACGAAACCGCCTAACATCTTGGCTTCAGCTACAGCTGATTGATCAAGGAGACGTGGCTCGAAAATCATCTTTGATCTATGAGTCTTCTAATCATGAACATCGACTATAATATTATAGTCTGTCCAAGCAAAGAAGATATTCTGGCGATGAGGAAAATGACTGCAGCTCGGTCAATATTGGTTCAAAAATAATGAATTTGGTCCCAAATTGTAGATCAGAATGTTTCCTACAATATGAGACTAAATTTATAATTTTTGAACCAATATTGACGGAGCTGAAGTATTTTCCCATCTTGCCAGAATGCCTACTTTGCTTGGACAGACTATACCAACTTCTCTAAGGCCGGAATTAAACGATAATAGTTCTATAATCATATCTGATAATGTGGAAGGAGATATGAAATATGATCTCGTATTTTCATCTCTTTTCATATGATCAGATTTGATCATAGAACTATTATCGTGTAATACCGGCCTTAAACTCTGATAGATGCAGTTGAAATAATATGTCAACAGAACCGTTAAATATCGGAAACCAGTTGAAACTAGTTGATCGATTCAACTCCCACCTCTAGACTGACCGTCTGCGTCTCGATAATAATAATAATCGGGCTCATAATAATAGTAATTGTTTACAGTCTGCGTATTCTGCTATTTGCATGCCTACTCTATATCTATACAGGCAAACGTTTACCTATATATGAGTACATGTTTCGTAACAAATAGAGCATTCACAATTGCAATCTACAAGTAAAACGTTTTTTTGAGGTCTTGCAATTAACGGTACCGTACGTCGAGATTTATTCAGTTTGAAGATTTTTGGTTTGGTCGGCCCAGCAGTGTCCTTCGGGTTTCGACTTTTTCGAAACGTAGTACAGTAGCTGAAACTAGATTCACTCCTATTACAGCTGACGCCAAAAAGCTAGGCGGTTTCGTCTGCTCCTTTTGCGCTCAAACAGCTGATCCTGATTTAATCAATATTGGAATGTAATTTAGCTGATCAAGTTATCATGCCCATGTTCATTTATCAGATTCAGTGTTATTGATAATAGGCAAGGAGGTTCCTATAGGCTACAATAGGAGGAACCTCCTTAATAATAGGCCTATATATTCAGCAACTGCAAATGATGTCTGATGCCAGTATATAATAGAAAATGAATTCTTTTGAATAAGCCTATTATTGGAAAAACTTGGAATTATATTGCATTGGATAATTGACACGTAATAGTCTATGAATAAGAATTAATCGATTCAATAATAGAGATATTATAAGAGAAATTAATATTTATTTAATCTATCTATATCTATAAAAACGAAATGGCAGTGATTCATTTACTGATTCATCACCAGAACTAAAAATCCATGGAACTGAATGCGTTCAAATTTGGCAGGCATGATCAGTTTGACGTTTAGACACTCACACTAAGAAAGGATTTTAGAAACTTCATAAGGATACGCCAAATATTTGAGTTTCTCTACAGTTTTTCAGCGTTTTCCTAATTTTTTCGAGGACCAATAGGTAGAAAATGTTGATATTTGGTGGGCAGGTTCAGATAAGGTCTAGAAATGTTGGGTTGAAATATTTTTGAAAATCGATTAAGATTACGCCAGTAATCAGTCTTTCAAAATTGTAAATGTATTGCGGGTTGCATATCTTTTGCCTTGATACGACCAATTCTTATGTAAATTAGTGTAACTCTTATTAAATTATACGACCGTCTTAGTGTAAATTCAATATTTCAGCGAGATTATGGATAAACTAATTTGGAAGATATTGAATCAAGTTTCAAACTCTGTCCGATATACTTCTCAAGGTTAAGCTCAATATTAGCGTTTTACTATTTTTCGGAATTTTCGGAGTTTTTCTTTGATTAGTCGAGAACCAATTGGCAGAAAATATTGAATTTTGGTAAACAGGTCCAGATTAGGTCTAAAAAATGTTGTTCCGAGGTTACGCCTGTAATAAGGGTTTCCAATGTTTGGAATCTGCACTTTTGTTTATTTCACGGAATCTAGGCTACTGAACTAAATACGTTCAAGTCATAGGCTATCCCCAGGCTGAGCTGAGGTAATAGAACAACCAATCCAGAACGATTACTTGAAAGAACCCTGTTAAGATATATGATGATAAAAGCAAATCATTTCGAACGGAAATCGCAGGCGAGCGAAGCGAGTTCGTCTCAGATGACACTGACAGAGGTTTTGCAGGCGAGTGGATCGAGCCTGTTTAACTCACTGACACTGCTCATACTGTCGGGGGTCCAGGGTCCAGGATACTGGCTAGGCGGAGAAGGCGAGCGAATCGAGCCTACCAGCTAATCCTTTATAAAAGTAAAATTATTGGTTATTCAATTTCTTTTGCATCCAACATCATTCACTGTATAAATTTTACTAATAATCGTCATAATGTTTAATAGACTATAACATTAAGATTAAATAATAAATATACATACCGGTATGGCTTTTGTTGTGGGGAGCCACCCATAGGTTCCTCTCGCCTTGGTCACAATCTAGTCACTCATCCGAATATATGTTTACATAATATTACATCGGGTGGAAAGTAGACAATAGATATTTATTTGGAATCATGTAGATGATAAGCCCAATATTTATTATGTATTACTATGATATTTTATATTTCTATGTATTGTACAATTTAAAGTATTTTTAAATACTCTTTGAACAATGTAAAGTGTACAAAGAATGAATAAATTTGAAATTTGAATAGAAACAGCTATTATAATATTATATTCAATTAGTAATAATTATAAACAGAATTCTATTTCGATTGGGAATTCATAACAGCTATCTTCACTCATGGAAAAATTGACAGAAACATATAATATAAATTATTCTGAAATAATTGAATTTTCCAAAATACTCATAACACAAGTGAATGGACATAATGTAACAAGTCAATTTCCATCTCCTAAAATAGTAAAAACAAAGGAATAAATGAATTTTATTTTCCTTTCCTCTCAAAAACAGATATTCAACTGAATAAATTACAAATGAATATCTTAATATGAGTCAACAATGCTGGTTTATCAAACATATTGGATTTTACATATTGAAATCTAGTTATGACAATTATTGAAAAACTGAGATTAAATTTAAATTACCGCTTATAAGGCAATGTCTCGTCTTGAAGTATTGAAAAATGCGCCATTGCCATTGACCTGTATCGCTTTAAGAAATGCTTTACTGGCAAATTTTTCGGATCTCCGACAAATGAGACGATCTAAGATCATTTTCATCTTCTTGAAATTTGAATGCTGCCTGATGATGAGTTTACATTAATGTAGCCCTATATTGGTTTACAGTTTCTTAATGAATTATGATGCTGATATACGATCTTTTTCCAAATCTGGAAGCTGTGTTATTGAACTTAATCATTACATGAAAGGTAATAAACATTATTGGTGTTGAGAATTCATTTTTTTAAGGGCGATGAAGAATATATTATAATCTTTAGGCTTTGTATGCTTGTGATGCAATTTACCATGTGAGGATGACCTTGAACACATTATAATACTGTGCTTATATATGCCAAAATGTTTAATTTTTGTTGAAATACAGTACCTTATATGGAAGAATCGATCACAAATAAACAATATTGAAACATCTAAAATACACTAATATTTGATCTAAATCCAACATAAATCGGAAAATAACCATGAGGACACAACATCAATTAAGTCCCAAATCTCTCAATAAAATTCAACTACTGCTACTGAATATGGTAATGGTAATGCCAATAAACCTTATTAACAAACCTTTTAAATTCTATAGATTGATAATAGTTTTCAACTTACGAATTTAAGTGAGAATTTGTGAGTTGTGGGCATAGCTTCAATTCAGAATATTTATTAAAATTTGGGAAAAGGACGTTTTTCACTATAAATACGGTACCGTATTTTCTCAAATACGGTGATAAATCATTAAGAAATACTGTCAAATGTAATTTAAAATGCACAGTTTCTACTGAAAATGCTGATGTCAATTTGATGCATTCAAACTCGAGTATGGTTTTAAATTAATTATAATTTTTGTGGAATTGACATGCGTGTTCTGATATTGAACTTTAGGAGAAGTTCATTATTAACACATCACTGGAAGAAGTGTAAGTTCTATCGCATATAGTTCATAATCAAATTGTTCTATAATTAATTCTCAGTTGAACTTCAAGGGCCTCGAATTGATCGATATAGTAAAAAACCTTTATAATGAACCGAAATCATTCATAAAATTTCTAAATTAATAATAATAATAATAATAATAATAATAATAATAATAATAATAATAATAATAATAATAATAATAATAATAATAATAATAATTTATCTGTCAAAGAACAATTACATAATTGCATGAGACATTGTCAACTTATTCAAATAATTTGAAAAACAACTCAATTCAATCTCTATAGACTATACATATCAAACATAATATCATACATTGTACATATTATACGTCTAATTGTTGTTAAACATTTCAAAATCATCAACACTCAATATTATTTATATCACAATGCATGAATTCGATTCAAGAGAATTACTTAGAAAGTCAGGTACAGGAAGGTGCTGACTTCATATGAAGTCAATATATATAGAAATATAACAGAATAATCAACAAGGCCGCTTGAAATTAAAATAGAAAAAACATTAGAGTTCAAATTACACAATTCATATAACAAATTCATATAGTTCAACGAAACAAGTCAAAATATTAAAAATATGGATATCTCATGATTTACAATATTATATTTTACACACACATTTAATAATTATATAAATATATTATTTATATGATATACAGAGTATCACAGATTAACCGAAGGAGTTTTCATAAACTTCTGTCAGACTATAAAATGGGTTGTCACTTAGAAAATTCTGTATTGCCTTTCTGAAACCCGAATAAGGTAAATCTCTGACATATGATGGCAAATGATTGTAAAGCCTTATTCCTACATTAAAATGGCTTCTCAACGTCCTTGAAAGTCTTACTTGAGGAATATGCACATTTCTATAGCTCCTTGTATTATAATTGTGAATATTTGTGTTATGTCTAAGATTTCCCTCCTTTGATTTTATATGTAGGAGCAAAGTATATATATACAAACAAATAACGGTCATTATTCTAGTGTTGGCAAATAGTGGTTTGCAGTGAGCCCTCACATTGGAGTTGGTTATTATTCTTATATAGCTTTCTTTTGCAAAACTAAAACTTCAGACACTCGTGAACGATTTCCCCATAGAATAATACTGTAACTTAAATTAGAATGGAACAACGCATAATATACATTTAAAATATATTTGGATGGAATATGATATTTTAGCGACTTTAACAAATACATAGACTTAGATAGCTTGTTGCACAGTAAATCAATATGGTCACTCCATGTCAGGTGATAATCTATCTGAACTCCAAGTAATTTTATTTTTTTGACAAACTCATTTGACAATTCATTTCTATTATTCAATGAAAATTAAATTTTCATATCAAAAGCTACTAAAGATTATATGGACAAACAGATATTAGGCTAAAATGTCAACCCTAATAAAGGCAGTTCATTTTTTGATATCACTCTTGAAATCTTAAAGCGTGAGAAGTTATTGAGAGTAGCACAATAGAATTCATCTCAAACAATAATTTATCATCTTTGTTGAGAGATTATAAATATATTTTTTTGAAATGGATTTAATTGAGTTATTCTCAAAATTCTCACAAGCTTATAGAATTCAATTTGTGAGAAAAATTACTGTGTGTAAAAATTAGTGTTTAATTAAATGTTTAAATTATCGTTTTCCCGTCTTGCCGTGGTGTCTTCCTTGCTTGGATGGACTGTACAGTGGAGTGAATATGAAACTGGCAACCAGCTGGTAGGCCTAGGCTTTTCTTGGGCTGTTGAGCCATTGACAAACAAAAAATAGTAGTGTGTCAATAACTAAACAAGTAGAATATTTTCAAACGATGGAGTATAAAAATACATATAGGCCATACAAAATATAATTCAGGCTGGTGTTGTAATCAATTAGGTATGCATTTTGTATTATGTGACAATGTTTGTAGATTGTATGAGTAATATGTTCATTTATTAATAATGTTCTCATTTGCAATAATAACGTAGGAATGAAATAATTTATGAATTTATACTTTCTTATAAATCAATCTCATCTATTTAAATTGTCTTTGGTAAGAGCCTTAAGTTGCAAACTAAAAAATAACACTATGAAATATATTATATAAACATTAAACTATAATAATTACCGTACTTATAAAATACTTATTACCTCTTAGGGCTACTGTATTCGTTAAAACTAATTAAACTAATAAAACTATTAAACTAATTAAAACTATTCGTAAAAAATAACAATCAAATTATTCTTCTAAAGTTTCACTAATGAAAATATTAAACCATTAAACTATAATAAACTCAAATAATTATTATTGGAGTCCAAAACTATGTATTATTATTATTTATATTTTAAACATGAGATTGAAGCAAGATACTGTATTCAATAAATATGGTGCCTCATAGTTATTATTACCTAAATATAAAAAATATAAAGCAGCCCTTTTCTGTTCTCCTGTGTCCTGTCCTAATATTCTCAATCACTATTTATGAAATTAGCTCAGTGCCAGACCGGCCCTCAACAGGAATTCAAACTTCAGTCTTGAAGGCGCGCTTCCAGGCTTCCAACCTCCGACCCACTGTAGAGAAATTTGCAACACCCTAATCAGCTGAAAAATACAACTTTAATCAATCAAAGTACTGATGAAATCATTTTTTCAAGATAAATCTCTAATTTTTTGAATCTTCCGAATCTTTCATGAATTATTTCGCTTTGAGTGGCAGGTGGCAACCCTGCAAAATATGAAACGTCAGAACAGAAGATGTGTGTTGTGAAATGTGGAAACACTTTCCACTTTCCAGTACACGACACGACTTGACGTTTATTTGCAACAACCAACTACAGCTCTTGTCTTGTCCTCGAGTTTGAACAAGTAAAGCTGTGATTGGCTCTTTCGGCCAGCCGTCGTGTCGTGTACTGGAAAATAAAAATTACTTTACTTAATACTTTATCTTTGACACATCACATAACAAAGCTGTGAGAGGTTATGTCTGTGCAACAGGTTTGTGTTCACTTTCTTATTAAAGTTGATAAAAGTAATAATATTAGAAATAAGAACTAATTTCTTTAAAAGGATAATTAAATTTCTCACTTGATTATTAGTTCATTTTCCCTTTTTAAATCCATTATGAATGAATAATATGCTTTGAGAAGCGCACTTCAATAATAATTATTTTTTCTCATTATTGTACCTCGGTAAATCATTTTAACTTAGTTTACAATTAAGCTTATAAATTGGTGTTATATGTTAAGAAGCCGTAGAGTGGATTTGTTTTATAAAGATAGGACAGCTTCACGGATTCTGAGGGCACCATGAAAAATAATAGATACCGGTAACATTAAAAATTGTAGTAGGCTACGGTACCTACCTATAATAAACGCCTCAATTACCTTGCAGATTGTTGAATCAAATTCATATAAATAGTACGGTATCCTATAAACCTCATTTTATTATTGGGCCAAATCGAATTGAGGGCAATAAGCTCCGGTCTTATAATCCAAAGATTCCTGATAGATCTACCTCAGTAGTTGACAACATATATACCGTAGCCTACTTTCTGATCACCAACAGCCACGCAGACCGCAGTGTCTCCACAGAGAACATTTGAAGCTGTGGGTTTCGACTGCCTGGACATTAAAAAGGAGCCGTCACCTCTGTCATCAGAGACTGTAATTACAGCTTAATCAATTACAGCTTATAGCCTACTCTAAAACTAAAAAAGTCTGTATTTTTATCAAAGTTCACTGTCAACAACAGTGTTGAAATTATTCAAAGTAAATTAGGTAGCTTATATTCAAGGCCGAATATTTGTTTGTACATCTCTGTAGGTCTACATTTTAGTTTTCACCAACAAAACTTTTGAATAAATTTAAATAACTTGAGTATTTTCTCGTCCCACATCTATATAGCCGATCATGAGGGTTAATTGAGTCATGAAACTGAAAAGGTTTCTTAGATAGGTGATCAAAAAAGGTGAGATGAATATAAAAGCCACAGGTAAATATGAGCTGATTATAATTATATTTATAGCATATTTAAGCATAATAGGCCTACGTGGAGAATTTATTTTTCTCACATCACATCTTCATCATTAAAACTTCGATGATAAATTAATTCAGCTTTTTTATATATTTTTTTCAGTTTGGATAGAATTATTATTGCCCAAAATGAATTCTGAATCCGCTGATGAAAGGGATGATGACTCGATTGAGAGCGGCAGTTCAGATATTGATGGTGACTCAAGTTCCGACGAATTTGAAGAGGATCAACTAGTCCAACCTCCTGGTAAATCAAGTTTATCTGCAATAATATGTTAATATCCAATATTCTTTATCGTAGACAATCCTGGAGAGATTGTGTCATGAAAACAGTGATCGTACAGACCACAACACTGAAACTTGATCGTGATTGTAGGTTATAGCACAGAGAAGGGATGAAGACGGAGGGTTCTCCGTCCTCTGTGGTTATAGCAAGTAAGCTATCCTTGTTCCAAGAAGATCTCATAATTATTTATGAGATAATAATATCCTAAAGACCCTATATAGGGTCTTTTCAAGCAGCCATCGGGACAAAGTTTAATATAGTTATAATTCTCTGACTGGAACTGAATTAATCGTGATTAAAGGCTTAATATGAAATCTGTGAATGGCAAAAGTCCAACTATTAGCAGTTTAAAAAAAACTATCAATTAGCTGTAAATATAGTTTAGGTGAAACTGAATTCAATTTTATGATTGAGAAAGTAATTGATTCTGACAATCGACCTCTACATTTTTGGAAAATTGATGTTTCATTGTTTTTTACGTTTAGGATTCAAAATTCAAAATTGGGAATTGGCGATGTTTTGGACGTTGTGCTTCAATGTCGTACTATTGCAATCTCGTGAATAATTGGACCGTAAATGAACTCTTCTTGGAAAAGTTGTCAAGCATAGATCATTTGAGATTTTGAGCCAAATATGAGAAAATAAACCCTTGAATTATAAGCCTAATTGAACATTAAAAGGACTAATTTAGGGTAATCTAATTAGGTGAAATCGAAACATCTCGGTGGTTTCCTAGCAATCCGATCATCCAAATAAGTTAAATTGCTTCAATAATTTGATGATCACTATCTAAATAATAATTGAATCCAATTTAATCTAAATTTATATTCATATCCTCAATATCGCCCTTCCAGCTACTCTGTGCAGGCGGCTATTCTATTCAATCAACCAATCATCATCATTCATTTCATCATTTCGTATGGCTCATTTTGTGGGGAGTTCCGAAGAAGTTCCACAGCCGACATAACCACAATTTCCCATGTTGGGGAATTATTGTGGTAGTTAATATTGAACAAAGTTATTGGAGTTTTGGTGAATTTCTTCAAATGTCATAGAACCAAACACAAAATAATAGGCAACCAATAATAGGCCTTGTTATTAATATTATCTGTATAATTTAGCTTATAGATAAAACTTTCCAGAGAAATACTAATGTTGAGCTTTTTTAGATCATTTCACCACAATAACATTTGATTAGAAATAGATAGTAAAATAACCCGCAAAGACCCTGTATTTTACACTTTTTCTTCTAAAGTAAGTAAGTATTTCTCATAATTGTTTCTATTCTCGTAGATCCAGACATTGAGAATAAAATCACTACAAAAGAAAAGGTTGAAGCTGCCATGCACAGAGAAAAAAAAGAGGTAAGCTGCAAAATCTCTTCTCTATTTTCAATCTACAGTAATATTGTATTTTATGTTCTCAATATAATTCTAGGGCATCATAATCAATATTTGACCGATTAATTTTCCATTTCTCATAATTTACAACTGAACATTGGCTGCTCCATCTTTTCAATTCGGCTTGTATAGCAAGCAAAATATTAATTCTATGACTCAGTCATTATTCAGATTTCTGGCTTGAACTCACACATTTTCAAACCCGGAATCCACTCAAACAGTTAATTTATCTATTCAAATAAAAACAAAATATACTGATTGGATAAAAACACAGACAATTTTGTCCAAAACGTCTCTTTTCCAAATTTTTAGAAATTTTGCTTGTAAGGTTGTTTTTATCACAACAATATTATTGTCAAGGCATAGTTGTACAGAGTGTTTCAGGAGGAATGTGCAGTAGCCTACTTTTCAAGATTATTCCTTACACTAAGTAGTGAAAAATTTTTCATAGAATATACCCTTAGAAAAGTTCTGTTACCTAGATAACAATGGCGGAGTAGGTATAAACATTTTTCAAAAAAAAATCTTTAGTGATTTGTTAATTTTTTATGCTGGTACAATCATCAAATCGTGTGTAAAATTAGCTGATAAATTCAATGAAACCAGATATGGAAGCTTGCAACTTGAACGGTAATTGAGATAATCGGGGGAATATGCTGAATATATTTCAACAATTGAGGTGTAACTGGATATGAAATGATAGACTTGTATTTTTAATTGAAAAGTTGCGTAGAGGATTGGATTCTGAAGAAAAAGTTGAATGGCCGTGATTGTGTAAAACTTACCCAAATATCAGAATAGCGGAAGCGGTTTGTCCCAGTGGCAGAGAGCGTCTAATCGGTGAGATTAGATAAGCGACGTGCCTCTGCCAGCACCGTTGTACTGGTGACCGGTTCCTCTGAATTCAATTTATGAGCCTCAAAAATCGCTTCCCGGTGGTTCGGAACCCACCTAAAGCAGTAGGTCCATTCATCTCTCATCATCATCCTTCCCATTACCCACGCACAGGCCCAAAAGCCCATGTGGGCATCACCCATAAAAAAAGTGTTTTAAAAAATTTCAAGATCGCGACTAAACACTGATCTTCACATTTGCTATGTTTTGTTTATATTTAAAAATCTATAAAATTTTCAATAAATCCATGGTTTGACAATATCTTGTCTACTCATTCATTAATGAAATATATTTTATCAATTGATCATTTCTGTATGTATTTATTAATGTGAGCAACATATCATTAAGCTCAATGACTGCTTTTGCATTTCCAGATTGAGCAAGCCCTTGAATATTTGTCAAAAGCGGAAGATGACATTAGTGCATTGACAAGTGAAATTGATGAATTGAGAAATTCCTTCTTCTACATTTCTCCATACCAAGACGTTACACCTCTGTTCATCGCCGGCTCTGCTTTTCTACTAGATGCTTCGTCGCTTTGCATCTGCGCCGTTAAAGAATCCAACTACAATAGCAGCCACGGAGGTCAATCACTTCACTTCATCTACATCTGCGAGAAAATAATTCAATTGCTGAGCAGAAAGGGAGGACAATGTCATGTGATTTTCTTCAAAGAAAAATCTAAAGTATGGTATGATGCACCAAACTTGAGTATGGCCGAGAATATACTGAGACATCATTTGAAAAACAACACGGAAATTCCCACAAAGGAATTGGATTCCATTTGTGATCAAGAGTTCGAACGGTATATAAAGGAAGTTCAACCTAATTTCATAGTTCTTTCTTTCACACTGCTCGACTGTTTGAAAAATGAATTTGAATCTCAGGAAATGTTGCATTTGTATGAATCTCTATTCTCGATTTATAGTCTCCTGAGTTTGTCGCTTGGTTTGTACTGTACGGACATCAATTCTCTTCAACTAGGCAGTAACGATGCATTGATGATGTATGGCAGAAACTCAATTTCTAGCATTGTGTCATACAGAGAAATCTTACAAAAGTATTGTGCTGCTGTTTTAAGCAAATTTCCCAACACTGCAAAGGAAAACAACACATCGCCAACTGACATTGAAAAATTGCAAACAAAAGATGTGCGACGTTTCATTATGATTCGTGTAGCTGAATCTATTATCAATGACGATCACTTCTCCAATAGAGAAGAACTTGCTAAAGCAGTTTTAGTGTATGCAGCCGTGATTGAGGTGTTTCCAATGGAAGCTCGTTGTTTCACTCATTCAATAGAGCCCACTGATTTTTCAAAGAAACTAGTCCACAAGGTTGTTCAATCCATTGATATTGAACTGCGAATTAATAGATTTGAAGGCTTTGACCATTCATCAGTAGCTGATATCTGGCATGGAAATCTTTTCATTGAAATACTTTCATCTATTGTCACTATGCAAGAATGTAACAGCCTTGGATGTGCTATTGATGTCGTATATGAAGAATACATTTCAGAGTTCAATAACATAACTGGCATGAAGTTACAAACATTTCCAATCTCATTTTCTCACATTACAGAAGATGCGAATTTTGAGAAAAATATCAAAATTATTGATCAAAGTTCATCATTCAGTAGAGAAAGCTGCAACTTGCCTGTGGTGAATAATGAGATTTTCAAGAGTTTTTGTAAAGATGTATGCTCTGAGAATGAAGCTAGCAGTGACAAAGATGATGAGAATAATCAGCATGGAACCGTTTCAACAAATCTTAAATGGCAAAACACTGTAAAATTGACCAGCTTCATTGACAGAATAACTAATTATTATGAAGAAACAGAATCAATTGTAGTGAGTAGATATAAAAAAGTATCAAATCCAAAAAGAAAAAAATGGTTGATAAAAAGAGCTATGACAAGATTAAAGGGGTTATTTGCTTATTATAGTGATATTTATGCTATAAACCTTGAGGGGAAGATTGTGGAGAGAAGAGCTATTATAGTTTGTAAAAGTCCAGTGAAAAAATCTGAAAGTAGTAAAAAATCTCAGAAAAAAGATAAACTCAGTAAGGGTGCTGCAAAATTGATAGAAGAAAACAATTTGAAAAAAGAGAAAAAAGTACTTGAAGAAGAGAACACCACTTATGTCAACTTCAAAAAGCAGTACAAAACAAATACAAACTCAGGAAAATCATATCAAGTGAATCTGACTCTTATCAATCATGTGCTAACCAATGTGAAAACTGACCTGTATTACTGTAAAGTGATGTTGTATAAAGTTGAAATCCTCTTCTATCTTTGGGAAGAAGAATGCAAAAAATGCAAACTCAGGGAAGAAAGAGATCTAAGCTATGTTAAAGAATTGTTTTTAGCTATTAGAGAGGTTGTGAGCTGTGCGCAGAAGGATTCCTCTCTTCTTGGAGAACGTGAACAAGCCAAGATTGGCAAGAAACTGTGTCAGCTGGGCTTCAAAGGGCTTGCCCAAGAATGTGCTCTCCCAGTGACTGCAGATGACCACCTCCAAAGCAACATGGATGTGTCTGTTAATCAGTCTTGTGCTCGATTCCAGATGCAACATTTGGGTCCCGATCTTCTGAAAAACGCTGAGCTAGCAAAAGATCCACGTGCTGTAGATTACATACCTGATCAGTGGCAGAGAGACATGTTTGATGTAATAGATAAGCGTCATTCAGCTTTTGTAGTGGCTCCAAACTCTTCAGGCAAAACCCGTGCCACTTACTATTGTATGGAGAGAGTGTTGAGGGAAAGCAATAACAGCAAAGTTGTGTATGTGGCTCCTACTGCTGCTCATATGTTGGAGGTTGCAGCTACGGCCGATTATCGTTTCAAAGGAAAGGCAGGCATTGTTCAAGGAATCCTCACCAAGCAGTACCAATTCTATGTTTCTGAGTGCCAGATACTTGCTACAGTACCTGAGTGCCTTGAAGCTCTATTCACATTGCCAGAATTCCACACCTGGACAAAGCAATTGAGATATGCAATATTCGATGATATTGACTCTATGACCAACTGTGAGAATGGTGTCAGCTGGGAGAGATGTTTAACAATGATACCTTGTCCTTTTATAGCTCTATCAGCCACTATTCAGAACCCTGAGAGTATGCATACATGGATGCAGAACATTGAGAGGTTCAAACAAGAGCTGGATCCCAGTATTGGCTCAAGAGTAGTGTTGATTGCTCACAGTGAGCGTCACACTGATCTAGTTAAACACATCTATGATCCTGTCAAGGGCTTGCAGCAAATACATCCAGTCTCCTGCCTCACCAAGCAAATGATGGATGCTCACCAGGGCATTCCAAAGCAGAGCCGTCTTGCACCAAATGAAACAATTCAACTGTACGATATGATGTTGGGTGTAGCAGGCAAAGATGATCCAGACTTGATAGACCTTGAGCCAGAAAAGTTCTTTGCATCCGGATTTATTTCCATGGATGATGCTAAAAAATACGAATTCAAGATCAGACAGGCGTTTGGGAACTGGTCAACTAATAAGAGGCAGCTAGCTGATGAAACAGCTATGAGATTCAGAGCACAAATAACTGCTAATGGTGGTAATCAGACTATGGCTCAAGTGATGGCAGTGATTAAAGGGTTTGTTGAGCTTCTCAGAAACAAAGGCATGCTACCTGCTATAGTTCTTGCACACAGAAATGTCAAGTGTTTGAGATTGAGTCGTTTCATCGCTGATGTCTACAGAGAAGAAGAGGAGAACAATGCACCCAAACCGAAAAAGAATCCAATTTCTGCTGTTGATAGTGACAATTATTTTGGCGATAGGAACGAAAAAAAGCCTCCTGTTAAAAAGAATCCAAATCATCCAAACACAAGAAGACTAGGTGGAAGTATTCCATTGAACCCATTGGGATTGACAGAGTGCAGCACTCAGTATTCAGTGCGTGGTGTAGTATCACAAAGTTTGAAGGATTTTCTGTTCATTGAGGAGTCTTTGTGGGAAGCAGGTTTTAAAAAGGGAAATACAGCCATAGAAATAATGAGAAGAGGAATAGGAGTCCTGCATACTTTTGGGATGTCCACTTATAATAGATCGG
This sequence comes from Sogatella furcifera, assembly GCA_017141385.1. NCBI lineage: Eukaryota > Metazoa > Arthropoda > Insecta > Hemiptera > Delphacidae > Sogatella > Sogatella furcifera. The sequence goes on from CM029548.1 coordinate 67,408,766, forward strand.
TTAAGTGGCTGTTCCGAAAGAAATATTTGAATATAGTTTTCGCCAATGGCACAGTCGATTGTGACGTGCGCATGCCCTGTAGAACTGTAGTGGTGCTTGGTGACGGTCCACTGCTCAACACAGTCACCTTTCATCAGATCTGTGCTCGAGCTGGTCGCAGAACTCTCGATCAGACCGGAAATGTTGTTTTCTTTGGACTGGATGCGGACAAAGTGCTCAGTCTGCAAACTGCCAAACTGCCCAAAATACATGGAAACTATCCGTTGACTGTGACAGCTGTACTGCAGTTCCTTCAACTGTATTCTTCGACTAGAGCTGCCAAAGAGAAAGATAAGGAGAAAGAGAAGCGGCTTGTTTTGAACAGGTATGTACAGTCTTTCCTTATACTGTATTGTTAAGGCTACTATATCAAACCAATGTATGTTGATAAAATACTAACTAAAACAAAATGAAAACTTTGTAGTAAAATTACTCACGTTTTATGTGCAACAATTGTTTCGTGCTAGTATTGCACATTATCAATACTAGTAGTGGGTTAGACACTACTGAGCTTCAAGATTTTGTAGGCTGATTATTTGATGATCAAAATGTTATTAGTTGAGAATGAAAATCACCCTTTCAAGTACTAACACAACATATTTCGCTCTCCCAAAAGTACGATTCCTAAGCGCGGCTCGAGCTGCCTGGCTCTAAATTCGCTGCTCGAGCTGCCCCACTCTAGCTTCGCTGCTCTAGCCATCACAACTCTATTCACATAACTCTATCATATATTCACTTTGTCAATAGAGCTACTAATGGATAATAAATGAATGAATGGTGAAATTCACTTGAAAAGAGTGAATTTCACAATTTATTGATTCATAATACATTATAGTGAAGGTAAGTAAATCTACCAGGTAGGCCAGCGTCCATAAGAGCCCAGCAGTCCACTTTTTTCCTGCCGGATGACGTCACTAATTTTATTTTTTACATTATGCTTTATACCTATATTTATGATTCGACATGTATCTAGAATTCCAATTTTCCAGCTGTTCCATAGAGAATTGAAAATAACACATAAAAAGCTCAATATCAATGAAAATAATTGTGAAAATATGTAAAAATGATGAATTAAATTATTGAGTATTATTACAGTCGATAATGACTAATGTTGTGATATTAGAACAATATGATTTGTCATAAATTGGGCCAAAGATGAGAAGCTGGAGTTCTCGTTGAGAAAAAAGTAAGCTTTGGTGGGTTCAAACTATGCGATTACAATTATAAAAATGAAAATAATCATATTTCACCACAAAACAACTTAAAAATATTGTTTCCTTGTTAATTGTGATGTTCCCAACTCATCAGAATTAATTACAACAATACTATTCTTCAACACTAACGAAAATATGTTATGTTTACATTTTCATCAGCTGTGCTTCTCATTCTGGGCGCTAGAGTGCGACACTGTAGAAAATTAGTTACGTCAGACTTGTGAACCATAATTTCCAGGCAAATATCCCACCTGGTAAGATTTACTAGCCTTGCATTATAGTAGCCCTAATGACAGAGTGAAAATTTGTAATATAGTTATGTGGATAGAGTTGTGATAGCTAGAGCGGGGCAGCTCGAGCAGCGAGCCATTAGAACTCGAGCATCTCTAGCATATGTTCACTTTGGAAATCGTTCCTTCTCAAGTGTGAATGAACAAAGAAGTATATGGTAGCCTATAGTTTGTAAAATAGCAAGACTGCTCACAAGGTTTATTATTGATTCATAATACATTATTCGTGTGAGCCTGGCTGACAGAGTGAAAATTTGTAATATAGTTATGTGGATCAATTGTGATATGACTTAACGACTGTTTTTAGGCAGCCGGGACCGACGGCTTAAGAACCGTGCATCCATCCTTGGAAATCGTTCCTTCTCAAGTGTGAATGAACAAAGAAGTATATATGTAGCCTATAGTTTGTAAGAAATAGCAAGACTGCTCACAAGGTGTTCTGAAATGGAACGACAAACTTGAGGTGCTCCCTTATACATGAAAATGAAGAAAAATGTTTCAGTAGACATGGGTGATGGGTCCTACTTTTTACCGAGATAATAATGACGAAATATTTTACTTTCAAATTTTTTATTACATAAAATTTTGGACTACATTTGTAGGTACCTAAATATATGAATTTAAAAAGTTTTGGGCAATTATTGTCTGTTTCTTATAAATAAATGAGAATTATTTTTTCAAATTTATAATTTTTTGAGACCTTAGGGGGAACTCTTGAATGATCAATTCTCATGTCAAATTAGCTGACATATCGAGTAAAACCAATTGAAAGTTTGTAGCTTCGATGATTATAATGGACTAAAACTATGCTTATAAAAACTCAATTTTAAACTTCAAAGTAATAAAAATAGTATACGGTAGGCTACATCATTTTTATTACTGACCGGTAACTTACACTTTAAATGAACTTTATTTGATATGAGTGTTTCACTTTGAATTATTTAATATTATAGAGAATTAATTCATAACTAAAAAATGTCCACTAACTTCATTATAAAACTAATCCATGAAAATTTAGAGGAGACAAAATAACAATATATTCAACAATTTTCTTTCTGTTTGGTCTCCTTTAAATTCTGTTTTACGTCAATCAATTTCTGATCAGATTTTTTTTAAATCAATGATTCATATATAGAGCTTTAATAGCTATTTATGTATTAAGAGCGTAAAGCGCGACTTTATCGCTCGCGCTAAACAGTTATCGCGCGACGCGATAGCGGAGCGTGATAATTTTGCAAGAGCGATAAAGAAGCTTTACACGCGAATTACATACAAAATTTTTTCTACAACTGCACATTATAATAACCTGTTGAACTAATTTGATTTGTCAAATAGCCTACTGTAAACTGTTATTAAATTTCTCTGGTGATAATTGGAATAATAAAATGAATCCATCCAGTTAAACTTGAAAATTATAATTAATTTTCAATTATCATTATATGCTTAAATTATACGAAAGAAAAAAACAATTTTATGAACTCCAAAAAAATTAGTCAGGAATCAGATTTGAACCTGCTAACATCACATCACTAGGTAATGATCGCCGCTTTAACCACCTCGGCCATTCAGCTTTTACAGAAGAGGGCGGAAATTAAGCTACATGAATTTGCATCTTTTTTGTTTCACTGACTGAAGCTTATCACAACACAGCTGATTAGCAAGCGTAAAGTACATCTCCTGCTCATGCGCAGTTGCTTAGCGAGCGTAAAGTAATTCAACTGCGCATGCGCAGATGGTTAGCGAGCGAAAAAGTAGATTCTCCTCGGAAATGGGCTATTTTACGATGAGAATTCAGTATGTAAAATCTTGTTTTACGCGCAGTTGTAGAAAAAGTAACATAATCTTCATCTCAAAATTGATCACGTTATTTGATTTACAGGATTCTGACTGTACTTAATGGAAGTCTTCTGTATGAGGCATACCCAGATCTTAAAGTACAGATGAAATTCTATTTTGGATTCTGCTGTCATTTTCTGATAAACTTGGTACGACGATTTTCGCCATTGCATGCGAATTTAAAGTTTTGTTTTTGCACGCAGTCCTGCCGTTATAATTTATTATGCGATTCTTGTCACAGTGTTTTCTTGCCTTGCAGTCCATTCAAATTAAGCAAAAATTATAAGAAAATGGTGCTGAATAACATACTAAAAGTCCCGTATGAGCTTCGGCCGCCATCTTGAAAACCCGTAAAATTTACCTACTAAAAAATGTTTTTTTCGTGAATTGCGGCCGAACCAAGCATCGGACGAGAAAATTTTATGGGACCTTTTTTGTAGACAATAACATTTTAAAAAGAATAAGACTAATTGCAACTTTGTATCATTAATCGTTTCCGAGATACATTTTTGTTTAATTTGGTAATTTTTTCATAGGATTGAGAATTTTCTTTTTTATAAAGTTTGTAACTATACATACATACATACTATATTAGATAGAAATTGTTCCAAATCAAATTCAAAACTTATGTTCAGAAATATATTATTTGAAAATTTTATTTCTAATCAAAATTCATTTCCATCTTATAATTCACAAAAATTCCTTCAAGAAAGCCCCCTTGGCAGTTAGCTAAAGAGCTATCAGACTCCACATTCAGCCAAACAGGCAACTGGAAAAGAGAGTGGGAGGAATGTATTTTGAGAGCACCTTTCAAGCCTGAGGACCCAACACTGAGACTCAATGTTTTTGAGCTACCTCGTCGCACCTGGCTTCGTCGAAATCGCCTAATTACTGGGCATGGCAGATGCGCTGACCTCCTACACAAATGGGGATGGGTTGATTCCCCAGCTTGTGACTGTGGTGCTGCTGTGCAAAACATCGACCACTTAATAAATGCATGCTCCAGAGCCTTCAATGGAACATTTGAAGATATTTTTAATATGACGGACCATGCTAAGGCATAAGTAGAAAACCTAGACATTTCTTTGTAATTAGGAACTAAAACAGGAATTTAAATCATGATCGACAAAATATATATGCACCTTCAACTTTAAGCAATACGATATATATATATATATATATACAAAAATCAAAGTTTCATAATTATGCCTAGAAAACTTAATTTTTGAAACTCTATTTTGCGTCAACTTTTTATTGTATTTGAATTCGCAGAGGCTGCTGAATGCTGAGTCAGGCGAGTTTCATCGGCTGACAAGTCTGGTCAGTATTCTCCACAAATACGAGCGAGGCGTCCTGGCTTTTGTGTACTTGCTCGAAACAGGATTCTTCAACGAACTTTGCCTACAGGATGACAAGCAGTCGGTCTCAGAAACGTCGTGCGACACCGCTGTTCTAATATTGTGCCATCTGTTCACCTGCATTTCATTTCCGTCTCATGTGACTGCGACCTATGAGAATGAAAAGGAAGTCGATTTTAAACTTCCTAGATTACCGGATAATGCCTTGAAAGTAAGATTTATGAAGGTTCTTGTTCAAGATTATATTCTATAGATCAGAGAAAATTGTTTATTGAAATTCAAGTAATTCTCTTTTTTATGTGAGAATTATCTTTTATCAGGTGAGAAAAAGCAACCTCACTCTTGCATGCTTAGTGCTCATGATTAAATTCACTCTCAATATTATTCATTCGAAAAGATACACTAGATGATACATCGAATGCAACAAGTAATTTTATTTCAATTTTTTTGTCAGTTTATCATCAAGTCGGAAGGAAAAACAAGACTCTGTCTGTAGGCTACTATACTATTCCGAAACAGCCTGCCAAAATAGCCTCTTCTATTTTTCAATATCTCTCTACAACTTATAATATACCTATATTCCAAAGAATCTCTTCAAAAAGGTAATAGTAAAACAGAATAAGTTTGTTACTTTTCTACTTTGAAAGCATTTTTCAACTATTCAGTGTAAGTCATTCCTGGAGTTATAAATGTTTCCATTTCCCAATTAATCATTATTTCAATTTCTTAATTCTATTTTATTAGATTTAGTTTAAAAATTATTATTATTATCATTATTCTATTTATTTACTCTTGAACTTATTTCTCAATATTATTTTATTTTTGTGATTGCATAATGTGTTATCTGCGGAACTCTCCTCCACACGCAGACGATCGGTCTTTGTGGAGTAATTCCATTACATTGTTTATATCTTGTTTGATTATTTTATATTTTACTTTGAGGAATAAACTTATTTGAATTTATATTTTCATGTTTTCTCACTTTCATGCTGGGTTTTTCCAAACACACTCAAAGTTGAGGGACCCTCAAATTTTGATGAATAGGTGACATTTTCTATGATAAGTATAGGAAATGTAAACTTGAGGGTCCCTCAAATTTGAGTGTGTGCTTTGAAAAACCGGGAATTAAAGTCTTCTTAAATGAGTGTAATTTTTTTCTGCAAATGTGCCCAATGTAGGACCTATATGGACCTATGTAGGACCTATGTATGTGCCTATTTGGACTTCTGATTAAATAAACTAACATAAGTTAGTAATTGATTATAATTATCAATTCCAATTGTATTTTTCAATTTCTTCTTTTGTCTTCATCCAAAATCATGTCTTCATCCACAAAAATGTATTTTTCAGGCTCTTCAAAGCTACAACAGTATTGTCAAGAAATCATTCATGGACTATTATAAAAATGTTGCCAAATTCAATGCGGAAAAGTTTGGAAAAGATGAAAAGCTACCAATTTCTAGAAAGACGTTCAAAGGACGTTCCTCAGTTGATGACTTGAAGAAAGGTAATTACAAAAAGTATGTATGAGTATATAATATGCTCGGAATATCACTTATTTCGAATGAGATAAATGAAATTTAATTGTTGTCAAGCTCATTAGCATTAAACAAAGTCAGAGCAAAAACTACTGCGAAATAATAAACATGAAATAATTAAGTTACAAGTAAAAATAATCTATATCTATAAAAACGAAATGGCACTGACTGATTCATTCATCACCAGAACTAAAAATCCACTGAACCGAATGCGTTCAAATTTAGCATGCATGTTCAGTTGGACGTTCAGACGCGCGCTAAGAAAGGATTTTTGAAACCTCATAAGGATACGCCTAATATTTGAGTTTTTCTATAGTTTTTAAGCATTTTCTTAATTTTTTCGAAGACCAATCGGTAAAAAATGTTGATGTTTGGTGGGCAGGTTCAGATAAGGTCTAGAAATGTTGTGTTAAAATATTTTTGAAATCCGTTCAAGAGTACGCCAGTAATTACTTTTTCAAAATTGAAAATGTATTGCGGGTTGCATGTCTTCCGCCTTGATACGACCAATCCTTACTGTAAATTTAATGGTTCAGCGAGATTACAGATGAACTAATGTGGGAGATATTGAATCAAGTTTCAAACTATGTCCGATATAGTTCCCAAGGTTACGCTCAATATTAGCGTTTTACTATTTTTCGGGATTTTCGGAGCTTTTCTTAGATTTTTCAAGAACAAATTGGCAGAAAATGTTGAAATTTGGTAGACAGGTCCAGATTAGGTCTAGATCTCAATAAATTTCGAATCCCTTCTGAACGGAATTTGCAGGTGAGCGAAGCGAGCCTGATTGTTTCAGCTTACACTGACAGAGGTTTTGCAGGCGAGTGAAGCGAGCCTGATTGTTTCAGCTTACACTGACAGAGGTTTTGCAGGCGAGCGAAGCGAGCCGGTTTGACTCACTCACACTGCCGATACTGTCGGGGGTCCAGGGGGCGGCTGCCGGCTAGTCCAATATATTTGTATTTTGTTTTGAATTATATTTCGTAAACGATTTAATTTATTTTTAAATTGTGAAAAATAGGTACTAATCTCTATTTATTTTTGTCTTCTTTGTTCAAGATGGTGCTAGTCTAGAATCGATGTTAGCAAAGAACTCGGCCTCGAACAGCGCGTGTTCGGTGTATGCTGGATTGTCTGGACAAACTGACAATGAATTAATAGTTGACAATGCAATCATAGGCAATGCCCGTGATGAGGTAAAACAATTATCGGTTCCAGCTCAACTTTTGATTTTTAACTCAAGCTAATGCGTATCCACTGCTCAGTTTATCTCTTTCAAGATAATACACAAGAGGGTACGTGTATCAAATGAAGGGTTGATTGTTTGATCCATCAAAACAATAATATTGAATTAGAAGCTACGGTATTTTTTATTTTTGAAATAGTTTATATTGTATTGAGTTGTATTAGTTTTCTTCTAATTTTTGATTAGCTTGTTACCTATACCTATAAAGTTACATTATTATCGTTCCATATGTATCGAATATTATGTACGGTAGGGGGGTCAACCAACTGACCCAACTCCCATTTGACCCAACCTACCACTAGACCCAATTTTTTAAAATCATAAAAAGCCGCAAAACCACTTGACCCAATATTCATCTGACCCAACATACCATTTGCCCCAATATTATAAACCTTCAAAACCAACTAACCCAATTGTCATTTGACCCAATTGTCATCTGACCCAATCGACATCTGACCCAACTACTGTACTGCCCTCTTGCAAAACGCCTGCAAAGTTTCAGGCTTAGTTACTCTCTAGTAACTTACCTACCGTCTACTCTCCAGGCACTATATTATGTCTGTGTACAGCTCTGTTTTTCGTGATTATTTCAATATGATTGTGTATGTGTAGGCTACTCCAAAAATGAATCTAGAGAATATGAAGAAGTTTGAATGAAGTATAAAAATGTGAAGATGAAGATTAGGCTGATGAATACTTACCATCTCAGCCGTATGATCTTATTTATTGTAAACTAAACAAAGTTCTGCTCATGAAACTCTTATTTTTCTCATTCTTGTGAGATACCAGACTGAAATAGATCTGTCCATCATTGCTGATGATAATAATACTTCACTTTGTAAAGATTATCAATAAATATACTATTAATAATGATATATGGCCATTCATATGTTCTAGTAGGAGATAAATTGCAAATGCAATCAAATTTTCATTACATAATATATTATGCATTTCATCTTCCATCAAGGCATTCTCATCGGTTCAATAAATCTTAGATACAGTTCAAGCAGTCAACTTTGAAAATAATTATAATTCCTGCTTTTGAAAACAGTATTGAAAATATAGTACCAAATGTCACCACATTAGAAGGCTAGCAGGCTAGTCTTGATCAAGACAGGCCCGACATCTGACAGAAAAAAATTGAACTATTAACTGTCATGGCTGTCAAATGAGTACGACTCATCAAGAAGGCATTGATATTTTGAGCACCATAAACTATGCCACGAGAGCGCAGCACAGTAGTTGGGTCAGATGTCAATTGGGTCAGATGACAATTGAGTCAGATGACAATTGGGTCAGTTGGTTTTGAAGTTTTATAATATTGGGGCAAATGGTATGTTGGGTCAGATGACTATTGGGTCAAGTGGTTTTGCGGCTTTTCATGATTTTAAAAAATTGGGTTTAGTGGTAGGTTGGGTCAAATGGAAGTTGGGTCAGTTGGTAGACACCCGTACGGTAGGCTACCTTTTAATAAAATTGATGGAAAAAGCGTTCAATACATTCCGGTTTGGAATCAGCCTATATTTTAAAAAGAATACATTGTTTTGGAAATTTACATTTCCTGTTTGATAAATTCAATATTTTTTCCAGATTTTCCCGAATAGCAAGTGTGTGCCACTTGTGGAACTTGATGCACCTTTGGACGCATTCGCTTACAATGTCTACAAGTATGGAGTAGTCAGACCAACAATGTTGAAAGATCACTTGAAGTGAGTTTAAAAAAAAGATGTTTCTAGCTCTCAAAAATCGACCTGAATATCGACAAATTATACTCCGTCCACTGAGTGTTCGGACCTAAGCTCCTCCTCCGAGGTACTGACATCATGATCCGACCAGCTCACAAGCAGTTGTAATTGACAGAAACGTATAATAACTTTTAATCGATATTGGAACTTCAATATCGAATTTTTGAGTGGCCTTAGAAATATTGAAGTTTTAATAGTTGTACGGCGAAATTTACATCCTACTAACATAAGAACGATCATTATCAATATCACTTGATAGAATTATATTTGATTGAACATAATCTTTTATTAATATTTTTGTTATTATTTTGACTGCTCAGTTTAAGCCGGGAATTTCAAAATCATTCAACTACACACTACTACAAATTCAAGTATATATAACCTAATCTAAAGTTTAAATATGCAAGAAATTAATCTCATTACTGTACGTTCTTTGAATCCAATAAAACCAATATTTTAAAAATAACTAAGTTGTTTTGTTGAAGGTGAAAGAAATAACAAAACATATCCGCCAAAAATCTTCCTTAAGAGGTTTGAATTATGTAAATCAGCTGGCAGAGAGATTCAAACACATAGATTTTGATAGATTCCCTGAAAAGTGAAAGGCTTGCGTTTCCCAGATTTTCACAGCATGACTGCGTGACCTAAAAAGTAACAGCTGCAGCATGATGATCTTACTTGCCATTGGCTAAAGCCGCCTGCGACGTCAAAATGGGGGAGGAGCTTAGGTCCGAACACTCGGTGGACAGAGTATAGTTCTCTACCTCATTCACGATTACTTGAGACGAAATAAACAATCCCACAGAGTAAACAATAAACAAGGCTGCTATCACAAACCATAGCAACGATACAACACAGTCCCGGAAAATATTATACAGTATAACGACACACACGCATTGTCAATGCTATGACATGTTTACATTATGTCGGTTTAAGGTTTGTTGTGGATAAGGTACACGCACACACACGCAATAGTATATTACATAATGCGTTTGGAAAAGGCGGTTTTACAAACGAATAATTATCTTCTCCAAACGAGCGGTACGCGAGTTTGGAAAATAATTATGAGTTTGTAAACTTTTCCACACGAATTATGTACATTTTTTTTCGTCATACTAGACTGAGAAGGATTTATTAAAACCTCAAACAACTGAAAACATTAACTGAAGCCAACATAACCTCCACACAGCACTATAGAACAAACGCACACAGTTAACTGTCATGGCGGCTCGTTCGACGTTTGACTCGTTTATTCATGCGTTGGAGTTTGGAAAAAACAGCTGGGCTAGATTTTCAGTGCTGTAATTATCATTGTGATGATGACTAGTGCCGTAATAATCATCAAAATGATTATTCCCGCATTCAGAACAGCTGATCTTTGATTCTCCTGTAAACGGCAATTTTCCAAACGCAAATCTAGCTTGGAAAGTTGTGTATTACATACGAGTATGGCGAAAAAAATCTTGTTTATTTTGTGATCGCGAATAGGTATATATTGTGTACATATAGGTTATAGTTGATATCTAATTATTTTTAATCAATGACCTTCCTACAGTCATAAAAAACTCCTCATGTCTCATGTAAGCTGATGATGTAAATAAGCTATTAAGAGAAAGAAAGAGGAGCTATAAGAAATTAAGAGCTATAAGAAAAGGAGCTATAAGCTATTAAGAGAAATAGAGGAGTTACCAGTTGATACTTATCTATCTTCTATTTTCTAGGCCAGGTTCAGACTACAAGTGCCTGACTGAGTTCAGATCCGTATTGGATAACGTGAAGCAATCTCTCGAAGAATTGCAGCTGGTAAATGAGGAAGGTGTAGATATGCTGGTTGGTGTACGAAAAACGTTTGCTCAAGTCACAGACACCTATCATAACGCACTTAAAAGAATATATTTTGAAGGGAAACTATGAAAAAGTAAGTTCTAGAACGTTCTATCAAGTAAATTGAATAAATAAATAAATTTTATTGCCAAGAAACAAAGTAGTCTTGAGCAAAGTCAAACAGTTCACGTATCACAGATAAAAGTGGATAAATCCACTATTATTGGTACCTACAGAATATAATAATAATTTATTTGACAAAAAATACATCAATAATTCTAATTAAATAACTAAACATCACTATTGGAAAAATCTTTTTATGTAAAAATGAATGTCTGTTCCCTGATAGCACAAACAGCTGGGGTCCAGCTGGTTTCCAGCTTGAATGTTCCATTCAACAAGCTGGATTCAAGCTTGGAACTTACAGTGAACAGCTGTAATACAGCTTGATTCAAGTTAAGAAGTTACCACGTTTCAAGCTGTTTGCAAAGCTTGAAAGTTCAAGCTGGAATCAAGTTTAATCATCCAAGCTTAAAAGTTCTAGCTGGAATCAAGGTTGATTCTAGCTTGAAACAAGCTGGACTGTAGCTGGAACATTCAAGGTTGATTTTAAGAATGAAAATTCCAGCTTGTTACAAGTTTAAAACTTCCAGCTTGATTGCTTACAGGCTGTTACAAGTTTGAATTAGGCTGGTTTGATCAAACTGGAACTTCCAATTCAAAATCCACTTAATTTACAGCTTTAAATAAGCTTACATACTATCTGGGTTGTTTAAGAAGGTGACCTATGTGGGGATAACTTATCTGTCAGTCATACGTGGTTAAGTGATGGAGTGGTCATTACTGTCCAAACTTCGCCACGTCATTAAAATAAAGAAGTCATTCTATTCTATTCTATTCATATAGGCTAACTATATAACTTAGATGGAATAGAATTTATGTAGTAGGTCAGAGTTCTTGATTGTATGGATAATTGGGCTCAAATATAAATAATTTACTCAATAAGTTGATCATAAATGTAATATTCTTTCATTTGAGATTCAATTTCTATTGTACTTGCATGATTTTGTTTTCATTTGTATTTCTATTTGAGGTTTATTATTGTTGATCGATTTGTATTTCTATTTGAGATTTACGTACGTGATGTAACCTACACTAACAAGTAATGTAAAGCATCTATTGTCTCTTCTGATTTCAAGAACAACATCCATGCATAGCTATAGCTATTATAAATGACAACTCTGACAACATCAATTGTCTTTGCTTCAGTTATACTTGTAATTATTATAATATTGCTTTAACGTGTTAACGTATTACGGTACCTATATACTTCTCTTCTCCCTTTCAAAAGCCCGTGGTTATTGATTGAACGTAAGTGAGGTCCAAGATTCAAGTCGACGATTTTGCATTTGTTTGTATGTATGTATCTTTTTATGTATGTATGTTCCGCATTTACGACTGAACGCGGCAATACATTCTAATTTGAAATTTGACAGGGATGTTCCTCTTGAAATTGTCGATGTATATGTAAGGTTTTTCGACAATTTTCATATTAAGGACAAGGAAAAAAAGATTGAACCATTCTCTGATATAGGTATACTCCATAAATGATTTGATAGTATATTTATGTTGATATTACTAAAACATGTGATATTATGACATTCATAATAGAAAAACTTTCAAAAATTTCTACTTCACATGATATACTTTCATTGAAGTCAGCTGAGATATTTCAAATTAATATTAAGGTAAGTTTTCCTTTATGCGAAACGGTCCGACGGTCAACCGCAGACTAACAACAAGAGCTGTGATTGGCTACAGCTGTTCGACTGCAGCCGACCGTCGGACCGTTTCGCATGAAGGAAAACATTATTACAATAATTATAGGGACTGATGCCCGGTTTTCCAAGCACCCTCAAATCTTGACGAATCGTGACAAACTGATGCCAACATAGAGCGTAACTGTGGCCACTGCATTGCGACTTTCGGAATCGACGCACAATCTGAACATACCGTGAATACAGACAGTGCTTTTATGATGCAGGGAACATTGGTGACTTCGTGAGGTCTACCGTTCACAGAACTACTAGTATAATATTAAATTTATCTAGTAGGCTACAGGGTTCGCCAATGAAGTAGGACGATTTGAATAAGTAACAGATTGTTTAAGAAATTGTATTTTTTCATCATAAATAGGAAGTAGAAATGTAGCCATTGAGTGTACAATAAGTGATTTTATAAAAATATATATATAATCTTGCAAAAGTCCTCCATTGGAATCTATGCACTTTTGCAGCAGGGCAGTGGCGTAGCCAGGATTCGATTTTGGGGAGGGTCCAAAGCCAATGAGGGGGGGGGGGGGGAGTTTGGGTGGGACCATATCTTTAGTATCTGTTTTCCTGAGCCCCAAAAGTTCTGTTAAATGTGCGATTTTTGTGTCCAAAGTAGCGTTTCATAACTCTGCCTTTGAAGATTACTAGTGAATAATTGATTATCCAGTTTATTATTTAGATTATTCACTCTATGCAATATCATCAGTTCAGGGGGCATTTTCAGTACAAGATTTTAGAGCTCTACATCATTATTGAGCTCCATTTTTCAAGATAAATTAAAAATACAGATGCGGGCTTTATGCAGTTTAACCCTAAACTATCTGCACTTTTTGGACACCACTTGGTCAGTTGACAAAGAAGTAGGCCTAAGACAAACGTTTGCTCCAAGTGGGAAAACTGAGTGGAATTTTCTTCATTATTCTTATGTAGGGAATCAGCCTGAGAGAAGTTCAGTGAACATTATATACTCTTATCATTACACTCTGTGTGGACTGCATCAATTTCTTAGTCGTCTCTCATTCAGAGGAACAGAGTTCAAACATGAAGGTTTGCCCAAAATTTCGGGGGGGTTCCGGACCCCTGGACCCCCCTGGCTACGCTACTGCAGCAGGGCCTGGAAGTTTCCCATGACATTTCGCAGCATATTGAGATGTATTCCTCCAATCTCATCTCGAATCCGTTGTTTTAGAGCTACGATAGTCCTGGGTGGATCGCTTTGAAAAACTCTTGTTTTCAAGTAGGTAGCCCCACAGAAAAAAGTTACAGAGGTTGATAAATCTGGAGAGCGAGGGGGCAAGGGATATCCCCGTTACGAGAAATGACACGGCTTGCAAACAAAACTATCACAGCATTCATGGCAATTCTTGCAGTGTGGCTTGTTGTCCCATATTGTTTGTTCATTCATTGGAAAACGGGCGAGTTCTGGTGTAAGAAAGTTATGAATCTTTTCGATGTAACGCACAAAGTTAAAAGTCACAGCAAATCTACCCGTTCCTGTCAGGCCCGGCTGCAAAAGTGCATAGATTCCAATGGAGGACATTTGGAAGATATTATATTAAAAAAAAATGATTTTGACTTATTGTACACTAAATGACTGTACATTTCTACTTTCTATTTATGATAAAAAATAACAAAAATACAATTTCTTCAACAACCTATTGCTCATTGAAATCGTCCCACTTTTTTGGCAAACCCTGTATTTAGAGGCTATAATTTTTTTGTTCTATCAATATATAGTTTCATAATAGTTACTAAAAATCCACTGATCCGAATGCGTTCAAATTTGGCAGGCATGTTCAGTTGGACGTTTAGACGCGCTAAGAACGGATTTTAAAAACATTCCAAGGATAAGCCAAATATATTAGTTTTTCTATAGTTTTTCAACGTTTTCTTCATTTTTTCGAGAACCAATCGGTAGAAAATGTTGATATTTGGTGGGCGGGCAGGTTAAGATAATGTCTAGAAATGTTGTGTTGAAATATTTTTGCAATCCGTTCAAGATTACGCCAGTAATCAGGTCTTCAAAATTGTAGATGTGTTGAGGGTTGCATATCTTCCGCCTTGATACGACCAATCCTAACTGTAAATTCAATGGTTCAGCGAGATTTTAGATGAACTAATTTGGAAGATGATTGTTTGAATCATTGAATGATTTTATTAAACTATATATACTTCCGATATACTTCCCAAGGTTACGCTTAATATTAGCGGTACATATTTTTTTGAATTTTCGGAGTTTTTCTTAGATTTTTCCAGAACAAATTGGCAGAAAATGTTGAAATTAGGTGAACAGGTCCAGATCAGGTGTAGAAATGCTGAAATAAATTTCGAATCCCTTCTGAACGGAATTTGCAGGCGAGCGAAGCGGGCCTGTTTGTCTCTGCTGTCACTGACAGAGGTTTTGCAGGCGAGCGAAGCGAGCTGTTTGACTCACACTGCCTATACTGTCGGGGGTCCAGGGGAGCCCCTGGCTAGGCGGAGAAGGCGAGCAAAGCAGCTGCCGGCTAGTCAATAATAGTTTTAATAAATATCAAGCATAGACCAATAATTAATACGGTATCTGTTTTTCATTTGCAGACTTGAATCTCACAGTCGTACATCACATTAAATGTCAACTTAGCCAGAAGTTGCAAATAGCAGCCTATTATATAGCTATATTATCAGATTTTATTTTTATATTTACTGAAATTATATATTTCTACTGAAACTCGAATTATTTTTTGGCTTATTATCAATCATCCTTTATATTATTCTGATTCACTTTCTCTCTTCGTAATTTATGATAGAGATCCATCAATTTAATAAATTCTTTGAGATTGTTCATCGATCTTGAAGGATTTTATAAATAAACTATTTTTTCATCTTCTGACACCATGTCTGGTGAAACATAGTTATTTCGTAATGAATACCGGTACATATAAAGACGATATTGTCAACTAATAACGAATACCGGTACATTGTCAACTATTAGTAGGCTACTAGCATTTTTTTTTCAAAAATCAATACATAACTCAGTAGCCAAGATTATTACTGTACCGTACTGGTACCTATATACATGTTCCAATTCATTTGAATCATCATCTATATTCGATTTATAAATCTCAGATGAGATTTAAACATAACTTATATTTAATAAACTTGGAAGAACTGATGGTGATGTTGTGAAATCTCTCCATAATAAGAAAACTAAGATGTTGTCAAATTTCATGAAAAATTTTTATTATGAAAGCATACAGTACCAGGTTTCACATTTTACTAATTCATCTTCAGCTTTCTCTTTCTTTCTCTATCCTCATTCACCAGTACAGCTGAAGATGCATTAGTAATGTGAAACCTGGTACCGTATTGTATGCTTTCATAATAAAACTTTTTCGTGAAGTTTGACAACATCTTAGTTTTCTTATGAAAATAAGTTTGTGGTAGTTGAATAGAATGACTCCTTTATTTTAATGACGTGGTTATTAATTTTATGTCCATTTATTTTATCATTTTAATGTCCACTCTCCACTTAACCACGAGTATATATTTTTGTATTCATCAGCTTCGTGTATTCGTATTCGGCCTCATGCAGCTGTGTTTCACTGCAGCAGGCAGCATACTGAAGAATTTTAGGGCTGAAATTATGTTTATGTAAGCGACCTGCAATCGATGGAGGCATCTCCTGGGGACATCAAATACAGTGACTGTAATCAATAGTATCAATCTTTGATATTATAAATATATAATCAAATATTATATTGATCAAAAGTATCAATCTTTTTATAGATAAAAGATTATTATACAAGATTATTTTGTAAATTCATTACTTAGTGAAATAGTTTTATGTAAATACATCTCACTTTTTAAAGGAATGATGTTCTGCACTGTTATGATTATTGCATTGTAATAAATTATATATTTCTTTATTTTGCTCTAAAAATATACACTCAACAATAAATGTATTATTATTATTAAAAGATCTTTTATCAAATCACTGTAACATCAAACAGCTCACGATGTCTGGTGGTGTTACAGTTGTAACAAATATTGACCGAGCTCTGGCGAGTCATTTTCATTCCGCATTTATTAATTTCTCATCTTGCCAGGATATCTTCTTTGCTTGGACAGACTATTGGGCAACAGAACTTGACTGGAAACTCGGCTCTATCGTTCTCTAATATGAACTAATCCTGGACTCTGGATCTTTACTAAAGTAACTTATAAGTAAAGTAAGTATAAAGGACCTTCATTGTATGTTTAACGTTTATGTTTACTTAGGCTACATGTAACATGAAAGAGTTACCGAAATTTGTGATAATTATATAAAAAGATCCAATGTTACTGTGGTTGAATAAACTGGTAAATAAAAATAGAACAATAATTTATTATAGAAAGAGTTTGTTGGACAAAAAGTACACTATTCCCAGTTTTGAGGTGAGCCGTTCAGTCCGCCTTCCAGGCTTCCAACCCTCTCAGTCTTTTTACAACGTTTCATTACATAATAGCTATATTTTGACATCATCAAAAATATATTTTCGAAATAATTCTGTTCTGGTTCACATGAGTAACTCTTTTATCACATTAAATCAATCAATTTATGAACAGTTCTTTAAAATAATGATAGGGTGGCAACACTGGTCTTTATGAAATAGAATAGGTTAGGTTTTTGTTGATGTGAGTTTTCCGTGATAGTTGGTGTAAAATTTCTCGAGTTTGGTAGTTTGATCTGGAATTTATTTAGGAACATGTTGAGTTGAGAAAATTATCAAACTGGGCTTATAATTATTACTCAATCTTTATATAGAAGGATTATTATTATTTCAGATGATTTGACTTATAAATTGTTATAATAGACAAGTACGGTAACATGAATAAACTGTCGACGGTGGCTGTAGAAGAATATGAATTACCTTGTTAATAACATACAAACGCTATTGAATTTAAATGGAGCATTGTACTGTATCTTGTTCAGTATCAGTCTTTCAATAAATAAGGTTAGTGAGTCAATTTTCTAATAAGAATAAGAATATTTTCATTGTCTTTGAACAAAATAGATTGCAATGGGCCACGTGAGAATACAGTCATATTTTAAAATGCAATAAATAAATATATACTGTATTCAAGTTAATTATCTTAATAATAATAATTTTGTTTGTCAATGGCTCAACAGCCCAAGAAGGGCCTAGGCGTACCAGCTGGTTGCCGGTTTCTTATTCACTCCACTGACCACTATACAGTCCGCCCAAGCAAATCCGTCCCGGCAAGACGGGAAAACGGCCCCAGCCCGGCCAATACCGGCCCAAGAGCTATAAATTCTCAAGCAGAATCTACAGCCCCGAACCAACATCGACCGAGCCGAAGCCACGCCCCACCCCGCCCCGGGGTTACCCTCCTCACCCGGGCAGACCTTACATCAAGCGGATAATCATCAACCAGGATGGAGGAGGTAACGTGTGGTTAGCACGTTGATCCTCTCAACCATAAGCTAGTCTTCTCAACCAAGAGAAAGCGCAGAACACTTCAGAATAACATGCATTTAATCAGTTAGAGTGTAATGCAACAATATTGCTATTCCTCCAGAGACGACTGACTGTCTTTACTAAAGACAGCCTATCTCCCAAAGGAGGGAAATAATAATAATATAGAATACATATCAGGATTCACAAATTATCATTTTTGAATTGCACTAATGTTTTTCAAATTATTGTTTTCATGGTTTTCCAAGCTGATTTGCATTTATTTGTTGAATTTTTGATGCAATTATCATTCACTTCTATTTAGATTTATCAATAGCTTTTTTATATTCTTGTTCAAAAGCTATTTAGCCTATCTCTGCCTATTTGTTATTATCATCATCACTGCTTGATTTGAAGCCCTTAACCCTTGAATAATTGTCTATTCTTATTATGGCTACCGTACTTCAAAACAAAACAAAAAAATCCGTTTTTGTTGGATTCAAACTGCATAACACAAATGGTATATTTAAAACGTTTCAAACAGTTTGGTTTCACCCAAGGTTATTAAAGACAAGGTTTTCTAGGTTTTCATTGGCTTAGCATCACCTACCGTTAGTTTTAAGTCTTTAATCAAATTTATTTTTATGCAACCTAATATTATAACTCAATAATAAGATTGATTTCTCTATTAAATTAAGATGCTTTCATATAGGAAGAATAGAAATGCAATAAAATATTTGTAGATTAACAGAATCAATGCAATGCTCTCATTTCATAATGCATAAAATTTCATAATCATTTTAGTTTTTAAATCAATGCATTCACCTTCTTTTTGTTTTTTGCAATCTTTAACTTGAGTTATTACATTGAGGTAAAGCATCTTTAAACTTTCAAATCGTATTCATGTTTTCCATTTTTCCAGTATATTTTGTCCTCATTGAAGTTCAACTATCCTACAGTGCTGCAAGGTTGGCAGACAGCTTCCACCACGCTGCTCATTTTCCTACTGAAAACCACAAATAAAGAAAAGTACAAGGAATCGGTGCATGCGCCCGGCTTCACAATATTCGTTCCTCATCTGATTTTCCATGTTCTGCAACTGGTGACTGGATCTAGAGCGCTTTCTTTACTTGTAAGTACTTGATTTGATAGTATGAAATAATTAATATTGACTTGATAACTTATTTGATTTTAAGTTTCTTTTGTTTTATACATTTGCAGAGAAACAGTTTTTGGCATAACCTGTTTCAAACTGTGTATAGTCAGTCCAAGCAAAGATACATTCTGGCATGATGAGAAAATGACTCCAGCTTAGTCAATTTTATAGAAAATTATTGATTTGGTCTTAAATTGTAGATCAGAATGTTTCCTACAATTGAGACCAAATCGATAATTTGTGATCCAGTTATTTTCTCATCTTGTCAGAATGTCTTCTTTGCTTGGACAGACTGTATTATAGCAGGAGCCAAAAATTAAGGCGGTTGAAGAATGAAGATTGACATTTATTAAGGCTCACCTCTGTCAGGACAGTCTGGAAGCTGTCTGCAAGAGCGAAACGGTTCGTTGAGGCTGCTCTCGATTTGATTTGCTGTTGCAGACCAACTGTCCTAAAAGATCTCAATATGATAGCCCAATTCATTTAGTATGGAAAATTGCTGTGATAGTCCCAAGCAAATAGGACATTCTGGCAGGATGGGGAAAATCACTCCAGCTCGGTCAATATTGCTTAAAAAATCATGCATTTAGACTCAAATTGTAGAAGCTATTTTGATCTACAGTTTGAGACCAATGAAGTTTGAACCAGTATTGACCGAGCTGGAGTCATTTTCTCATCTTGCCAGAATGTCTTCTTTTCTTGGACAAAGGCTTCTATATTAATGCTTAGTAGGGAAAATCTGTGAAAGCCAATCGGTTAAGCTAATTATAATTGAGGTATTATAATATACAGATTCAGTATAATTGGGGTTGCGATAGTTATAGCTGATGTAGCTGGGATACTGCCGTTACGCTTGTGCAGACTGTTCTGAATGTGGACTGTCCTTGATCGGAAAGGTCCTTCTGTACTGAAAAACGTTCATTACAACACTGTTTTGAAATTCCGTTTCGATTGTAGAACTGAAATAGGAATTTTTCGATACGCCCATAACTTAGATAAAATGAAATTGATTTGAATATGGTGGGCCAAACCTTTTATGTCTCAATTGATTAGGACGTTCAATTTAAGTATAGTCTGTTAGTTGAGAAGACATTCTGGCAAGATGGAAAATGACTCCAGCTCGGTCAATATTGGTTCAAAAATTGAAATTTGGTTTTAAATTATGAAAAACAATCTGATATTCAATTTCATACCAAATTTATGATTTTTGAATCAATATTGACCGAGCTGGAGTCATTTTCTCATTTTGCCAGAATAACTTCTTTGCTTGAACAGACTAGGTAACTTATACGATTCCCTATGTCACTGATCGTCAAATTATCTTTTGTAAGAAATTTTGAGTCGTTTCCAAATTTTTATCCCACCACGTCTGATGAGAACAGTTTGTACCAGGTTTTTCTCAAATGTACCTGATTGTTCATAATGCTCCAAATAATCCAATTACGATTTTTATCTTTCAGCCAGTTTCCGTATTCCTGTGTGGTGTTAATTCATCAGATGCGCTGATCAATTTAGTGCTAAAATTCAATAATCGACTGATAAATTTGATTGGAGCCCTAGTTATCCTTGCATCTGGTACCGCTATACTGTGGAAATACTATGAGGTAAGGAATCGTAATCTTTTTGAGTATTAGTGAATGTGATATTGTGCTAGTAATCTCCTATATATCGAGTAAAAAATAATATATTGTCAAAAAACAGATTTATTGAGAATCGAGTTACCGGTTTCGGTTATTACACCGATATCTGATCTCAGACAGCTTACCTGTCTCCACCAAAGACGGCTTTATCTCTGTGATTGCTCTCTGTTCAAAATTTGATGAGTCGTCATTATAATCGATCCGTAACCACTATCAGACCGGCTAAGTCATCACTTACTCAACATTGGCGTAGCAACCAAAATCGATATCTCGATTTTTAATAAATATGAAGTTTGATATTATCTTATCTTTTCATTTAATAGAAATCATAATTATCTACAGCGTGTGTAAATTTAATTATAAATAATTTGAATTCTTGATAGAATCCTCCTCCAAAGATGTTTGTGTGATATATTAATTAAGTATGGTCGCTCAAAGTGGACATTCCTTCAAAATGGCCTCTTGAAGCGAGTGTAGTGCCTAACTGCGCATGCGCAGAAATGAAAATTTTGGGGTAAAATCACTTTTCCCACCTCAGAATCTACCACTGGTGAGATGTGATGAGAGACAGATGGTAAGAGTGGGACTATTTTCATTTTGAACAGCATTGAACAGCTGCCATTTTGAAGGAATTTGAACTATGTGTGACCAGACTATATAGATATATTTTTAAAATTATGTTCAAAAAATAATATTGTTTAATTATTGATTTCCTGAATCATGTTTAAAGAGAGTGATGAAACTCAGTTGAATTAGTAGAGTGGCTGATCTGCTCAGTTGAATATAATTATTTTTTCTGAAGGTGATGCCCACATGGGCTCCTAGGCCTGTGCGTGGGTAATGACAGAGATGGTGACTAATTTTTAGGCAGTCGGGACCGATAGCTTGCCGTCTTCGCCAAAAGACGGCTTTATCTCTGTGATTGCTCTCTGTTCAAAATTTGTTCCCTGGTCAAGAATCGATCCCGTAACCACTATCAGACCGGCACGTCATAACTTACTCCAGCATTGTGTACAGATTGATTAATTAAACTTTTAACTTAGGGCTAGGCCTATTTAAAATAATTTATGGATAAAATTAAATAAATCAAATACCCTTTATAAACTTTAAAAGTATTATTTTTTACACAGACATGTTTCAAGCTTCAGCACATCTTTAATGTGAATGAAATAATATTATTAATTGAAAATAGGCTAAAGCTTGAAAAAAATAATACTTTGAAAGTTTATAAAGGGTATTTGATTTATTCAATTTTATCTATCAATCAGATTGTTAATGTTTGCTTGCTTTTGTTGAAATCATGTTTGTAATGATGAATTATTTTTTTTATTATACATTTTTGATAATCTGTCATTTTTTATTGCAGTTTACTCAATTCGGTGCTTGCCTATGGTTTATTACTTACATAGCGTTCTTCGCAGCTGATTCTGTATATTGCAGTCTAGTGGATCTGAAAGTCAATCGATTCAGTAAACTGTTCTACATAAATCTTTTTAGGTAAGATTGAAACTATTTTTCCATAAGTTCTGTGAGTTGTGTCTAACCTCAGATCTCTGCATTTATAGTCTGTCCAAGCAAAGAAGACCCTCTGGCAAGATGGGAAAATTACTCCAGCTTGGTCAATATTTGTACAAGAATTTTAAATGCGGTCTTAATAGTAGATGAAATTGTTTCCTGCAATTTGAGATCTAATTGATAATTTTTGAACCAATATTGACCGAGCTTGAGTCATTTTCCTGTCTTGCCAGAGGGTCTTCTTTGCTTGAACCAGACTATACCTTCTCTGCTGCTCAACTTATTACAGATGACGCCGAAAACTTGGGCGGTTTCGTCTGCTCCTTGTGCGCTCCTACAGCCGATGTCAATATTATAGTTATTTGTTATGCTTAGATGGCGCTTTTGAAATCAAAAGACACAATAGATGCGCTGTCAGTTGGTTACATCACGTACAAGAGACAGACGAAGCCGTCTAACTTTTTGACCTCAGCTATCCATAGCTCTAATTCAGCTCTCAAGTTGTACATATCTGTAGTTTATTATTTATTAATTGTTACAATTACGACTTGATAGCAAGTATTTTAAGCAAAGGTGATAAGTGGATGATGATGGATGATGAATGTTTACATTACAATTTTAACTTTGAAAAACTCTTTTCACTTTAAAAAATACTGAATTTAGTTTCTTTCCAAGAAGTTTTAGCTGACGCCATAAGTAAAGATGGTTGGCGAATGACGTTTATTATTTCTTAGCTCTCTCAGGACAGTTGGCGAACTGTCTGCGATAGTGTATCGAAACATCTATAAAAATTTATCGGCCTTGAAGACAGCTTCAGACTGACCTGACAGAGATGATCATCAATAACAATCATTTCCCAACCACCTTCTTTTTTAGCGTCATATATACATAC
The DNA here is from genome assembly GCA_017141385.1 of Sogatella furcifera. Taxonomy (NCBI): domain Eukaryota; kingdom Metazoa; phylum Arthropoda; class Insecta; order Hemiptera; family Delphacidae; genus Sogatella; species Sogatella furcifera. The sequence continues at coordinate 67,432,326 of CM029548.1, forward strand.
ACAGGTTGATTTAGTCTGTCCAAGCAAAGAAGACCCTGTGGCAAGATGAGAAACTGATCAAAGCTCGGTCAATATTGGTTCAAAAATTATTGATTTGGTCTCAAATTGTAGATCAGAATGTTTCCTACGATTGAGACCAGATCAATCGTTTTTGAACCAATATTTACCGAGCTTGAGTCATTTTCCTGTCTAGCCAGAGGGTCTTCTTTGCTTGGACAGACTATACAAGTTTATTTATTTAATCACACATTTGAGTTGGACTTTCAAATTTCAAATTCAATTTAATTACATTGAGTTGGACTCATTTGACTGGCCACTTGTCATATTTATAAAACTATTTATGTATCAAAACAATGAATTTAACGGTCTAGTAATATAATTATTGAAACATATGTTTGTTTCATTTGATCAAATTGTGTATGGCAGACGCCAAAAGGTAGGCGGTTTCGTCTGTCTCTTGTAACCCAAAAGCTGAGGTAAATCATCTATAATTGTCTCTTTCGATTTCAAAAATTTAATCAAGGCATAGATGAATGACAATTCTCATTGACAACATCAGCTGTTGGATCGCACAAGGAGCAGACGAAACTATCTAAATAACTAAACTAAGTTTTTGTCGTAACCTATAGAGTTCACCACAATAAAAAAGGTATACTTTTTGATGAAAATCTTTTCCATTCAATAGAAGAATCAAATACAAAACATTAAAATCAAAATAGAATACATTAAAAACAAAACATGGAATGCTATTTTATATAATGCATATAAATATGATACGCAAGGTATTTGAAGTTCTGATCTGGACTACGTCACATTACAGTTTGCCTCACCGGTTTTTCATTTTGCCCAATATCTAGGAACAATATCTATTACAGTATTACAATGTCAATACTATAAATTATTTTTAGACTATTACAATATCTATTTGCCCAATATGTATTACAGAGCAATCTTCTCTGTAATAGCCTTGATACAAACTATGTTCAAGTATTATTATTATTATTATTATTAGCGTATGGCTTTATTTGGTGGAGAGACCTAAAGGTGTTCCACCTCGCCGACATAACCTTGCTTGGTAGGAAACATGGTTGAAGTTCTTGAATATGTTCACACTGATCCTTTTTGATGATTTCATCTGCTGTAGCATCACCCTTACTTTGATGTGGACTCATTCTCCATACTCCAACTTCTCTAAGGCCGGTATTACACGATAATAGTTCTATGATCATATCTGATCATATGGAAGGAAATGGAAATAGGATTTTGTATTTTCATCTCTTTCCATATGATCAGATATGATCATGATAGAACTATTATCGTGTAATACCGGCCTAGTCTAAGCCTGTACTATTTCTTCCTAAATTTGGTTATGTTAGAACAATTTTCATTTCTACTACTGGCAGCAGTGAATGGCAGCCATGTTGCAAAAGGTTCTTCTGTGCTTGACACAACTATACTCATGTATTATTCATGTACAGTACTGAATCAATAATTAAATTTATAATTATATCATTTACCATTTATTTGTGAGATTACTAGGAGATAAAAACACAAAGACAAAAATAAGACAATTTTTTAAATTTTTTCAGTGCCATCGCCCTCCTACCTCTCAGCCTCTACACCAACGAAATCTACTGGGCCGTGGATTTCGGCCGCAACAAAGGCCTGTCGTTTGTCGTTTGCTTTCTGGCGAGCGGAGTGAGTTCTGGCCTGACACAGCTGCTCGCTCTGCGGCTGACCAGCCGCAAGACTGCGCACACGTTGGCAAGCCTGCTGGCCGCCTGGGTTGGGCACACTGCGTTCGATGACGTCACTGTTACCGATCAGCTGTTCAACGTTGTTGTGCTCAATTTGGCCGCCAAACTGTTGCTGGCGGACGAGTCAGGCGTAGAGTACAATAAATTGGAGATGGAACTGGTTTGAAACTGGTTAGGTTCAGTTGAAGTTGAATTGAGTGTTTTTGTAAACGGGTTTCAACTTTGAAGAAGCCCCATCATATGGGACTGTGTCAACAGGTGGCAGTTTTCACATTTCAACTAAATTTGTTTATTCATTCATGAATGTTTTGATACTCAATCAATCACTCATTCAAATTGAAGACTTTTATTTAATGATGGTGTATCCCATGCAGTATTCATAACATTCCAACTATTTGTTCATTCATTCCTACATTAATTTTTCTACACTCAATCAATTACTCATTTGGATCGAGGACTCTTATCAAGTGAACGTTATTCCTATGCAGTTTTCATAAAGTTTCAACCATTTGTTTATTCATCCATGACTGTTTTAGGCTGATACTCAATCGTTCTGATCGAGGATTTTCATTTAGTGTTGGTTATTCCCATGCATCCAGTTGACTAGCTAAATTGGATATAGAAATACGGGATATTCCAAATACTGCAGTTGAAGACATACAAAAAGATTCTTCTAAAATAATAACCATGCCTACAAAACGTGAAGATTCAGACATAATTAGTCAATTGTTTCCGGATCCAAAGGAACCCAAAGATTTAGAAACAGGTATTACCGAAAGCTTATCTGAACCTATCAGTCGTGATACCAACAAAAAGGAAGGGAACTGCTATTGCGAAAAGGCGCGAAACTTGAATATAGTTGAGTTACTCTGTGCCCACTGCAACCGCTGGTTCCATGAATCATGCATTGGTCACCAATTGGACAAAATTGTTCCGTTCATGATGAATTACGAATTTGTCTGCAAGAATTGTTCCCCTAGTGGTTTGGAAACCTTCAAAAAGACTCCAGCCCTTTTCTCACAGTTGTGTGTGACTGCTTTGGGAAATCTGATGCAGCAGAGTGTTAGAGAAGGAGCGCCTCAGACTCAGTTTTCGAGCGACAAACATATAATTCCGTTCATAGATCGCCACTGGGATAGTATGACAACAACGAGGCGAGCTACACGGTCTTGGCAGTCAGCTGTTGTGAGAGCTCTTGTTGAAGAGACGAATATTGTGTTTGCATGTAACAAAACTGCGACAAACGGAAATCTATATAGTTTAATGGATGCTGATCTCACTCAAATCAAACCCGACTATGAAGCAGTGATTGAGGGAGTAGGACATGTGAAAGTTACCGATATGGGAGAAATGCAGAAAGGTTTGAAAAACAGAAATTCTAAGAGAAAAATGTTGGGAGAAGGAGGTACAGGGGTAGGAAAGAAAGGGAGGGGAGGGGAAACTGTTGAGCATCCTCTCAACAAGGACGGTTACCGGTATATAATGGCTGAACCCGATCCACACGCGCCCTATCGGCAGGAATTTGATGGCAGCAGTGATTACGCCGGTAAACCGATTCCCGGTTGGTTGTACCGCGCAATCAGTCCGGTTTCTGTAAGGTTAGCGGTTCAGGACAGGGCTCCTCAGTTGAAAGTTTCCGAAGATTGTTTAACGGTGACGGGTGAGAAAGGCTATTACGGCACAATTAGAGCTACACATTATGTTAGTAGGGGTTGTTGGTATTGGGAGGCAGTTGTTGAAGCAATGCCAGAAGGTTCTGCAACTAGACTGGGTTGGGCTCAAGAGTACGCCAGTCTTCAACCGCCGCTTGGATTTGATAAGTTTGGTTACTCGTGGAGATCTAGGAAAGGGACTAGGTTTCATGAAGGTAGAGGAAAACACTACAGTCGAGGATATGGTGAAGGAGACGTGTTGGGGTGTATGATACTGCTTCCCGACAACAATTCTCACATCCCCCAAACCTACAAAGACAGGCCGCTGGTGAAGTTCAAAAGTAATCTCTACTATGAAGAAAAATACCAAATAACTGAACGTTTAAAAAATTTGAAACCGTTGCCCGAAAGTAAAATCATCTTTTTCAAAAACGGCGAATGTCAAGGGGAAGCTTTTTCTGACATATCGGCTGGAGCCTACTATCCAACTGTTTCGATTCACAAAAGTGCGAAAGTTTCAGTCAATTTTGGACCCGATTTCAAGTATCCGCCCCCTGCTAAAGATTACAAGTACAGAGGTTTGTGGGAAAAAGCTGAGGAAGCTGTTTGTGAACAAACTATGGCGGATTTATTGTATCTGACGGAAAACGAAGGAAAACTGCGATTGGATGCTTCACCGTGATGGAATCAAATTTTGAAAAAATGTTACAGTTGATAGATGAAATAAATATCAAAATCAAATACCCTTTTAAACTTTCAAAATAGTATTTGATTTTTATTTTCATTCTATCTATCAATTTTGAAATAGCCCTAAGTGTAATTTTAATGTTACAGTTGATTTAATTTTTGATTTTTCAAGATTCAAATCTAAAAACTCTTTTGCGTGTTTATTTTTTCAATGTTACTATTGGTGGGTATTTTTTCATTGATGAATGCGTTTATTTGTTCAAAGATGATGCTAGTGAGAAATGACTAGTCGAATAGAAATAACTTCCGTATCGAGATGCGTTGTACTTGTACCGTACTAACAGTTAACAGTTCCTGCTAGCTGAAAATATTTGAATAGAAGTAACTTCCGTATCGAATGCGTAGTATTTGTATCGTACAGCTGAGAAGACACGTATAGTGACATAGTGAAGTGTATTGTATAGCTGACGTCATAAAATTAGGCGGTTTCGTCTATTCCTTTTGCGCTCAAACAGCTGATGTTGTCAATTGAAGTTGTTATGTTTTTGGAACCGAACAAAAACTGGATTATGTTTTTGAAATCAAAATAGACAATTGATGCCTTACATCAGCTGTTAGTAGGTTAAGAATGACAGACAAAACCGCCTAACTATTGGGCGTTAGCTCAAGCTAAGAAAATGCGTACTTTTCCAATACGAAAGTATTCAACTACAGTACGTATATTTTTATCATAAATTGAAGAAATTTCATAATACGTATATTAGCTAAAACTGTGATAAATTCTATTTGAATATCCTATTTTGAGATCGTGTTCACTTCAAATAGAATTGTTATTAGAAATTCAGTTCAAAGTTATTATTCATCAGGTCTATTTATTTGACAATTTAGCCTTAATATTTCAGTGTATTTTGTTTAAAAACGTTCATTCATTATTATTTTTAGTTTGTTAGACTGGCATAAAAACTTTTTTATAATTTATTACTACTAAATCAAAGCCAATTTTCATTCCAGTATACCTTTGTAGTGTAATAGTATATGAATCAGTTCCATATTTTGATGATTGTGATAAACTATTAGGCCTAGATATCTAGTAATAGTAGTCGCTCAATAGTTCAGTATTTTTCCTATCAAATAGTTATAATGAAAATTGTCTGATACCGAATGTAATATTTCTTAATACAGTATTATAGATTTTTCAAGAGTAAGCAATCCTTGACCATAAAATCAGTCACAAACTTTTTTGTCTCAACTTACATGAAAATTGAATATGCTACTTTAATTTAAGCCAACAACTTTTTGGGAAGGCTTAGTACACTACTTGAATATTACAAAAATATTAATATGATTTCGTAAACTGTTATCCCAATAGTAGAATCGTAATGATAAACTTTTATAATCGTTGTTTGTGTTGTAAGAATGAACTGGATAACAGAGGATAAAGGATGAAAATTTTTGATGATTGATTTAATTTGAACATTTTTGTGCAATAATCTTGTTGTTGGGTATATTTCAAAAACATTAATTATGAAATCTATTTAATTCTGTTTGTTGATATCATTAGTAGAGTTTATATGTTTATAAATGTATTTTGAAAATAAAACAGTATTCTACCAAATCTTGTCCTCATTGGAAAATCCTTGAATTTTCTAGCATGGAACCAGCTTAGAATAAATAGACTTGGTTATTTCATTAGTGTCGTCTATTATATATAAATGGATGATTGATTGCGTTCAGGAGATTTAATAACATGAAATAAATTCTGAACCAATTTTTTTTTATAAATGCTTTATTACACAACAAACGTCTAAAAAATAACTCGATTTTTACATTTCAAAAATTGAATATCAAAATAACTAATATATACTCTATAAGCTTATCAAAAGTGTGAGAAATGCTGTGATTTGATACAAACATAGGAGTTTTGTCAAGGTAAGTCAATAGAATGTGCATTCAAATCTCATTTGATAATAGAAGACACCTTATCTTATTAGGTTTGATTGATTTGATTTATTGAGTATAAATTTATCGAAGTGTGATGTTTCAATCTATTTCTCTTTATTTAATTTTATTCACAAGAACATGAAGAATTACCAGATTTACCAAAATAGTTTATTATAATTTTAAAAATTAAGAAGCACCTCTTTGATCAGACTCAATAGGTCTATATCAAAGTATATCTGAGACCAGCTACAATATCATTATCTTTCAGAGCAAAATATATAGGGCAATATAGTTTTTTTATATAGATTTAATATAAAATTATGGATATTATAAAAATACTTGAGATTTTTGTCGTTAAATTGAGCATTCACAGCAGTTTACTAAATTAATACTATTTGAGATTTACCATTAATGACTCAATATCAACAATAGACTATTACCAACACCAACGTAAAACAAATGCTAGAAATTAATGACTAATAATTCAATATTATTGATTTTTGCAATAATTATTGCACAAAAAAGCACCGTTTACTATTATGATTGACACAAAAATATCCGTTAAATTGTTTCAACTATATCAATGGAAAATGCATTCTGAATAATTTATCTAGAATACAATATAAAACTGAGAAGTTCAATTAGAGTGGATTTTACTTAAAAAAATAAATTGAGAGATTTGCCATGAATGAATGAATATCTAGAATACAATATAAAACTGAGAAGCTCAATTAAAGTGGATTCTACTCGCAAATACGATAAATTGAGTGATTTGCCATGGATGAATGGCTAATATTGGCTCAGTAATGCATTTCATTTAAGGAAAATATTATGTTTTCACTATGATCGTGAAAAATCATGATAATTTTATCGAAAAGGATAGATTGAATGTTGAATAGACATAACTGGTTCTATTTGAACCTTTGCACCTATTGTTCTATTTGAACAGTTATATCCATAGTTAATGAATTGAACACAGTACCTAATTACCGTAACGCAATTAAAAAATCATGATTTAAGAAGAAAACAACATTTTTACAAAATATTACTCAAACAACATTTTTTACAAAATATTACTTAAAAGTAATAATTAAAAATGAACACATTTCTTCTGGGTAGTGGTCGATCTAAATCTATAATTTGTTTACAGAAATTTGTTTTCGGAAAAATATTTTATACAATAGAAATACCGTGCCAGAGTTTGAAGTCTTCTTCTCAGAGGTTGGATAATGGTTTGATTGCACAAACCAAGATCAACTTTGAACTTCAACTGGATGTAAAGTTAATCCACGATTAATATCATAGCTTCCTTTAATAGAAGGCCCTGCCCTAATAATATGGCAACGTCGCACCGTAGACACAGTCTTTTCATATGAAAGCATTAAGCACAGGTACAAATCATGCATGTTGACTTGGTTTTTCTCTCTTTGAGCATAATTTCCATGAAAAACGTTCATGAAACTCTTCGTATAGAATTCCTTTTGTGGTTTTTTGTAATAGGTTGTGATAGAGATTAGCAAGCAAGAGTAAGAATAGATAGTTATTTATTGAAATAGCTTATGATTTGTAGCAAGTCAAATGTGAGAGAGCACACAAGAAACGCATTCATTAGAACAGCTGATTGGAAAATGATTTCAATGCTTTTAAATGGACCCAATTTCCTACTCTACATAGTTGTCAATTTTTAGAACAAGGCCTTCTATTAAAGGAAGCTATGTTAATATTGATTTCAGTTTGTGCAACCACTATTTTGTGTAACATCGATTCGGTGGGCTAGACATACTAATATGACTATAAGCTCGATTAAAGTAAACTGAAGATTATCTGAGATTAGACACTATTAATAACATCATACTTCCATTTTTAGTGTCTAATTTGATAAAAAAAGAAAAAAGTTTAATCCTCAACTATTGATTATTTGAGAATTTGACAAATAATAGAAATTGAAAAGTTTATACATATTGCACTGAGTAACAAATCAGATTTTCCAAAAACTTAATTTTTTGTGATGCTACCTACCTACAATCAATAATTCCAACAAATATTTTGACATAATTTTCTTTGATTACTTATATAATAATCACTCTGTGAATCCCTAGGATTCTTCAAGCTAAATTTCCGATTTTGGATAGATTTGAATGAAGGTTAGATTTGTCAATAAAAAAATTAATTTTTCCATGTGCGCAGAACTGGAAAAATCTTGCAAAACAACTTTCAGTTTGATACGTTTCTCATTTGCTATTATCACTACATTAGACATTTTCATAAAATAATCCATTATTAGAATAAAAAAATATAATTACGATACTTATAGAGATGGAAAACTTCTACATAATAAGTAGATCTCCTTCTTCTGTATGTCCGGAGATTAATATTGAAGATGGAAGAATTAATAGTACTTATTTTCCCTTAGGGTTACTGTATTCGTTAAAACTTTAAATAACATTTTTATAAATTAAAAAAAAATTTAAAAAGGGAAGGTACTTTGATTTTAATTATTTAAAGTTTTAAAGAATTTCTAGATATTCCAGTACACCAACTGCTGGAGTATGGAGATTCTCATTATTATTAATAATTATTAAGAGATTAAGATTCTTTTCACTGTTTATAATATTGGCCTACATCATAGATTAAACATGGAATTTCAATAAATTCGAAACCTTTTCAGAATAGATAGAATAAGTTTATCCTGCTTGGGCAGTTGAAGCAGAAGATATTTCACATTTTGTGATTAACAGGCTCAGTCGATTCCGTTCAAGGTTATAACAAATTCGTAATTACCTTTTGTAAGAGGTAAATATTACACATTTGTAATTACCTTGGATTGAGATAAATGTCCACATCGGATACGATGATGGTAGTCATTATATACGAGAATCTGTAACAGATAAACGTTCTTAAATTATTACCATTATTATTTAAAAGTAGGACTGAAATAGTCGGAAGAAATCTGGTATAACCTCATTAATCGGTATATGTACTGGTCATAAAACAAATTTTACATCAAAATTCATTGTAAATAACTCATCACCGCTAACTTGTTCTGTATAGCTGATGCCACGGCAAATGACAGCTATTAATGCTCAGCTCTGTCAGGATAGTCTGGAGCTGTCCCCGAAAACGAATCAGTACAGCGGGGACAGTACGAATTATTTCGATGTACTCTCGCAGTTAGCTCGTTGACTGTCCTGACAAAGCTGAGAATTATCAATTATTATCAACAGTCATTCGCCAACCGACTTGATTGTTGGCACCAGCTATAATTATGTATATATATATGGCACCAGCTATATATTTTCTAATGTATATTTTGAAATAATACTTATTTCCTTTTAGGGCTTTAAAAAAAACTCTAAAAAAATTTAAAAAAATTCTAAAAAAATTAAAAACTCTATAAAATTTGTTAAAACTTTAAAAAAATATAACAATCAAAATATTTTTTTAAAAGGGTACTTTGATTGTTATATTTTGAAATAAATACAGGGTGTTTCAGGAGGAATGTGCAATATATTTCTCAGGATGATTCCTTACACCAAGTAGACAAAAAGTTCCATGGGACCAACCCCAAAAACGCTTTGTTACCAAGATAACAATGGCGGAAAATTGAGATTTTTCAAACCATATTAATTTTTCTAATTTTTTAGAGGCTTTACTCAGGGTCTAAAATGATCAATTCTTATGTACAGTTAGCTGAGAATTCAATGGAACCAGTTTCAAGTTTGTAACTTCAACGGTTATTGAGATAATTGGAAAAATATGCTAAAAACCGCCATTTTTACAACAATAAGGGTTATAACTAAATAAGGAATTATAAATTTAGATTTTTTATTAATTGAAATTGAAGAGAGTCAGATTCTGAAGAGAAAGTTGAATGGCGGCGATTGTGTGAATCTTACCTAATCTCAGAAATAGCGATCGAAAATCGAGAAATTAACAAAACATAGCACAAGTGATAAATTTGTGTGTAGTAGCGATTTTGCGATTTTCGATCGCTATTTCTGAGATTTGGGTAGGATTTACACAATTCCCACCTTTTAACTTTTTCTTCAGAATCCGACTCTCTTCAACTTCTATCAATAAAAAATACAAATTTATGATTCCTTATTTAGTTATAACCCTTATTGTTGAAAAATGGCGGTTTTAGCATATTTTTCCAATTATTTCAATAACCGTTGAAGTTACAAACTTGAAACTGGTTCCATTGAATTTCTCATCTTACTGTCTTCACATAAAAATTGATCATTTTAGACCCTGAGTAAAGCCTCTAAAAAATTATAAAAATTAATATGTTTTGAAAAATCTCAATTTTCCGCCATTGTTATCTTGGTAACAAAGCGTTTTTGGGGTTGGTCCCATGGAACTTTTGTCTACTTGTGTAAGGAATCATCCTGAGAAATATTGCACATTCCTCCTGAAACACCCTGTATACCCTAGACATACAAGCTGACACCAGAAAGCTAGGCGGGTTCATCTGCTCCTTGTGCGTTCCAACAGATGATGTTGTCAATAAGAGTTTTCATTCAGATGAAAGCCTAATGTTCTTGAAATCAAAAGAGACAGATGGATGCTTTACATTAGCTGTCAATAGGTTGAAACACTTGGAAGCGACAGACAAAACCACTCAACATTTTGAACAGCTGAAGTAACACGAGCAGCGCACTGGGTGTACAAAAAGTGTACTTGTTGTCCAACATTTCCTTTCTATTTTGGTATAGGCCTATTCTTGTCAATGAGAGATCGGTATGAAACCAGAGTAGTCAATATATGCATCCCTATGTTGTTAATACGCTAGAGGCTATAGGTATGGTGAAATATTGGTCGCAATTTGATAAAAAAGTTTGATACTGAATCAAATACTTCTAGCAGTACTTATAGCTCTGTCCAAATTAGTTCAAAGATGAGAAATGACTCAAGCTCGGTCAATATTAGTTCAAAAATTATTTATTTGGTCTCAAATTGTAGATCAGAATATTTCCTACAATTTGAAACCAAATGTATTATTTTTTAATCAATATTAACCGAGCTGGAGTCATTTTCTTATCTTGCCAGAGGGTCTTCTTTGCTTGGACGGACTATACTTGATCGACTCGACTTGAGTTCTCAATTACCATGAAAACGATCAGTCAACTTTTGAAACCCAAGGTTTTTATAATAGAATATGATAAATTATTCAAGTTATCATTGATTTGCTGCTAATCTCACCACCAATTCAGTAAGCCGCCTGCTGCTTGCTGCGTCTGACAAATGAGAGGAATCCGATAAAGTGCGAAAAACAGTAGATGGCGCCGAGGCCGAGCAGGTCCAGCCCGATGTCAGTGGAGCGGTAGCCGTAGTAGTCCAGTACACCGTCGCCGGTGCCAATACAGGGCGCACCTTTCACATCGGAGCAGGCTGCAAAAAACGGAAAAGTTGGTATAAAACGGACAAAATCAGTTTCATTAATGTTCGAAAGCATTAAAGTTTAAAAGTGTTTGTTAGGAGTGACTGTAGAAGATAAGAAACAAACAAACAATAACCTGGATTGAATTCTAAATTATTGAAAAAGGGACAGTTTTGCCTTAAGAGTGGATGGTGGTGGACGGAAAACTGCCGAACGGCAAAATCAAGCCCCATAAGAACAATGTAATTTTTATCAATCTCTTGGAACAGATAGAGCCTCTATTTATGGACAGAATTTAACATTCTTCATGTCATTGGAAAGAGAATTCAATTCTCCAGGGGCGTGACTTTTTATTTTTTCGATTTCAAGTTTATTTCAATAATTATTGTATAATTAATTAACTAAAAAAGTATTAAACTCTAATTATTGGACTAAACTAAAAATCGAAAAAGTAAAAGTCACGCCCCTGGAGAATTGAATTCTCTTTCCAATAAGATTTGGATTGAATTCTCTATCTGTTCCAAGAGATTGATAAAAATTACATTGTTCTAATGGGGCTTGATTTTGCCGTTCGGCAGTTTGCCGACTACTATTGCCCGCTCTTAAGCATGTTGAACCTTACCAATAAGTATTATCTGTAAATAACTGAATAGAAAAATTGATTAGAAACATCGATTTTTGGGATCGGCTGCTCACATCGAGTCTCTTATCCCGGGTGTTTACGATGCCAATAATATTTATTTATTCATTTTACAGAAACTGATAACTTATTGGTGAGAAAATTATTGTTTTCTGAAACCGTCAGCTCATGTTGTCATAATATTAGAGTTTTCATTTAGCCATGTCTCGATGATGATTTTAAAATCAAAAGATACAATAGATACTTAACATCAGCTGTACATTTCACAAGACAATAATTGTCTCGCCAATTGGCATCGTGTGAACCCGCCTTAACGCTAGATAGTCCATTCACAGTAGGCTACCAAATTTTTGGTACCTACTGTGACTTATTAGTCTGCTATTAAGTCTGTATAATAAAGTAAAACTGAATAGTCTGTCCAAGCAAAGAAGACAATCTGGGAAGATGGGAAAATGACTCCAGCTCGGTCAATATTCGTTCAAAAATTAAGTCTCAAATTGTTGATAAGAATGTTTCCTAAAATTTGAAACCAAATTATAATTTTCAAACCAATATTGACCGAGCTGGAGTTATTTTCCCATCTTGCAAGAATGTCTTTTCTGCTTGGACAGACTATACCAGATAACTTACGCACGCGTGCATCCAATGTGAGCATACCTTGAGACTGATGTGGTCTCTTTGGATTCTAATTTAAACAAAAACTAGTTTGAACAACCTCCAAAGCCTATTTTACATAGAATGTTCCAACATATATGATTATGGTACAACAGCAAGCCCTGAATTGCCAGTAACACACTACATATGACAATATCTCATTTAACAAAGCTATTAGACTACTGCCAACTCAGCCCTTGAACGCCGTCAAGCTGAAATAAATGTTATTTTTTTGCCATTCAATGTTCATTATCTATTATAATATTAAGAATATTTTATTTTCTTTTTATTAATATTATATATCATTACCGGTACTTTATGTTATTTTTATATTACCATTACTTATTGTGAATTTTCATTACTAGTGTTTACTTTCTGTCTGACAACTTATGCAACTCCTCCCTGCACACGGACTAATCATCCACGCAGGGAGAATATTCATGTAATCTGAAACACCTGTATTTTTTTGTAAATATGTTAAATTGATGAATAAACGAATTTGAATTTGAATGACTCACTCTACATCATATACCTATATAATATATTATATGCTACTCACGTATATAGTCAACTTGTTTCCATTGTAGAATTGACACAGCTTCTATTCCATAGTAGAACATTGACAGGTATTTCAGTCCATTGAATGGGAATGGAACGTCACTGAAAAAAATCAATATTGAGTTATTTTCATTAGAAACTCGAATACCAGCATATAAGCTGTCAATTAAATTAGATTTCATCAACACAATTTTGAAAGTACCCTATAGTAGTAAAACAAGAACATTTGCAAACAATACTAAATTTACATAGCTCACATGGTAAATTGGAAAAGACAAAGTTGTGAAATTGAACAATAATTTGGAATAAAATTGAAAAGCATAATAAAATCGAAACATAATGGATCAATTAACGTAAGTAATGATGCTATAGTTTGTTCAAGCAAAGAAGACCCTCTGGCAAGATAAGAAAATGACTCCAAGCTCGGTTAATATTGGTTCAAAAGTATACATTTGGTTTCAAATTGTAGGAAATATTCTGATCTACAATTTGAGACCAAATGAATAATTTTTGAACTAATATTGACCGAGCTGAAGTCATTATCCCATCTTGCCAGAGGGTCTTCTTTGCTTGGACAGACTATATGAATGAAGATTGATGCTCACCTCAAAGACATGTAGATTCCACAGAATATGAGCGATATCTGTTCAATTGGTACAGATGCTAGAGAACCGGTAGCCACAGATTCAAAAGTGGCTGATATCAAACATCCTGAAAACAAAACAATAACTATAATCAAATATAAAATCAATAATAAAACAACTCAACAGTAGAAACACGGAACACAGATTAGGAATAGATGGAGCTGTGTTCCACACTTCAATTTCCATTCAATAGAAAATTTAGTTATTTATTTATTCATTTTACAGAGACTAGTAAACTTATTGGTTAAAAACACAGACTTATGTCCAAAACAAGGTAATTAGAATAGAAAGGTATGAGTCATCAGCATCGTATCGTAGCCGGGAGGAAACAGTGAATTCTGACATCATTGGCACCACAGCTGTTTAGCGAACCTAGAATAAGTTAGGAACTTCGTCTGCTCCTTGTGCGTTCCAACTTGGTTCCAAACGCTGATGTTGTAAATTGATTTTTCTATGCCTATTTGAGAAACTTAGACTTATCTATCTATTGCCAAACCTATTCTCGTAACCTCTTTTCCCATAATGTTTTGAAATGGAAATTTTTACCTCTTTATTGTCGATATGATGAACTCATTTTCTTGAAATCACCATATAATAACAAGAGTTCATTTTGCTTAATACAATTATATAACCTATAGTTTGAATGCAATTGGGAAAAGATTCTGTACTAATAACAAAAACCACATGTTTGCAAAAAAATGATGCAGTGATAACAAAATAGCCTGTTCAAATCAGAGTGAATATTTTCCGTGACGTCAGATATGATTTTAATCTAATTACTTTGATTGGAACGCACAAGGAGCAGACGAAGTTCCTGATTTCAAGGTTCGCTAAACAGCTGTGGTGCCAATGACGTCAAAATTCACTGTTTCCTCCCGGCTACGATGCTGATGACTCATACCTTTCTATTCTAATTACCTTGGTCCAAAACGTCTTTTTACCAAATTTTTATTAATAATAAAGTTCGAAACTAGGTTAGCCTGTATATTTTCACATCACTTCGATTAAGAACTTATAGTCCAGAAGAAATTTCTTTAAAAATATTGAATAAACTCAAAAATTTTGAGCCACAATAAAATCACCACCTAGTTTACATTGATAAACTGGTCAGTTTATTGTTACTGAAGACAGTATTGATACACTGTTAGATGGATACGACTTAGCCTAACAATATATGATACCATACATTTCAATTATATTCAT
Organism: Sogatella furcifera; assembly: GCA_017141385.1. Classification (NCBI taxonomy): domain Eukaryota; kingdom Metazoa; phylum Arthropoda; class Insecta; order Hemiptera; family Delphacidae; genus Sogatella; species Sogatella furcifera. The sequence continues at coordinate 67,447,442 of CM029548.1, forward strand.
TTGGTACATGTAGCCTATATTATCCTGTTTATCTTTAGAAATAATTTTCTTGAAAATTGAAGGAAATTAGGCTTTAAATGTTCAACAGTAATATCGATTCAGATTGGATATTTGGATAGGCTGGAGTCTTTGACCATATAATAATAATGGTACCTAGAAGATTTAAGTAATGTTTTGTTCATACAAGCTGAATGTTGAAATTTTTCATGAGACTGCCCACGGTTCAACTCCTTTCCAAGTTGGTACATTCGATAATATATACAAATAGGGCACAATATTGAATGATATAGCATTCACACAAAAATATGTGAATCAAATTTCAATGAATATTTAAATAGAAGTTATCTTAATTTGATCCTGATTCACTATCACTATGTTCGCGAATATCCTCACTCAGAAATTGAAAACTATTATTTTGAAATTGCACGATTATTCAAGTCTTCATTGACTATTTGTTTCATCATTGGATTGGAAAGTTTATTGAAAATTGAAATAAAAAAATGTTCATAGTAACTGACCATAAGCAGTAGCAGTGATAGCGCACGCTATAACTGGTATACAGAATTGAATGCATCCGACCACACCTCCAAACAGCCCGGCTATGTAGAAGGTAAGCGCTGAGTACAGTATGGGTTCCAGTAGAGCTCTCGGCAACTGTAAAATAATTGAAAATTTATACAGAATGTTTGAAAAATCTCTGAGTACTTGAAGAACGTTGTTATGCAGAGATAAACCAAGCCACAAAAAATTAATTTCATTTTTGAGATGATAAAACTTCTTTTTTTTAGAAGACTTAACCCCCTTCTGCCTTCACAGCGTAGGGGTAAAAGATGATAAAACTCATATTTATATTGTGAAGAATGCAACCAACCAATAGGTAGTCTGTCCAAGCAAAGAAGGCCCTCCGGCAAGATGATAGAATGACTCCAGCTCAGTCAATATTGGTTCATAGAATATTTATTTGGTCTCAAATTGTAGATCAGAATGTTTCCTACAATTTGAGATGAAATCGATAGTTTTTGAACCAATATTGACCGAGCAGCAGTCATTCTCCCATCTTGCCAGAGGGCCTTCTTTGCTTGGACAGACTATAACTGTTTAGGGATAAAAAAATCACGGGAACTAACTTTTTCCAATTTATCAGAGATTTTAGTCATGCAGGATGGAACCATAGCCTAAGCGGCTTAGCTTCTTTCTGCAGGTCAACTCCCTCAATATCTGCGATGTTCTTTTTTCAGTTGATTGTAGTTATTATGCAGTGAGGAACCATCCCACATTACACGGAAAATCTGTCTCTAGTCCCCAATATTCCAATGTAAAAGGATATGTTGTTACGCAGAAAGGAACCAACCCATGTAATTGCCATAAAACGGAAAGTAATTTTTTTCGTGCATCTAAATATCCAATTTATAATATATTGAAAGCTCATATACGTTCACAAGATAACAATAATTGATTGAAGAATAAATAAATAGAAATGAATAAATATATGCAGTTTCAATTTTCGAGCTGGATATCTTGGTAGTTAATGAAGTATTTAGTTGATTTTGGGTAGGTTCCTTTCTGCATAACGCCTTACTAGCAACTATTTATTTATTAATTTATTTATTTATTAAACTTTCAATATATTATAAATTGGATATTTAGATGCACGAAAAAAATGACAAAAACACATTGGTAAGAAAGAACAGGCATAGGCCCTTGGTATATCAAAACACAATTTTCATTCAAATATAGTCCAAAACAGTTCAAATAATAATGGGAATTCAATCAAGCATATTGAACTAAAAGTTGATTTAAACTGTTTTTACTTGACTTATATCATTATGAATATATCTACTATAGTCTGTCCAAGCAAAGAAGATATTCTGGCAAGATGGGAAAATGGCTCCAGCTCGGTCAATATTGATTCAAAAACTATAATTTTCGTCTCAAATATTAGAAATCATTCTACTCTACATTTCAAGACCAAATTTACAATTTTTGAACCAATATTGACCAAGCTGTTGTCATTCTTCCATCTTGCCAGAGGGTCTTCTTTGCTTGGACAGACTATAACGGAAATACGCAACAAGGAACTATATGAAAGCAACAAGAATAATTTCAAAGTCTTTTGGACTTTGTATCACTACAGCGTATATATTCTGTCCAATCAAAGAAAATCCCCTGGCAAGATGAGAATATGACTCCAGCTCAGTCAATATTGGTTCAAAAATTATTGATTTGGTTTCAATCGTAGGAAACATTCTGATCTACAATTTCAGACCAAATCAATACTTTTTGAACCAGTATTGACCGAGCTGGAGTTATTTCTCATCTTACCAGAGGCTCTTCTTTGCTTGGACATGGACATACTATAACAGAAATTTGCCGTGTAGAGAGGGCTTAACGCTGAAAGCAACAAGTATAAAAACACTAATAATCCACATAGCACACAAAGTATCCGATACATATTGAGTACATATCAATGTAACCCTTAAAGTATGTATTACAAAGTATGTACCTCAAACGTATCTGATACATATTATTTGAGGCAGAATTGATACGTATCTCCCAATACTCTCCGATATGTATCAGATACGTTAAACCTACCCACAATGCATTAGTAACTGTGCCTCTGCTTGTGTGCTCTTTCTGAACTGAAATTTTCTGTTGTGAGACGTGATGAAATGTAAGCTGATGTGATTGTGGAGACAAAACCAGAATAGTACTTTTAAAAGGATGAAAATTGTTCATTTGGATGTAATATTATAATAAATTACTTATCATATAAATCAGTTCTGTGTTTCATTTATAAATTGATTTGAATCAGATCCAATGCTAAGTAGGCTATTGATTGCATTCAGTATTTTGAGGTTGAGTTTCTTATGCATCTTTTTATGTCTTTCCAAATGGGATTAACTGGATTATTATGATTTTATTTCAACAATTACAAATATCAATATCATCATTTGATAATATTCATATCATTGATCAACAAAGTATTTTGGCAATTCTTTTTTGTTAGTTACATATTAGATGTATATCCAAGACATGAGGGTGATACATATCAGATACGTATAATCAATACCTAAATAATATGTATCTCAAAAGCGGACATTTTCACGTATCAGATAAGTTCCAGATACATAAATTCACGTATCTGATACATACTGAAAGTATTGATGGAACTTATCTAATACGTATCTGATATGTTCATGTGCTATGTGGGTAATCTCATTAGAGAGATAAATTTCTAGAATAATTTCCGATTTCAAAACCACTCACCAGTATGACCATTTTGGAAACGTAGTAGGGTCCGGGGGAGTACAGTCCGTTGCCGATTTCACGCAACAGCACGGGCAGCTCGGAGGGAAACGTGTGGAACACGCTGTAGCTGAACATGAATATGGTTTCAACGATCACCAGGTAAAGGAAGCCCTGAATGTTCTGGATGCCCTTCTGGTCGATGGTCAGACCCACGTAGGGCGTTGAGATCAGCAGCGCTATGAACTGGAAGGGAGGTCAACCAACATGAAATTAGTGAGAAAAAACACACTGATACTGTCAATTTGAGGGGAACAGTTTTGGGCTATGAAGCCTGTTGTACTCTTTGATGAGAAACAACTAAATAAAGATTTTTTTTAAAATTCTACCGTTTATTTTCGGTACAGGACTTTCGTTGCCACATCACATTGTCAATTCTACCGTTTCGTTTTTGGTACAGGACCATGGTTTCGTGGCTACACATTTTCAAGCCATGAAACCATGGTCCGGTACCAAAAATAAACGGTAGAATTGACAATGTGGTCTGTGTGCCCACAAAACCATGGTCCTGTTGTACCAGAAACAAAAGGTAGAATTGACAGTATTCATTATATGATTCTACAACATGAACAACAGCCGATAAGATTTATTTGTTGAAGATAGATAAGATAGGTTACTTTTCATTATACAACTACAACTAATTATTTCTACTAATTATTACAACTAATTTCCATTATACAACTAAGGATAATTTTCCATTACTACAACTACAAGTCGCGGGCACATATCGGTCACAAGATGCAATAGAAACACGTAGTTGTAGTTGTAGACTATGGTGCGGCAACACAAATTAAAAGTCAGCTGACGAGTGTGTGCTGCTCTATACAATTCCGTGTGTTTCTATTGTATCATAGCTTAGGAACATGTTCCCGTGTGACTTTTAGCTAAAGTCTACGAGATATTACTTGCGACAAGGCTCTAAGAAAGAGAGGCCAGATGCTCTGACGCTCTGTCCCTTACTATAATCTCTCCCACTACCCGTGCACGGTAGAGCACTATTACCTCATTCTATTACCGTACTCTTCTAATACTGTGGAAGGGGAAATCGGTTCCCCTACGTCCATGCCATGCCGCAAGTAAAATCTCGCGGACTTCATCAATGGAAACGAGGCTTCACTAAAACTTTCCTGTGAAAACTATTTAGAGTAATTGTATTTTTGTGAATGAATTTGTTTGATTTACCATATAGAACGCCAGCCGGAGCAGCTGATCCTGTGGATTGCGCCGGATCTCCATGACGGATCGCCACAGCAGCCAGTAGAGTTGTGTAAAGTAGTGTGGCTGCTGAATCGAAAGATAGCTCTCGAATTCATTCTCCTCCTTGCCCTGTTATCCAATTCATTTATTAATTTACTTATTATTGAATTATTTGTCACGACATCATTGAAAAACATTCACAAGTATTTGAATACAAAAACATAATATCCCACTTCTGATATAGGAGCATCTCACTTGATGCTTTCTCCTCCTCATCCTAATATGAAAGGGAGTAAGTAGATACTCCTTGTACGCTAAAGGTAAGTACCATGCAAGGTTATTAGAGACAAGGTTATTTACTAATAACCTTGAGTACCATGTGCTCAGTGCGCGTCCGAAAAGGAACGAAATCAAAAGAGATGCTTTACATCAGCTGTTAGTGGATTACACACAGAGATTGAAATCATTTTCAATGAAAGAGTGCTTCTAGACTATAGTCTAAACCTAAAGGGGGTCGTAGACGAGACTTGTAGCAAGCTGCTTCTTACTGGCGGCTAGCTACACGTCTCTTTTAATCACCAACAAGCCAGGTTATAGGACAGTAGCAAGCCTAAGGTAAGTGACAAGCCCCGGGACTTGTCATTCTGAAGGTGTTCAGAATGCAGAGAGTGACTTGTGAACTTACCAGCTTGTAGGAGGTCACGTGACAGTCAACAGCGCTCCTACTGACAAATTTGAAACTATTTTACTGCAGCGCTCCTAGAGAAAAGTCTTGAAACGTATTTACTACAGCCATTGACGATCTACTCTATTACTCTAGGTACTCTCTTGTTTAAGATTTCTCTGAAAATAAGTAGATGACTGCAACAGCTATTGCGACAACTTCACATTTAGAAGTGAAGTAATAATAATCTTAATAATTTTCTAAAACACTTCTTAATAATTTTTCTAAACGCCCACTAGCGCCTCCAAGGTTAGAAGCTGGTAAGTAAGAAGCGACTGTACAAGTGACTTGTAAAAAGCGACTTGTACATGTCTCGTCTGAGACCCCCTTAAAGGACTATTTTGAGTTTTATAATGGACTCTAGTGCCTGAATTTCTAATAATTATAATTTTTTAAATCAGTGTCTTGTATTTTGCAAGCACTGACTTGTATGACCTCAATCTGGCCATATGATGATTATCTATCTAACTGCATAACGTGCAAGAGGAATTCTATAAGATAAAATTTCATGAGAATTATGCTTGAAGAGAGAAAAACCAAGTAAGCATGCATGATTTGTAGATGTTCTCAATGCTATAATATGTGTAGATTGTTCCTACGGAGCAATGTTGCCATTTTATTAGGCCTGGGCCTTCTATTAAAGGGCGCTATAAATCAGAATACACAACACAATCAGAATGGATTGGAAGCTCTTGATATGACCTTGAAATTCTTATCGATCAGCTGGTAGTCTGTCTAAGAAAAGAAGACCCTTCAGCAAGATGGGAAAATGACTCCAGCTTATTCAATATTTGTTCAAGAATTATAAATGAGGTCTTAATAGTAGATCGAATCGTTTCCTACATTTTGAGATCAAATTAATAATTTTTGAACAAATATTGACCGAGTTTGAGTCATTTTTCCATTTGCCAGAGGATCTTCTTAGTTTGGACAGACTATAATTATTGAATGAGTATGTTTTGTACTGTCTGACCTTGAACAGCTGATTGTCGATGAAGGTGGCCGGCATGTGTTGGTTCCTGGTCAGCTGTTTCTGCAGTTTGCGGCTGAGCGTCTGGCCCTGTTCGGAGGCCTGGAAGCGGTCCGATATTTTGTTGACGCGTTCGGCGCTGGACGGGTCTTTGATGTTGACGGCCAGTTGCGAAACAAGGAACTCGGAAAGGTTGTAGGAGGTGGGACACACCAAGCCAAGGCTGTAATCGATTCACTTAATTATATTCATCATTAGGTACATCGCATATTATAATCATACCGATTTTATTCAATAACATATTCAAATACATAATTCACCATAATTGATAAATACAATGAAAAGGTTAAATACCCTGTTTTTAAAACTTTAGAAGAGTTATTTTTCACAGACATGTTTCGAGCTTATGCCCATTTTCAATGTCATTCACTCATGAACAGTGCAAATCAGTATTTTTCGATGAATGTGGAATAAATTGTCAATTGTCAATGTGATATTGTGTAATGACATTGGACTGGGCTTAAGCTCGAAACATGTCTGTGAAAAATAATACTTTTAAGGTTTTAAAAAAAGGGTATTTGATTTTTTCATTTTATTTATCAATAATTTTAAATAGACTCAAGTTTAAAGCTTAGTTTTCATCATAATCGTCTAAGAATATTCCAATTTGAAAAGGTCAATTAGATGATAGATATCATTGATTCAATATTTAATTCTATTGCAAAAAGCCAAATACCCAGGAATAATTACCTAATAGAATATTGGCAGGGAGTTCTGAAACACTCTGTATAAGTCTATATAATATTTCAGGAAGAGAACACTGTAACAGTAGAAGTAAATCTCGATTTGGTTGCAAGAACTGTGGCGTATATCAGTCGTACAGCTGTAGCCAATCACAGCTCAAGACAATAGTTGTGATTGGCTACATAAGCGAAAACGGAAACATACAGTTTATTCACGGTTCGACTGCGGCCACCATGGGACCGTTTCGCATTGAAGAAGACCTACCATTACAGGTACACACTGAAAAAGTTTGTTTATTCCGTCTAGAGTAATCGTGAATAGGGTATTTTATTTAGTGTTTCTGATCAGATCTCCATTGTTAACAGTGAACTCAATCAAAATTCAGGATTTTGTAAAGTGAAAAGTGTTTTTTAAAGTTAAAATTGTAATGTAAACATTCAGCAACCATCATCATTCATTCACTATGTAGCCTAAACATCATCATCCACTTATCACCTTTGCTTAAAATACTTTAAATAAGTCGCAATTGTAACAACCAACCAATAATAATATCCATATTAACCCTCGCAGTAATGTGCGCACATAGTATGCTGATTTCAGAATTCCACCAACACTATCTAGCGGGATGAGATATTAAAAGACCCTCGAAAATTATTATTTTTAAATATATCTTTATTTTTAAGGTATTGTTATTGGTCAATATTTGTAGTGAATGGCATAAGCTATAAGAATGTATGATTTAATCGACTGTTTGACGTAAAAATTCAAGAGTTTTCTCAAATTAGCATACCGTTCGCACGTCAGTTCAAGGCGTAATGTCTGGGTCTTTTCTTGCCGACCCTATAGTCTGTGCAAGCAAAGAAGACATTCTAGCAAGTTGGAAAAATTACTCCTACTCGGACAATATTGGTTCAAAGACTATAAATTTGATCTCAAATCGTAGAAAACATTGTGCTCTACAATTTATAATTGTTGAACCAATATAGACCGAGCTGGAGTCATTTTCCCATCTTGCCAGAATGTCTTGGATGAGACAGACTATACCTGGATGAGAAAGTCTTCCTACTCAGTGTATTCGCTATGAGCATCTACCGTGCTGCGGCTCTGGTGGATTATAGTGTGTACTTTTATACGCGTTTTAGCATACAAAGCATAGCGCTAAATGGGAAAAACGCATTTATAATTAGAATGGTATTACTTGCTGCTTCATGCATTTCTCAGTAATTAGAACATGATATTTAGGATAGGAATGTTAGTTATTGATAGTATTATAGCTCATTATATTAGAAAAATCCTAGTTTTCAAGTATTTGAGAGCAGACAACCGCAAACAGATGTATTTGAGAGTCGACAAAAACTTTGAGATAACAGCTGATAAGTTATCTTACATGAAAATAAAAAATTGGCGCAAGCTCACATTTATTTGAAAAATTGAATGATATGAATATTCCTTTTTAAAACATAATTAATAGAGTTTTTGCGTTGATAATAACAGCTTATTAGATTAACTAACATAAAAACTATTCATGTACATTACCTGATGTACAGGTTAGAATGGAGCACTCCATGGTCCTACTTTATCGACAAATTCTTTTGCACGTAAACAAAACAATAAGGTTAGCTTCACCTATCAATATTTATTCAATGCAGTGAACCATTCTTTTTATTGATGAAACTTAAGTATGGCAACTGGAAAAGTGTAAAACTTGAAATTTCCATTGCGTGTTTTATTTTTACAATCCGGAACACAACAAATTCTCCAGGACATTATTTTAGGTTTAGCCCTATCTCCTCCAATGTTAATTCTCTCAATTTTTCGCCGAAATGATCCGCCAATAGCGCCTCGGTCGCCAAAAATATCCTTTCCACCCACTTGCACACAGCGAATAGGCAGCAGGCTTGTGAAATATAACCTAACCTACCTGTTGAAATAGTCGAGCGCCGCCTTGCTCTCGCCCTGATAGGCCAGCCGCCCTCCCCCCACCAGCAGCACCACATTGTGGAACAGTTCGAAGATGCCGGACGCCGGCTGGTGGATGCTGCAGATGACGGTGCGACCCTGCACGGCCAGCTGACGCAGTTTCTCAACAACGGTGCTGGCGTTGTAGCTGTCCAGGCCAGTGGTGGGTTCGTCGCAGAACAGCAGCGGCGGGTTGGTTAGAAGCTAGATGGAAATGGGAAATTTTGATTTAATAATTTGTTTAAAATTGGCTGGCATAAGATGATTTAAGATAAGATGATTGACTTACACACATAATATAGGAAATGGGAAAAAGGTTCACTGCAGTGGCGCCGACTTCATCAAAATATGGGGGGGGGCAAAGTCCACCATGAAGATTATAGTTTGGAGTGTTAAACGAGGATTGGGGAGGGGTTGTGAAAATACGCTGATCCATTCAACTATTTTGAATTCCTACATTTTTATTGATCATTAATTTAATTCAAATTGGCAATTATAATTGTGATTCTTCAATTTTGAACACCAAAAAATACTCAATTAAAAATTAATACCGGTATTAGTTAAGTTACGGTACTGAATTTCCTCTGATGTGTAGGTTGAAGGCACATTTGCATCCAACTTACACATGAAATTATCTAGTTCACTTTTATCAGAAACTTCAGTTTTTAATTAGGGTTTTTACCATTCTCACTTATGACGTTAATAAACGGTTATAAAAAAAATCGCATGAGATCCACAAAACACAAATGGTTGTGCCATCTGCTACCAACCACTCTCACTAGTCAACTGAAAACTGAAGTAATTTTTCTAATGTTAGTTCCATTATTATGTGGTTTGTTTTGTTTATCTATATTTTGTATTTATATAGACTATGTATTATATTTTCAAAGAAGGAAGAGTGGGAGAGTTATACATAGAAAAAAATCAAGAATGAATTGAATAATTTCTTGCAAAATGTTGTAATTGATTACTAATATCTTATCTGGCTATAACAATCCAAGCCCAAACGGCTAGCTGGGTAATGTAAATAATAAACAGGTGACTTATCGTCTATTTTTATGGTTTGTGGACATTGTAGAAGTGGCCTACCAAAATGATACAGTAGGCCGATATCATTCCACACTATCATAGTCCAGTTTCCAGGTGTGAATAAAATAAAAATAGCTACAGGTCCATTGTTTAAAACTGGTTTTATTTGGGCTTTTTGGAATAAATTGATAATGGCAAAAAATATTCTTTCAATAGGCCTAAGTTACTTATTGATAATTGATACTCAAAAAATTGATAAAATTTTCTCTAGTAACCTATGAACATTGGGGGGGGGCAAAATACACACATTGCCCCCTGAGTGATTATTGAGGGGGCAGAAAGTGCCTTGCCCCCAAAGTCGGCGCCACTGGTTCACTGGTATTCATCATTGACAATGCAGTTAAAATTTTTTTACAGAAAGGAAACTGTTTAAATTACCTTGTAGGAGTGGATTCTTTTCGTGCTCCACTGTTGCACGATTGTGCATAACCTGTTTCGAACTTATTGTCCATCAAAATTCAGGGAAGAAATAGTACAGGCTATGCCTAGTTTTTATAATAATAATAATAATAATAATAATAATAATATTATTATTATGATTTGTGTAATAATGTCAATGAATAAATGATGATGTTGATTGTATCGGCTAATAATAATAATAATAATAATAATAATAATAATATCGGCTACTAAGTTAAATTCATGTATTAAATTACTAAATGTATCGGCTACTAAGTTGAGTGTTGATAATGTCTTCGAGGAGCACGAAAGGCTACCACTCCAACAAAGTAATTTGAACAGTTTCCTTTCTGTAAGAAACCTTTGACTTTGACTGCATTGTCGGTAATAAGTCCCAGTAAATATTTACACACAGCAGCTCGTCATGGGTCAAGGAACCACCTTCTTCAAAGAAAGGCTCCCTTATACCACGTTTACACTGGAATGTTAATAACTTTTTCTTGGTCATTTGACACAAGCACTTAAGTCCACTTTTTGAGGAAATGAGATAATTATACATCCGGGTGTAGAATTTTGAGATCTACATTTTGGTAAAACAACCCAAGTCCTACTTCCATTATTAAGACTGTTATAAAATCTTAAGTCAGGTATTGCAGATGAATTATGGGAATCTCTGGTTGGGGAAAACCACTCAACTTACTATTTCTATTGTTTTCAGCATGTGTAAAATAACACAAGTCTTTCATTTAATTCGGGTAAAATTACTTGACTCCACTTATGTCATGTTTTTACATGGTCCAAACAACTCAAGTCATATCTAAATCAGTGCTTTTACATTTTTGCATTACTTTGGAATGATAGAATCATGGATAAGTGTATTTTGAACCTACTTTGTAAGTTTCATTGTGATAGGATCAAAAATATTATTAAAAATTGTGTTTGAACATACTAGAAAACTTTGGGCTCAATTTTCTCAAAACTGCAGTTTTGGACTCAAGTGGTTTTGTCATATGACCAAGGATTTGTTAATAACTTTTTGAATAACGTATTATTATATAGACTTATATATTATATAACTTATTATATAAAAGTTATTAACAAATGTTATCAACATTTCGGTGTAAACGTGGCTTTACCGTACCTATTTCTTCCCCGATTTGAATTAAAAATACAAAATAAGTTTCGACTGTTGAAATTTTATAAGACTCAGGTAAACTGAGATTTACTACAGCTTATAGTAGAACGTTTGATGATGTGTGTAACAACTAAAACCAATATCTCGATTTTCCATCAAATTTATGGTTACTAACTGAAATTTTCAATGGATCTCGCTTGCTATTTAGAACATTGGTCAATGTTTCCAGTCCGTTGACTATTTATACAGCAATAAACGGGGATTCTATAATTAATTATTATCATGAAATTTTCTATTCGATTACAATATCGAGAAGCTACAAAAGTAGACCACCGACAAACTCGTTCTGAGACACTTACCTCAACGCCGAGAGCAACCTTCTTCATTTCGCCGCCAGACAGCGCTGATATCTGGGTGTTCTTGCACTTGTTGAGACCCAATTCGACCAGCAGAGAGAGCACTCTCTGGTTGCGGTGACTGGTGGGAAGGTCTTTGTCCATTTTTAGTCTAGCCTAAAGAAAAAAACGAGGAGTTTATAAAATTAAATTGGAAAACATACATCACAGAGACCCTGTTGTAAAGAAATAGTTCTACAGCTGATGCCAAAAAGTAAAGCGGTGGCTCCTTGTACAATCCAACAGCTGATGTTGTTGTAACTGGAGTTGTCATTTAGCTATGCCTAGATTACGTTTTTCAAATCAAAAGAGACTATTGTTGATGCAAACCACGGTTTGAGTGTTATTTACATTAAAATGTCATGTTATACGGTTTTTCATCATTTTCCGATTTTGAAACAATACCAAGAGTATATAAGTTGCCAGTTGGGTGAACCTTTCTCATTCCCTCCATTTACAGATTGGCTGTCATTAGTAAAGATAGTCAGTCGTTTTCCGTCTCTGAAGGAATAGTAATTGTTGCATTACTTTCGAACTGATAAACTGGAAGTTTTTCAGAGGTGTTCTGCGTCGTCACTTAGGTTACGGAAACTAGCTTATGGTTGAAAGGATGAAGGTGCTAACCACACGTCACCTCTTTCCTGGTTGATGATTATTTCTGCTGTATAGTGGAGTGGATATGAACCTGACAGCCAGAAATCAGTGGTTTGACAACATCTTGTCTTTCCATTTATTATGGATAACTACCACAATATCAACTTCACAACTACTCAAAGAGTGAAAGAACCTGACAACCTTCATGGGCTGTAGAGCCATTGACAAAAGAACCCATCTTAATTTTTTCTATTTTTCAAAACTATGCCAAGATATATATCCTAACTATAGGCCGACAATGTTGGAGTATACTTTTTGTCAAATCTAAGTATCGTTCCACTCTACACAACGATTTTCGATGTCCGGGTTTTTTGTCCCTATAAATTTTACTATATTGAATTAAGCTTAACAAACAAATGATGTGCGCAGAGACAAAATCATGTGCTTGCCAATCTATATTCAATAGAGTGAAATTTAAAGTCCGGAAGTCCAAAAATCGTCGTGAGTAAAACGGGACTTAGATGTCACTGATTTCATACTGTGGACAGAAGATGTAGGTATAGTCTGTACAAACAAAGAAGACCCCTTGGCAAGATGAGAGAATGACGCCAGCTCGGTCAATATTGGTTCAACAATTATTCATTTGGTCTCAAATTATAGATCAGAATGTTTCCTACAATTGAGACCAGATCAATAATTTTTGAACCAATATTTACCGAGCTGGAGTCATTTTATCATCTTGCCAGAGTGTCTTCTTTGCTTGGACCGACTGTAATAATAGATATTTTGATAGAGCTCGGTAAAACTAAAATCCACATGAAAATTACGTAATAGTATATTACACAAGCACAGAAAGTAGGTGTTTACGGTATGAGGATAGTTTCCCGGCGAGGCTTGCCGAGCCGGAATATGTTATCCGAATACCGTAAACACCTTTCTGTGAGAGTTGAGTACGATACTTTTCACCACACTGCGAGAATAAGAATAATAAATATTGTATAAGAATGTTTGCGGCGATCGCTGATTCGAATAATATTGTGATGGCTCCAGAAAGCAGTGCATTGTCGCCCGATCTAGTGGCCGGATAGGTAACTACCAGTCTCTTTCTGTCTAGCTCCGAAAGAGCCCCCTTTCGGAGCTAGTAGCAAAACCGCCTGTAAATGGCGTCTTTCGAATCTCTTTAGTGCACAGAAAACAGCTGCTTTCTGTGCAGTGAGGCGAAAACTCTTAAATTGGAAGTAATCACATGATTAGGAACGTACCATGAGTTGCATGTGTTCCAGAACGGTGAGACAGCCCAGTGTGAGATCTTGTTGAGGCACAAATCCAGATAGTTTTGTCATAACATGATTCGACATGTTCCTTCCATTCACCAAAACATCACCTTCCACTCTTCCTGCAATTATTCAATGATATATCAATTTGATATGCAATGTAATAAAACAGGGGTAGAAATATCATTAGGCCCATCCTGCCTGCACCGGCATAAAACTGTGTATTCTTGAAAAAATCAATTTTCTTCATTTGAGAATTTTATACGGTAAAGCTCAGATGATCATTTTGGAACAACAGTTGTAGACCTATAATATTCTTAAAAAATGGAATTAACATAATAATTTGGAAAAAGAGAATAGAATCCCTTGTTAGAAAATTATTCATAATATATACTCGTATAGCGGACGCCAAAAAGTGATGGGCGGTTTCGTCTGTCTCTGGTACGGTACGTGATGTAGCCTACTAACAGCTGTCTATTGCCTGCTATACTGAATTTAAAAAAAAAATCATCTAGGCATAGCTGAATTATGAGTTTACTTGACAACATCAGCTGTTAGAGCACACAAGGAGCAGACTAGAACGCCTAACTTTATGGCATCAGCTGTATTCTTTTTTCAAATACGGTAGAACGGTACTGTATACTATTTGAGTGCCTGGTTCCAGAAAATCCTATTGTTTGACAGAATATTTTTAAACAATATAACCCGCTTATTTGATGTTCATTTCTGGCTTTTATAACTATCTTTCTAATCTTAAAACAATTATATTTATATAATAGTGTTTTTATTAGAATAAAATTTATGTGCATTTGTACATTTTCATAAAAAATGAAAAAAAAAGTTTATTGGTTATGGTTGATTGCCTGTTTATTCATTATCCTTGTATTATTATTGTAATTATAAAATACGTAAATGATAAATATTTCAAATAAACTTTCAAATTATTCAAAAAGGAAAATAAAATCAATGATAGATTATCATGATTTTTATCGTGATCAAGATAATCGATTTCCTTGTTAGAAAGTTATTCATAATAATTATTGATCGTGATAATAATTGGTCATGATAAAATATTTGTATCAAGACGAAAATACTGTTAATTATTTAAATTATTAAAAATAAAACTATTGAATTTGATGAAAAATGGAGGATAATTTTTATTTTTCCATTCAAATCTATGTAACTAATGTATGCTCTGTAAAACAGTCCACCAAATACGACATTCTACCTACGAACAGTTTATGGATTGGTATATAATTTATAATTATAGAAGCAATTGTCTTATCTTGACAATATTGAGTGTGAGGTGGAAGAAAGAACCAGCTGCGCCCTAACTTGGCTTCCCAGGCTAAAATAAATCCATATTACATTCGAATTTTATCATAATCAAAGTATCTGGAAACAAATCAAATTTTACCGTTAATTCAATACGGCTCTACAAGCTGGACGTCATTTAGGTACTCAAGTTTGTTGAGAAAATGTTTATTTAACGCGTTACAATCATTTACTAGCCTATAATCAGATTGAAATGTAATAGACATTACAAAACAGTAATGTATAGATAGATAAATGTATATTCTTCCACTTGAAACATTACATAAGAGTTGTGGACGTAGTTGAGGCACAAGAGCACCTCTTCCTCTTGACCCACAAATAGCAGCGTTTCCCATATGAAATCGGTTTTCAAGAGTTTTGGAAGATAAGAATTCTGGCCTTCAATAAGATAATAAATACATAAATAGTTGAGATTATAAATAAGATAACTAATATTGGAAAATTGATGAAACTTTACCTTTAAATCGTTGACTAATGGTTGCCAGTAGTGTAGTCTTTCCTGCACCACTGTGGAAAAAACAGAATTCTCAGAATAACTCAATAATAGAACGTAAATAATAGGCTATGTTTTAGGAAAAGCTGTTTTTTTTTTAATTACTACTGGAAATCGTGGAAGTCATTACAATGTGAAGCTATAGTCTGTTCAAGCAAAGAAGACACTCTGGCAAGATGGGAAAATGACTCCAGCTCGGTCAATATTGGTTCAAAAATTATTAATTTGTTCTCAAATTGTAGATCAAAATGTTCTATAATATTTGAGACCAAATTTATTATTCTTGAACAAATATTGACCAAGCTGGAGTCATTTTCCTATCTTGCCAGAGGGTCTTCTTTGCTTGGACAGACTACACTATAGATATAGATATATGCATAAAACACAACCATCGCAAATATAAAATACTATATATATATAGCTATAGCAGAAACGAACGAGAATGGCGATCGCCAAATGTCTGTGTTATTAATGCTCTGCTCTGTCAGGAAATTCTGGAAGCGGTCTGGTTATACTTTGAGTAAGAGAGCGTCATCAGCTAAACCTTTTCGCTCTTGTAGACCAATTTCAGACTGATCTGAAAGAGCTGAGGAACAGTAACAGTCATTCCACATTCGCCAACTTCCTAAGCATATGCTAGACAATGTTTTGCAGAATAATGCATAATAAAATCTCATTATTCATAATAAAACCCCCAATTATTATTATTATTTTTAGTCTGACCAAGCAAAGAAGAC
The DNA here is from genome assembly GCA_017141385.1 of Sogatella furcifera. NCBI lineage: Eukaryota > Metazoa > Arthropoda > Insecta > Hemiptera > Delphacidae > Sogatella > Sogatella furcifera. The sequence continues at coordinate 67,463,793 of CM029548.1, forward strand.
ATTATGGCAAGATGGGAAAATGACTACAGCTCGGTCAATATTAGTTCAAAAATTATTCATCTAAGTCTATAATTGTAAATCAGAATGTTCCCAACAATTTGAGACTAAATTTATAATAATTAGATTAATATTGACTATCAAATTGATAGAATTTATTTAACCAAGCAAAGAAGACATTCTGACAAGATGGAAAAAGGCCTTCGGCTTAGTCAATATTGATTTAAGTATTAGGTATAAATTTAGTCTCAAATTGTTGGGATCGTTCTGATCTACAATTTGAGACTGAATTGAATAATTTTTCAACTAATATTGACCGAGCTGGAGTCATTTTCCCATCTTGCCATTATGTCTTCTTTGCTTGGTCAGACTATTTAATATTCTGACCAAGCAAAGAAGACATTTTCGCAAGATGGGAAAATGACTCCAGCTCGGTCAATATTAGTTCAAAAATTATCAATTTGTTCTCAAATTGTAGAGCAAAATGTTCTATAATATTTGAGACCAAATTTATTATTCTTGAACAAATATTGACCAAGCTGGAGTCATTTTCCTATCTTGCCAGAGGGTCTTCTCTGCTTGGACAGACTATATAAGTTAGTAGAACCACGGATACCAGAATATCTAGTATTCTAGTATTTGTGAGTAGAACTATATTCACGAAAAAACTTATAGGCTAGCCTACACAGCTCAATTATTGAAAAATGTTAGTTGAAAATATCACTTGATGATAATTTTGGAACAAAATCGTGATATTTTTTTCAAATAGAATAATCATAATTATGAAAAATAGACGGATGGTCCAGTTTCAATTGGACTATTTCCGTGCATTCTACTTTAGTATTGTATTTAACTGTTCTGGTTATAATTCCAATTTCAAAACTGTATTTCTTAAGAATAATGGGCTAGGATGATAATTTTGGAACAAAAGCATGATATTTTTTCAAATAGAATAATCATAATTATGAAAAATAGACTGATGTTCCAGTTTCAATTGGACTATTTCCGTGCATTCTACTTTAGTATTGTATTCAACTGTTCTCGTTATTCCAATTTCAAAACTGTAGGCCTATCTCTTGAGAATAATACTTAATTATTACATTTGGCAGTGGATATTTATGTTACAAATTGATAATGATAAGTGGAAAAATGCATTGATAACTTGTAAAAAATGCATTGATAAATTGTAAAAATGCATTACCTTGGTCCCATAATGGCTGTTAGTGACCCTGGCTCAGCTACTCCACTCACTAGAAAAAAAAGAAAATATTTTTCAATTGAATAACGTTTACAAAGAGAAAACAATATTAAACAAATGAACTTAACTTTGATTTATTATCTCTCTATTCACTTAGAGCTTAAAGTTCCAAATAAATTTAAACCATGACTTATTAAAAAATATAAGCTAGCAAAATATAAGCCGGCGTCACAACCTTCAGTCCGCTAGCACTGCCTGGTCAGGGTTCGAGACCCAGTAGGCATGGCTGTTTTTCACCACATCAATCACCTTCGCACTCATCATCCATTACCCACGCACAAGCTAAAAAAATATAGGATCCTTCAGCTTGTGATGCAGGGTAAAATTGAAGGGAAACGATCAGTGTAGGCCGAAGAAGAACGTCTGGGCTCAAGAACCTTCGCGAATGGTATGGGAGGAACACGGGATAACTCTTCAGAGCGGCTGTATGCAGGCTAAAAATTGCCACGATGATCGCCAATCTTTGTTAGAAGAATGAGACTAAAAGAAGAAGAAGCTAAAATGGGCTTCATCCGTGATAAAAAACTGATTAAGCTTATAAGCTATTTCTAAGTAATCCATCCATGTGAAGTTTGTCAAGATTTGAAATTGATTTGAATATGAATATTATCATTAATGTCAATAATTGAAAGCAAAAATATCAATAGCATTTGCCAGATAGTATATGATTTTATGTTCGTAGATGAATTCATTAAAAGTAGCCTATAGCTGACGTCAAAACGTTAGTCGGTTTTGTCTGTCTCCTGTACGTAATGTAACCATCTATTGTCTCTTCTTATTTCAAAAACATTATCTAGGCATAGCTAAATGACAACTCTAATCGACAACATCAGCTGTTGGAGCGCTAAAGTGAGCTGACTCTTGTAAGCGAAGTAACCTACTAACAGCTGATGTAAAGCATCTATTGTCTCTTTTTATTTCATAAACATCATCTAGGCATAGCTAAATGACAACTAATTGAAATCAGCTGTTGAAGTGCACTAGCTGGAGGGCGTCTAGACGAGACCGCCTAACTCTTTGATGTCACTTCTAAATTATTATACAATTTCAACTAATAATAATACTAACAAATAATAACTCAACCGTATAAAATATTCAATGATAAATTCAGGGCTGAATTGAAGTATGTTTTTCTGTCAATGGCTCAACAGACCATGAAGGGCCTAGGTCTACCAGCTAGTTGCCAGTTTCATATTCCACTCCACTATATATAGAGTCCGTCCAAGCAAAGAAGACGCCCTGGCAAGACGGGAAAACGACTCCAGCCCGGCCAGTACCGGAATTGAAGTACGTATAATATGTTATTAAAATTCTTATCAAAACCCAGTATATGTCTAAATGAGTTTGGAATGGAAACTAAGCTATGATCATTGATTAGAGACAAAATATTTCTCTTATCAATATCAAATCTTGACAAATATTCAAACATTAAAACGCACTAGGACAATAAATAAATAATCAATATGGGAATAGTTATTTGTGTATCAGTGCGCAAAGTGTCATATTGCTGCATCAAGAGAAACACTTACGCACGAGCCTCAGGCGAGTGCGGAATAGTTTCTCGAGTGCAGCAAAGAACTTTGTGCCCGTATTACACATTACATTTTTCCTGCAGATGATTGAATGTGAAAGTTTGAAATTTTTAATTTTTATAGACTACTGTTCTTACATCACATTGTTTTTCTTTTTATAGATTCCAACTCGAGGCCACATTTATTCCCATTAAGTAGGCTTATTCCTATTAAATACTCATCTAAGTAGAAAACTTCAAGCTAGTATAGCCTGTCGCTAAGCAAAGAAGACCCTCTGGCAAGTTGAGAAAATGACTCCAGCTCGGTCAATATTGGTTCAAAAATGATTGATTTGGTCTCAATTTGTAGGAAACATTCTGATCTACAATTTGAGACCAAATCAATAATTTTTGAACAAATATTGACCGAGCTGGAGTCATTTTCTCATCTTGCTAGAGGGTCTTCTTTGCTTGGACAGACTAAAGGTACTGTTTTTAAAAAATTGTATTATTAGCCAATAATTTTCCTCCTTTCTTCTTAATCCTACTTGAACTGTTAATGTAAATATAATAATTTATAATTAACTTGTCACTTATAATTATAATTTAGAACTAATAATTAGTCTATAATTCATAAAATAGGCTAATTGTTTATGATAATCATAATAATTTTATTTTCACGTACTGTATAATAATAAGTGTAGTATAAATGAGATTTTCATTTGATTTGAAGTCAGGTTTTTAACAACAAGCCCTGCGTTTCTATTTCTTGCCAAAAATCTCAGAAGCCAAAGTATTATATTAGACCTACACGTTTAATATTTTATTGTAGCTCAACTAAACCGCATGTTAAGAGAAGTAATTTAATCCAAATTATTGGAATTTTTGTTGATCGACTTTTATTTCAGATCGAATGAAAATAAATCGAGATATTCAACATTGGAGATAATTAGCTAAGTAATACAATATTTTAACCGCAATCGACAATGTTGCTTGACCGCAAGAATATAGATTTAGTTATCAAACTATAATAAAGTGATCTTTTTCTAATTGATAGAAGAATTCGAAACAGATTATCAATTTCTGTCTCTCTTTATTCTTCAATTTTTATATTTAATTACGCTTGCGACTTTCATTTAATTGAATTGAAAGTTTCCAAGTTTACTTTTTCTGGCGCTATAAACAGGACTAACAATAATCACGAAAGTGCAATCGAATTGTTCGGGAATACCAGAAGAAACTAGATTTAAATTTAGTTTCGTTAAATAATAAATTATGTAATTAGAACATAGCATACATATTGTTACGTAACACGAATGAGTATTCTGATTTCACAATATTCATCAATAAATCTATAATTGATTCGTATAGCTATAGTTAAATAGTTAGGCGGTTTCGTCCGTCTCTTGAATAGCTGACACCAAAAAGTTAGGCGGTTTCGTCAGCTCCTTGTGCGTTCCAACAGCTGATACTGTCAATCAGTCATCATTCAGCTACATCTGGTGATATTTTCAAGATTGAAAGAGACAACAGATGCTTAACATCAGCTGTTAGTACGTTACATCACATACAAGGGACAGACGAAATCACAACTCTATTCACATAACTATATTATAAAGTTTTACTCATTAGGGCTACCGATGTATAAATAAATAAATAGTGGAATTCACCCGTTCTAAGTCATTTTAAAGAGAATTTCACTATTATTATTTATTTATTTATTTATTCATTTTACAGAAACAATAACTTATTGGTTGAAAACACAGACTAATGTCCAAAACGTCTTCATACCAAATTTTGATGAATAATAAAGTTCGAAACTAGGTTAGATTTTCGTAGCACTTCAATTAAGAATACATTTATAGTCCAGGAGAAATACCGAATTATAAAAATTTTGAATTTAGAGCAATAAATTATTCCAAATGAATTAAATCACCAATTTTCACAAAATTTCTTCTAAAATATTGTATAAAATTGAAAATTTCGAGCCACAATAAAAACACTAACTAGTTTACTCGTTGCTATGACATTTTTGATTATTGATTCATTATACATTGGCACCCCTAATGACAAAGTAAAAATTAATAATATAGTTATGTGAATAGAGTTGTGATGGCTAGACAGCGCAGCTAAAGCCGGAAAGCTCCAACAGCGCAGATATAGCCGCTTGAAAATGCTACCTTGAGATGCAATATAAACTCTTAGGTACTCGCTTAGTTGACTAGATTCTTATGTAATCAGTAGGTACTGTATTTCTGTTGAAAATACATTTCCTGCTTGATGGTAAAGGTAGGTTTCCATTATTACTACAAGACATAGGCACATGTCGGTCACAAAATGCAATAGAAACACTTATTTGTATGTGACAACGCAAATAAAATTCAGAAATAAAAAGCACCATTGCGCGTTGCTCTATACAACCCTGGGTTTCTATTGCATCTTGGGCCATTGCGACTAGTTGGATAGCAGAGCATATAGCTTTCTTTAATAGAGGCTATATTAAAGGAGGCTATGAGAGCAGTCATGTGACTTGTATAAATGGAAACGAGACTTAATTATTTAAAAGTAATATAAATTTTTACAGAGAAACAGACGTTTTATAACAAAAAAAATTGTAGTACGGTAATAGAAACAAGGCTTAATTTAATAAATTAAAAGTGATAATTTTCACAAATAAACAGACGTGTGGTCTGTGATAACATAGAAATACCTTCATGAAGCAGTTGTGAGTCGTACATGTGTTTATTAAACCAGGAGCTCCTCTCTTCGTCCTTTTTCTTGACCCATACAGACAAGCCATGCCAGGATAGGGTGAGGCGCCCGTCCGTAGCGGGAGTGTCGTTTGAATAGTCCATGCCAAAGCCGATATCGCGGTCCCTATATGTGCAAAATTCATAATTATTATCATTAGGTAGAACATATTATTATTTTCTGAAAAAAATACTGATGATACCCAAATGAGTTTGTCCTTGAGAGGGGCTTATAAGCCTACATATCACATCCAAGGAGCTTACGGTAAGTAAACTCCTTGATCACGTCATTTTGTGAAAGTGATACAGAATAGATAACTACATAAGCTTGTACTTGCATGGGTAACGTAGGGCTTTTCAGACAGTCGTCGTGACCGACGGCTTAACGTCGCCTACAAAAGACGGAATAGTGGTCGTTCTTATATAATAGCCTACAACGTAACTTACTACTTGTACGCTGAAGATGTGTCTCAATGCCCCGAAACTCATGCAAGAATTCGTACGTGAGTAGGCTACCGCTGCAGTTGTTGAAGTAGAATTAATTATTAATGTAGTTTAGGGGAGATACGTCCAAATTTACCTAATCCGTCATTTGGATTTTACTTCAGAACTTATATTTTATAAATGTAAAAAAATACAATTTATGTAGTTTAATTAAATGCCTAAGATACAAAATACAATAATAGGCTGTATGTTATTGTACTCTAGAAATTAAAAGAACTGATAATGCGTTGTAATAAAATAGCCCTAAAATAATAACTCACATACAGATTTTATTAATATGCATGAAAAGTTTCAGAAGAAACATAAGTTAAACTTTATGACGACTTACCGGCAGCAATGTACAAATAATCAATAGAAATTTTCAATCTTTTCGAAATTTAATTAATAAAGAAAATATTAGTTTGTTTCAATCGAGTAATTATGCTTTCCTAGTTGAGAATATCAAATAAAAGTGATTAACAAAGCTCAAAACTAGTGTTTGCTCATTTTATCAGCACCAAAGACTGTTATGTAACAGGTAAATAATGCGACGCAAGGCCAACACAGCCGGAGTAAAATGATTGAAAAGTAGTTTATAAGTCGATTAGTGGCTTTTTTAGATGGAAAATTTGAAAATTATGGCTTGAAGAGCTGTAATAAATTATAAATGAGTAGTCTAATAATCAACAAACTCCTATTAAAAACCAGTAAAAAATATAAGTTACTAGCCTGCACGTTTTCAAATGCGTTCTGCGTACTCCAGTCCTGTCTTCTGCTGCTCGCTCCTCACTGCACTGAACAAAAACAAAACGCAAAGAAGTTTGAAGAACTCTGGGCGCCAGGCTGTCACGTGGTCTCTCCAGTAATCCTGGATTCACTGAACTAGTTCTTCAGTGAACGAGCTCTTTCGAGAGCTAGATCTACTCCTCAGGGAGCAAGGAACTAGTTCTCTCAGCAGGATTTTTGTGTCCGATTTGGCTCACGAAGACGATTGTTTAATATTCTTCTATTCTGTTATAAATTGATTTCATTCGCTGATTTGTTCAATCACGAATCAACATTAAAATTCTTGGTGGTACAAATTAATATGAAAACTTGGAATGAAGGTACAGGATATAAGTTGATAAAACTAACATAGAGAGCGCAGCGGACAAATCCTCTGACAACTTCAATATTGTTTCTTAGTGCCAAGTAGTTGAACAGGTTGGCTGTGATTTGAAGACCAACTATTTAAAAAAAATATTACAGGAGTAGATCCGTCTTTGCTAGTTTCAAAAATAGCAACCACCTGTTGAATCATATTCAAATGAACTCTAGTTCACTTTTACTGAACCAGTCATCTTTGTACATCTTTAATTTGACAGATCACCCATCATGATAAAGTCAATAAATTTCAACCAACCAGCGAGCAGCATCAGCGACAAGCAGAAAGCAGAAGACAACCGTGAGCAGTTTTGCATTCTGCATTCGGTTTTGCGATTTTGGACAAATTCCAAAATTTAGCAGCGCTTTCAAGTCGTAATAAAATTCTAGTTTATTTTCTTTTTGTCAATATATACTTAGTATTGGAAGTAAATGACACCGTTGGTTAACCTTGGGTTGTCTCCAACTTGAAATACCTGTTTTAGGATTCAAAGTTTGAGTTTTAATCTGACTCTTTTTATTTCAATTGGAATAAATTTTCTGTAACTTATGCATCAAATTTGCTTGTTTCTCTCTCTTCATCATAGAAAGGAATGGATCTTCTTGTAAGTTCATTGTGAATAATAAAATCAATTTATACTTTCTCTTAGATTTAGAGGTTATGTTTTTATTTTTTACTAATAAACAATAAACATTATTTTTTGTTGAATGAAAACTACTGTATTCTCAAAGCCAAGGCTTTGATGGACATAGATAGGCCATATCAAAGCCAGTTTCTAAAAGTAATCTAGAGCCTCATATAATGTTTAAAGTTGGAAACTCAAGCGATTTCAATTTTAAAACTGAGCTTAACTTTGGTGCTAGCAGTCATAGCCTAGCACAAAAATCTAAAACTTATTTAATTATACTCTATAAAAAAAATAAAATCTATAATAATTATATTATGTGGTTGTTCATGATCAGGTTAATGAACCTGCAGCCTTGAGCTCCAGGCCGTGTGTATAGCCTATAGTCTGTCCAAGCAAAGAAGACCCTCTGGCAAGATGAGAGAATGACTCCAGCTCGGTCAATATTAGTTTGAAAATAATTTATTTGGTCTTAATCATAGGAAACATTCTGATCCACAATTTGAGACCAAATCAATATTTTCTAAATAATATTGACCGAGCTGGAGTCATTTCCTCATCTTGCCAGAGGGTCTTCTTCGCTTGGACAGACTACTTCTGTACAGGCAGTAGGCCTACGCGAATCGAATAACGGTGATCATCTTCGGCGCTTTTAGCTGAGTCAGCTGAAATGTACCAAAGATGAAATGAACTCAGACGAAGATGAACACCACTGTTCGAAACACGTCCGCAATTAATATCATAAGAAGACCTGTGGGTAATGGAAAGTGCGAGGGTGGTTGTCGCAAACATCTCACCTTTACTTAAATTACCCAGAGTAGTCTGTCCAAGCAAACAAGGCGTGTTGTGAAGATGAAAAAATGACTCCAACCTGGTCAATAATAGTTGAAAAAATTGTAAATTTGGCCTCAAATTGTAGATCAGAATGTTTCCTACTATTTGAGACACAATTTATACTTTTTGAACCAATATTGACTGAGCTGGAGCCATTTCCGTGTCTTGCCAGAATGTCTTGTTTGCTTGGACAGATTATACCCAGACCAGGTAGTGCTCGAACAGAATGGCTCCACAGACCACCTTTAATCATAATCTATCTGTAACCTACTCTATGCTATAGATAGATTCAAATGGCTCTGATGTTGTAGCTGAAAAGTTGAGCAGTTTCGCGTGTCTCTTGTAACTGTCTCTACTTAGAGATGATGTAAATAGTCTAATGTCTCACACTATATAGTCTAATTTTTTTATTCAAAAAATATCATCTGGGCATAGTTAAATGACATCTCCAATTGACAAAATCAGCTGTTAGAGCTTCCAAGGAGCAGACGAAACAGCTCAACCTTTTAACGTCAGCTATTCATGGTTCAATGCTCACTTTATGGCCACAAACCCAATAGTAAAGGGTCACCCTATACCAACTTTGTTTATTTGTAAATGGCGCAACAGCCCTATGAAGGGCCTAGGCCTACCAGCTGGTTGCCAGTTTCATATTCACTCCACTATACATTCCGTCCAAGCAAAGAAGACACCCACGCAAGACGGGAAAACGGCCCTAGCCCGGCCAATACCGGCCCAAAAGTAATAAATTCTCAAAGAGAACCCACAGCCCCCGGACCAACACCGACCGAGCCGCAGCCACCCCCACCCCGCCAGAATGCCCCCCAGCCCGGACAGACCATACAGCAGGCAAATAATCATCAATCAGGATAGAGATAACGTGTGGTTAGCACGTCGATCCTCTCAACCATAAGCCAGTCTTCACAACCCAGTGAAGATGCAGAACACCTCTGAATAACATGCAGTTAATCAGTTAGAGTGTAATGCAATAATTACTATTCCTCCAGAAACGGGAAACGACTGGTGATGAACGCTTTTATATAGCTTTTATACTCGTTGATATAGACATAATATATTCTATATTATAGAGATAATACCGTACCGTGTATACATACGGTACGGGAAAGATTTGATACACAATAATGATACAAATTCCGAAATTGATACTCGAGAGAAGCTCCCAAAGGAGGGAATGATTACTAAAGTACACAGTTATATTCCGTTTTAAAATCTGAATATTTAAAATATTTAGCTTAAAATGAGAATACGTATTAATTTGTGTATTTTCTTATAATTTGGTATTTTTATCGAAAAATTTGATTTTCAGAATGAATCTGATGTTTTAAACTCTATGAAAACAGATGAGGATGAATATTTTGATCCAGCAGAACAAGGCTTTCAATTTGCAAAGGTTTTCATCAAAGAAGAAGTGCTTGGTAAGCAAAAAATGGAATCCACATAATATCCATTTAAATCTTTCTTAATTTCCATTTAAATCTGGGGATTTTTTTCATTTTCATAAATTTAATATTTGAAGATCTTGCTATCAGATTATTCAAGGATTTTGCACTAGATTTCATTCAAATATTTTCATTAAAAAATACAATATGACTTCATCTAACTAGAATACACTGTCAGAATTTATTATACACCAGTCACTAGAATTGTAGATTAGAATAAATGAATTTTATTAACTCAAGAATTGGTTATACAAACAGAGTATTGGCGATCGAATTGTTGAAACGTTTCCAATAACTTTTTTCTTTTCTTTCGTCATTTTACAATTGATTCATCAACTAAATTCTTCAAAAAAGTATTTTTTCCAAGATTTTAACACTGAAGATGATAAAAAAGGTGGCAGGCAGGCTATGTTTACTGTGAAAACTGTTTTGAACAAGTTTCTATAGCTCTTGAGTTTTATTCTACAGTCCTTTGACACTTTAGAATGCACTATAAACAGTGGTAAAGCATTTTATAATGTTGAAAGGTTTATTTTACTGTATACTGTTTATCTTTAGTAATTGCTCAGCTAGTAATATACAAACACATCTGCTAATATTGTACTCCATAAGAGCAATAACGCTCAAAATAAGTTTCAAAAGAACTATATAGATAGCTATATTCTGTCCAAGCAAAGATGACCTTCTGGCAATATTGACCGAGCTGGAGTCATTCTCCCATCTTGCCAGAGGGTCTTCTTTGCTTGGACAGACTATACTTCTAATGCCAATATTTACATTGTTAAAACCATATGGTTCGAAAAACTAATACAGTTTTTAAGCTTCTGCCAAAAAGTTTCGTCTGTTCAGCTGTATACAGCTTATGTACAACCTCTATTGATTAAAAAACATCATCTAGGCGTAACTTACCTGAATGACAACTGTAACATAATTAACAATATCAGCTGTTGGAGCGCAAAAGGAGCAGACGAAACCGTCTTATTCTTTGACGTTATCAAACACTATAATGCCTGTTTTTTCCAAGCACACTCAAATTTGAGGGAGCCTCAAGTTTACTACACTCTACTACATTTCCTATACTTATCATAGAAAATGTCAGCTGTTCATCAAAATTTGAGGGTTCCTCAACTTTGAGTGTGCTTGGAAAAACCGGGCATAAGTACAGTGTAAAGATAGCATTAACATTTTCTAGAACACCAATTTGCTCAAAATTGCTACCATAGAACCTCAGCCTTGAAAATGGAATAATGAGAATCACACTTCTTACTTAGAGTTGCATTATTTTCGAAGTGATCAAGCAAGTGATTATAATTTATCTTATTTTTTGGTTGTTTTCAGAATCGAGTGAAGAATCAACGTCAGCTGAGGAATGCAAGGAAAGAATTGGACTTGATGTTGACTCGGAACTAGATCGACAAAACACCAATAATTATGGTGCAACAACCAATCCTGCAGATGATTGGAGTACTAATTCAACAGGAGCGGGAATTTTGAATTCTGCCGAAAATGGGAGTGTGATCAGATTGATGAGAAGGAGGTGTACTATCAATCTTGCAGACGATGGGAGTGAAAATCTTACAGAAGATGGTAGTACAAATCTTACAGAAGATGGTTGTGCAAATCTTACAGTAGGTCCAAGTAAAAATCTTACAGGAAATGGTAGGGCAAATCTTACAGTAAATGGTAGTTTAAACCTTACAGTAGATCCAAGTGCAAATCTTGGCACAGAGGAGAGCTCAAACCCTATAACATGTACACTTACAAATTGTTCGGAGCTCAAGCTAGAAAAACCAATAATATTAACTCATTCTGAAATTCTCAATAATTGCGACGACTGCACATGCGCAAGTCACTGCTCACTCGCCAAGTCATCATTCACCTGTGAATTCTGCGACTACAAGGCGAGCCGCCTGTCAGCGCTGAAAATCCACCTGCGAACACACACCGGTGACAAGCCGTTTGTATGTGAACTGTGCCCTTTCGTAACATCGCATCCGTCGGCGTTATCGCGTCACCAGCGAACGCATCGCGGCGAAAAACGCCACCGCTGTCAGTTTTGTGATTACTGCAGTGCACAGTCGAGCGACTTGAAACGCCACCTCAGGCGACACACTGGCGATAAACCTTACGGCTGTGAATTTTGTGATTATGTAACAACTAGGGCGAGCGATCTGAAGCGACACACCAAGGTACACACTAGTGAACCGTGTTATAGTTGTAGATTTTGCAATCAAAAATTTCCCAGTGTGAGCGACTTGAAAAAACACATTTCCACAACACATGAGAAACAGTTTAGTTGCCAGTTATGCGCGTACAAAACCAATTTACAAAGTGATTTGGAGAAACATGTCAAAAAGCATGCCGATCCGCTTATGTGTACAATGTGTTCTTATAGCAGCATTCATGCCAGCGCGTTGAAAAGACATGTGAGAACGCACACAGGCGACAAGCCTTACCGCTGCGAGCTGTGCGAGTACCGCGGCGCACAGTGGAGTGATTTGAAAACGCACCTTTTGTCGCACACTGGTTGCAAACCGTTCAAGTGCGTTGAGTGCGATTTTCAAACAGCTCGCGTCACTGCTTTGAAAGTTCATCGGGGAAAACACGTGAAAATCAAGTAAATTGAAATACAACCATAGGAAAATCACTGTGAAATTATTCTTCAACTACACTTCCTCTATTGTAAGAGTCAGCTGGTTCCAAAAATCATGGCGACCTTGTCCATCCCTTGAGCAATGTGATTTTAAAAAAATCAAATCATGATTAGGCCTACTGTAACTATTAAATAATTAAAGGGGTGCTTTCCGAAACTAGGCCGGCGCCCAGCGTACAATGAAACATACGTGTTCTTGTATGATACATAATAATGATGCTGGTAGTGCTGCTATCTTGTGGCATGTTTCCAAAACAAGTCATCTCTTTAAAAGTATAGTTACTCAAATCTTTGTTCACTCGGAAAGCACAAATTCAAACTATTCTAGAGTTTCAAACCTTGAATTGTAGCATAGCACTTATAATGCTACCCAATGTGAGTGAGAGATGTAAAGCCATGTCTACACTGTAATGTTATTAACATTCCGGTCTAAACGTGGCATAAAAGAGAGCAGAAGGAAGTCAATATATAAGAATATGTATGCTATTAAGAAGTATAAATATTTATTTTAGAAAATACTTTGTCATAAGACTGTATGCTTCAATTTAAGGCTTGAAACTAGTGTAGTAACTAGCCAGCAAGGAGGTTCTTGCTAGCAGTAATCAGACCAGCTGATTAGAATGGCCTATATTCATAGCTCTATTCTCTATAGTCAGCTGGTACGTCCAGTAGAATTTCATTACGCATAGGCTATTATTTGCAGACAATATTAGCTGTTTGAATTAATATTATTTCTTCACTCATTTGACAAACGGTATAGCATATTATCATAGCTTCCTTTAATAGAAGGCCGTGGCCTTAAATCTGACAACGCTGAAACACCACTGCAGCGTAGGTCTACCTTGTATGATTCTGATTCACTTTTCTCCAATAAAAATGCTTGTCAACATATTTTAATCAAGATTTCATTACAATTTGAATAGATACTTATAGATATAAGAAACAGAAATAATTTTTATTGGAATAATAAAAAAATCAAAGTATATTTGAATGTGCATCACGTTTATCAATATAAAATATTGTGTTTTATTTAGATTTTGATCAGTGAATCATTCTTCTATTTTGAATAATTGTTCAGAGCAATATTAGCCATTGTTAGAATTATTTTGAATGCAATAGTCCACTATTTTAGCAGTGATTACACTCTCATTGTTCATCCCATTATACATTCAAACCGATACTATCTAACTTTATCGTTAATAAGTACACAGAACAGCTTTTCGACATTTAGTAGTCAGGAATACATCTTTGTATTCTTTGGTTGAAACATTGGTTTCTGATCCGTCCCCTTACTTATTGAACCGAAGTCAATCATCATGAACATTTGAGAATGGGACAGCGCTTCTTCTCATAAATTAGGCTTATCTATCTCTACCATTACATCCAATTTCCATATTTGTCTTGATATTCGCTTCACAAAACTCAATACATCCTTGTTAGAATTTTTTTTAAACATACATTCAATTTTTCTGAAGGAATCAACTCCTTTCTTGGGATTGCACGTAGCCACTGGTTTTGCTGCTCAACATCAAATGACATTGTAAGAATTTGAATAAATTAATTTCTTTTTCCAAGATTATTGCTGTCAATGCCGGGAATGGAGCAGAAATGGACATCTCATTGAATTATATTCAAAAGGTTTTTCAAGAATATTATTATCTAATAAAATTGAAATCAAAGTTAAGAAAACAAAATTAACACACCAGCTTTGCAATCGATTCAATGCTTTCAGCTGGTCTCATTACTACTTATTTATACCACAGAGAAGGAATACCACAATTTTTATACTATATTTATACCACTGTTTCCTTCTCTGTGTTTATACTACAAAATCTGTACCTCCAGTGCGACGTTGCCATATTATTAGGTCAGGGCCTTCTATTAAAGGAAGCTATGATATTATACTTAGTGGACAAAAAACATTGTCAAAAACGTATAAATAACAGTTTCTAATAAACATTTAAAATTAAAGTTATGTCAACTTTAGGCTACTCGATCACAAATTCCCTCTAAGGGAAAAGATTAAAAAAAATCAAAAATAGGTCATCAATATGGAATTTATAAGGTTGGTATAAAACTCAAAATAGCATAAAAATATAAAATGTTTTGAAATTATCAATTTTTATTATACATATTAGGGCCAAAAATTAGTTGACAAACTTTCATGTTACAGTAAGTTACTTCAACCATCATGCGCAAGGAACAGACAAAAACACCATCGCGTCCAGTGTACCATACGAGAAGTGTTCTAGTTATCTAAAGTTTGGCGTTTTATTCTGAATAATTCATTCAATCACAAAAAACCTTGACATTTTTATAGAATTATAAATTTATAATTACAAATTTCGGTACATCTGTCATGTAAACATGAATAATGTTATTGACAGTTCATGATTAGTTCATATTTGAAATGTTAGAGAGCGCAGCGGTCGAACTCCTGCGGCCTATCAATGTCTGCTTTTGAAACTAAACTGAAGGTGGGTTTTGGTTTGTGCGGAACGCAACGACCGTCAGCCGCAGTCGATCAGCTGTAGTCAATTGCAGCTCTTCTCATCGAAGCTAAAAAGGACAAGACAAAACAAGTAAACAAGACAAGAGCTGTGATTGGCTACAGGCTGATCGACAACGATCGACGGTCGTTACCTTATGATCAAACCAAAACCTACCTTGAAGAGAGAGACGTACTCGACAAAACTTTATCTGGTTGACAACTGACAACTGTTGTCCTTGGTCCTTGTCAGGCTAAAGGATTCGTAAGAATCATTTTTATTCTTGAAACATTGTTTCAAGAATTTAGTTATCGCATATCATTTTTGGTTGTTCAGTGCAAGTAGTTCATCACATTCAAAATACTTTAATAATTTATTTTTAAAAACTTACAGTACCGTTATTATCTTATTCAGCGTTGGTTAGTAGACTTGTACCATTGACTATGGATTTATGGATATAATAACTTATATCCATAGTCAATGCTTGTACTAAACTTTCTAAACGAGGTTTTCTTCGTCCTGTACTTGACTACCGTACACGTACGGTACAGTCTACAATATTTCTACAGAATTTTTTACTCATAATATGGTCATGGACCCGCTGCCGCTGGTAAGTAGACTAAAATTGAGCTAACATTACAGCTTATAGCTTAATAAGTTTGATAACAGAAATTGTTTTAATTTTCCAGTTGAAATTAGTGTTATAGTGGGCTATTCTTCAACGTAACTTGAGTAATGAGTTGGCTAATTATGATGAGCCGTAGCCTACTAGAGGAAACTTAAGGGAGAGTGGGGAACAGTGAGACACTTTTTTGTCAAAAGCAGATAAAAAGTTTGAAAAAGCCTTTTTTGTTGGTTTGAGTATTCCAGTAGATAGTCTAGACTATCTACTCTGAGAAACTCAATTATATTAAACATTTCTATCTAAGTTAAAAATTTTAAAATTAAAAAAGTCACATAACCTCAAATGTCTCAGTGTTCCCCACCCCTGGGGAACACTGAGACACACCATGGGGAACAGTGAGACAAAAATTTCAATGCAAGAAAAATGATGAATTATACCAATGTTTTTTTTTATTATTAAAAAATAATCAATTATTAAAAACCAGTATAGCTATCTGTAACAAACAAAAAAAATGTATAAGCTCCAAGAAATTCATTTTAAAATTCAATTTTCATACCGGGGAACAGTGAGACACTTTAGAAAATAGGCGAAGTTCAAAAGGGGGTATGGCTCTCCCAAAAATATTAATACAACTTTAGAACAAAGAGTATTGAATACCTTGATACCCCTATGGTGAACTAGCCCCCCACAAGACCAAGTAGTAAACTCTGCCCAAGCGCCTATGCATTCAGCATAGTCTCACTGTTCCCCATTCTGTGATGTCTCACTGTACCCCATTCTTTGTTCCATGGCTTTTTAATTTAAAAAAACAACCTCAAAATATTATCAAGTGAATTACATGCTGCTTCAATCAGCATGAATAACTGTATTGAGAACATCCTTGGTTCTTGTCATATTTCGAAAACTAATTGTCATAGAAGAAAAAAACTAAAGGGCGGAAAGAAATATTTCCGCCAAAACATTGCCTTCAAATGGAGTCGAAATTATATTGAAAGAAATCGACGTCGTGAAGCCATCAAACAGGGGTGATACATCTGGTACTCTAGTAGAAGCTATTGCCACTGAACAGCGCCACTGTAGGGTGTCTACATTTTTTATTAAAAATCTTGTCTCACTGTACCCCGTGTCTCACTGTTCCCCACTCTCCCTTACTACTTGATGAAGAAGTTTGGAAACTTCATCAATATTTATTTCATAAGCGAAGTTCATAATAATTGTTGGCAGGTGACATTGTGACATTTTGGGGATCCTATTCAAATTACTATAACTCACTATGGATCGGTCGAGCAAAGAAGACGATCTGGCAAGATGGGAAAATGACTCCAGCTCGGACAAAATTGGTTCAAAAATTATAGGCTGAATTTGGTTGTAGAGTGTAGAATTTTACATCAAATTGTTGTGTCCAAATTATGATTTTTGAACCAATGTTGACCGAGCTGGCGGATTTATATTCCTAAATTGACAGAATGTCTTTTCAGTTTGAACAGACAGGAGTACTACACTACAGTATATAAGTACGGTAGGCTACTGTGACCAGTCCCACAATACCAGCACCTCTACTCTAATATAGTCTGTCCAAGCAAAGAAGACATTCTCGCAAAATGGTAAAATTACTCCAGCTCGGTAAATATTAGTTCAAAAATAATAAAATTTGTTTCAAATTGTTGAATAGAGTGATTAACTTACACATCAAATTATTGTGACCAAATAGATAATTTTTCAACCGATATTGACCGAGGGATTTATATTCCCATCTTCCCCGAATGTCTACTTTGCTCGAACAGACTTGGCCTACACTTTTTATAATATCCCGATCCCAGGACCGCGAGGAAAACATCAGGAGTAAGAAGTTAGTAAGATACTACAATACTACTATAGTCTGTCCAAGCAAAGAAGACCCACTGGCAAGTTGGGAAAATGACTCCAGCTTGGTCAATATTTGTCCAAGAATTATAAATGTTATCTGAACTTGTAGAAAAGAATGTTTCCTACAATTTGAGATCAAATTTATAATTTATGAACCAATATTGACCGAGCTAGAGTCATTTTCCCATCTTGCCAGAGGGTCTCCTTTGCTTGGTTAGACTAACCTGCCATCTTGCTTGTTGAACTGTTATATTTAAGAAGCAATGATGGATTGCCTTAGCAACCATGAGTCCATGGGGAAGTAGCATGTGATTCTGACACAGTCGGTCTGGTTTATCACCAGTCAATGACAAAGAACTCAAGTATACAAGTAAGTAATAAGTACCAAGGTTATTAGAAACCTTGTCTTTAATAACCTTGATAAGTACTATATAGCCTAATGTAGGAACACATTTGTCCGACCTGTGACGCTGTGACCACGACCAGTCCCACTATAACCTGTCCAAGCAAAGAAGACATTCTGGCAAGATGGGCAAATGGCTCCAGCTCAGTCAATATTGTTTCAAAAGTTTCAAATTTTGTCTTAAATTGTAGATCAAAATATTTCCTACAATTTGAAACCAAATTTACAATTTTTGAACCAATATTGACTTGACTGGAGTCATTTTCTTATCTTGCCGTAATGTCTTCTTTGCTTGGACAGACCATAACTCTACTCTACCACCCAATATTATTGGCGCCTGCCATTTTTAGTTCACTTTGAATGTAGCTGATCCTTTAAAATTCTTGTCATGGTTTATTGCTGATTTGCTGTGCGCATTATCTAACTTCTTGATTTGTTCAATTTTAAATTGGATGGAATTAAATGAAAAATCCGACTTTATTCACTTGGATATAGTCATTGAAATAGAAATTTTACTCTTTATTCTAGCATATTTGCATACTTGATCTATTTTCTATAACTTACTACTAACTTATTCATTTGCCTATCTATTAATTCATATAGGCTAGGTAGTATATTTATAATCGGCCAATTAATCTGACTTAAATTGGGCTATGTGATATTTGACAAGCCCTTCAATTGGATCTGTTGGACCTGTTTTTACAGGGAATAATCTATTTACTTTTCAGATTATGTACGTTATGGTGTTTTTTTTTTAATAATAAATACTTGATTGGAATTTTTCAATTGTAAATGGCAAACTACTAATTGTATTATTTTGTTGTATTTATTCCTGTGTAATAAAGTTATTTATTTCTTTATTTTATATCATTCCAGGTTTTTATCGTGGGTGAATAATCAATTTGTTGCTCAATTAATAGAGTATCTGGTCAACATTTATCAGAAATTATTGGGGTTCAAATAGTAAATAGTAATTGTAAATAGGTATCTTACTTGATGGCTTTAGTCTTCATCTGTTTTTCTCCATTTGATGATTACTGTACGGTAATTGTATGTGTTAATAAATGAAAAGACAAGATGTTGTTGAACCACTGATTTATTAGAAAATACCGGTTTTTATTAGAGATACCGGTTTCAGTTGTTACACCATTATCAATCTCTGGTAAACTAAAACTTAACGTTCCAACTTAACAGACTTAGTTTACCAGAGATTGATATTGAAATCCTATGGTTTATCTTGTTCATTTCTGGAACTTTATCGTGGACTTTTATCGAAATTCAAAATTGTTTGTGATAAAATATTTTTGGAAATGAGAAATTATAATATTAAGTGAAAGTGGACATTGTGGATAGACATATAACCTTCATCATCATCATTCATCATCACTCATTCATCCTTTGCTTAAAATACTTGGAAACCAAGTCGCAATTGTAAAGAAAGAATCAAGAATGGTGTAACAACCGAAACCGGTATCTCGATTTTCTAATAAATCAGTGGTTTGACAACATCTTGTCTTTTCATTTATTATGGATAACTACCACAATATCAACTTCACAACTACTCAAAGAGTGAATTGTTTGTTTAATTAGTCTCATTTAGTTTATATCTCATTTGTCTAATTAGTCTGTCTCATACTTCCAGATTTGTACCAATACGTTATCTTCAGTGAGAGAAGAGGAGATCTTGATTAAGAATAAAGAAGTGGATAAAAGTGAGGAAGCTCAAGAAGAACTTTTAGAAAGAGAAGAGGAAGAAGCAGGTTAGTTTATTCCATAGAATGTTTTATTATGAATTCAAATACGTCTGAAAATAGGAGGAAAATAATGTTTCATTTTTATGAATTACTAGCTGGCAGGCTCGCTTCGCTCGCCTTCTCCGCCTAGCCAGGGGGCTCTGCCCCCTGGACCCCCGACAGTATAGGCAGTGTAAGTGAGTCAAACTGCAAAACCTCTGTTAGTGTCAGCTGAGACAAACAGGCTCGCTTTGCTCGCCGTTCAGAAGGGATTCGAAATTTATTGAACACAGCATTTCTAGACCTAATTTGGACCTGTTTACTTAATTTCAACATTTTCTGCGAATTTGTTCTCGAAAAACTCCGAAAAATAGTAAAACGCTAATATTAAACGTAACCTTGGGAATTATATTGGACATGGTTTAAAACTTTATTCAATATCTTCTAAATTAGTTCATCTATAATCTCGCTGAACCATTGAATTTACAGTTTTGATTTGTCGTATCAAGGTGGAAGATATACAACCCGCAATACATCTACAATTTTGAAAAACTTATTACTTGCTTATCTTGAACGGATTTCAAAAATATTCTAACACAAAATTTCTAGACCTAGACCTTATCTGAACCTGCCCACCAAATATCAACATTTTCTACCGATTGGTTTTCGAAAAAATTGAGAAAATACCGAAAAACTATAGAAAAACTCAAATATTTGGCGTACCCTAGGGAAGTTTTAAAAACCCGTTTTTAGTAGGCGTCTTGAGGTCCAACTGAACATGTCTGCCAAATTTGAACGCGAATTCGGTTTGGTAGATTTTTAGTTCTGCTGATGAGTGAATCAGTGCCATTTCGTTTTTATATATAGAGATTTCTACAATATTAGTATACAAACCAATAAATTATATAAATTGGTAGAGGAGCAGTTTTGGGCATTAGCTTGTTGCACTCACCTATGTAGAAAATTATTGAATGAATAATATTATGATTCATAATAGCCGGCCGGGTTGTCCGAGCTGCGGTAGTGGCATAGCCACCTTTAACAGGGTTAGAGGTGGCTATGGTAGTGGTCTGGGGCGTGACAACCTTCAGTCCGCTAGTGCTGCCCGGTCGTGGGTTCGAATCCCACCATAGGCATGGTCGTTCAACCACCTCATCAATTACCCTCGCACACTCCATTACTCACGCACTAGCAAGGATAAATGCTTTTATGTGGGCATCATACGCAATAAAAAAATTATGATTCACTTTCTTTGATAAAATTCAAGAATTAAATAAGTTACACAATAATAAGAATGCTTGATAAAATATTACTTTTTCAAACTTCAAAACATCTATTAGGGAGGTCTATATTTGCGTGTTGGACTGAATCAGTCTGCTGACTGTGTTTACTTCAATGCTGTATAAATGACTGATCAACTCTTCTCAAAATATTTCCTTTCTATCATTTTGCCTTTTTTATTAGGTATCTATTTACGTACTCTTGTTTAGGGAAAATTTCTCGCAATATTTTCTATTATATCCCGGCTCATAGGCCACATAGAGAGTTCTGGTTTTCACTAGTTGATTGGTACCTTCCGATCAATACAATTTGAGCAACGTTTTCATTGAATTCAATTAGTTTTTCAATTGAATAATTTAAATTCGAGTGAGACAATCTGGATGTGGTTATTTGTGAATCAGATGTTAAGCTCTTCCATTACTTAAATATTCAGAATGTAATCAGATGTACACATGACAAGTATGTTTACTTCATTTTTTGCCTTTCAACTCCAAAGTCTCTGTGTTCTAGGACTCGATTATGGGTGATTTCGTTCAAAATTTTAGAATTTTTTATGAAATTTTCAGTGCATTTGAAAAAGTGTTTATATTTTTTAAAATTACTGTTATTATATCATTTCCCTTTTATAATATCATTTTCTTGGTTTCATTTGACTCCTCCAATTTAAAGATAACTGTTATGGTTTCTTCATTGACATTGATAGGTCTCAAATTATTGTTTAAGTCCCTTAAAACTACAATTGAGATTTTAAGTAAATTTACTAGTTCGAGTATAAATATTTTGGCGTTATTCAACAGGTAGTCTAGGCATAAATATTGGCAACGTTGCAGGCCTATGGTTGCTAACTTAAGGGACTATATAATAACTAATATTAGGGACTTAATAACTAAAGGGACTGCCTTTGCCCTTAGTCGTCATCAAGGATAATAATAATATACACATTGTATCAGCCAAAATAAACAGTCTTGGTACTATTGTTCAAGTACGATTCTAGTACTATTTATTTTTGATGATACTGTATAATTCTGAAGTAATAATCCATTATTGAAACTCATCATAGGTGAAAACATTGAATCATAAATTTCAATGTTGTACTTTTATTACAATGATTTATTGATCCTGGAATATAAGCTTGTCGGTGTTAACATAATAGTCTATCCAACCAAAGAAGACATTCTGGCAAGACGAGATAATGACTCCAGCTGTGTCAATATTGGTTCAAAAATTATGAATGTAGTCTCAAATTGTTGACCAGAATGTTTCCTACAATTTGGGACCAAATTAATAGATTTTGAACCAATATTGACCGTGCTGGAGTCATTTTCCTATCTTGCCAGAATGTCTTCATTGCTTGTACAGACTATATACCTAAACAGAGAAGGATCTACCTTGTCTGTGCTCCTACAGATGTCGCTAAAAAGTTAGGCGGTTTCGTCTGTCTCTTGTACGTGATGTAACCTACTAACAGCTGAAGTAAAGCATCTATTGCTTCTTCTGATTCCGAAAACATCATCTAGGAGTATCTAAATGACAACATTGATATCATCAGCTGTTGGAGCGCAAAAGGAGCAGTCAAAGCCGCCCAACTTTTTGGCGTCAGCTATAGGCCTACCAACTGAAACGACTCCATCATTCAATTTTTCGCCCTCTCATATTTCCTTATTTAAATATTGTGTGTTTCATGTTCATTTTGCAGGACCAACTCTGCCCGAGGCATTTGTCAAACTGTATCGCATTGAAATGCTGGATAGAGCTGCCAGGACACAGTTTCCAAGGCAGAGATCAGATGAGAATCCTGTAAGTTGAAGTATTTTTAAACTTTCTTCATAATACCAATTCCAAAAATAATAATAATAATAATAATAATAATAATAATTTCTCTCTGAAAGAAAATACAGTAATTCTTCCAGAGGAGTTTATTAGAAACAGAATAAATAATACAGCGTTTTCATATTTGATCATGTAAGTAGTCACATGTAATTTGACACAAATTGAATGTTATTGTTAAAATAGAATTTATTTTCTGTAGCCCCCACTATATTCACTCATTCATTTACAGAAAATAATAAACTTATTGGCTCAAAACACAGTCTAACGTCCAAAACGTCTTTATACCAAATTTTGATGAATACTGAGGTCAGAGGCGAGGCGTCCGGTCATCTTTGGATTCGCCGATGACTAGACAGAAATTGATATATAATGTGTAGGAATTATCATAACCATCTATCAATTCTCAGACCTTAATGTACAAAACAAGATGGCGGCAATATGGGCCTAGCCAAGCGTAATAGCAATAGTTCAACTTGCTATTCTTTAGAAGTAATAAGACAGAAATAACATATTTTTTACTGTTAAACATTATGATATTACAATATAATAAATATCCAATACAAAATTAAAAATTATTACAATAGGCTATGATCAATTTCAAACTAGAATCTGACTTATTATTCTATGTGAAAAATAGAAATTCAAGACACTCAAATTCCAATCAGTTTCCCCTAACATGTTTTCACTTCACTTGCTGCTCATTTAAAAAAATCTTCTGTCTCTGAAAATTCCCTCTAATATTTCCAGTTGCTTTTTTGATTTGGTTTTTTCTTCCGGTCAGCAAGTTTGAGAAATCTTATTGTCTTCTTTACACTCCAGTATCCATCCAAAAAATGAAATTTTCACTCAAGACGTGTTTTTAGAGTGTTCTTTAAGCTTTGAGTTGTGTATTTTTACAATTATACTTCACATATCTTGGATAAAAAACTGAAATTATTCACTCTACCTCACCCTCTCAGAGGTATTGGTACGGCCTTGGCCTACCGGTTTGTACAGTCACAAATTAGTCCCTGTTTGTAACCTTATCATTTAATATTTTGGAGCTAACTGTTACACAAGGGAGATCACTGAGGTCACTTTTACTTTGTCTTCAACTTTTATGAAAAGTAAATTGTCTAATTCAACAATATAAATAGAAAAAAATCCGAATTCCTCATGGCAATGCTATTTGAAAAACAGAGATAGTGACATTGTTGCACTAATTTATGGAATTATCCTTATCTCTTTGTGAACACATTTTTAACAGAACCTGCACAGATTGGGGGTCCTTCCTTTCTTTGGTATTTCGACTGGTTGGGAAAAATTAAGGGAAATGCATCACTTCCTAATTTTGGTTTTTCTCTTTTTACTCCAATTAGTTCATCGTCTATGACAAAAAAAACGTCTTCCTCAATAATAAAACGGTCTTCAAAATTATTAATACAAACTATCGAACTGTCTTTCACTTCAAAATTTTGATGAAAACCTTTCTAACCAATATGTCCAATTGTTCATTGAGAGTTTGTTATCAGGTAACGTGAAAATAGAAATATGATTTTAATTATCATAGTTGGATATTCACAATCATGAACACAACACAGACGACCCATTTATAATAAACTATTACATTTTCAAGAAATTATGCCACATTATTTCAACATAGAACAAGACGAACCGCGAGTATAATCAATTGTCAACTTCGTAAAAATTCAGTAGGCCTACCTATCAAATGTACAAAAAATTATTTTTATAATAAAACATATGATTTTTTTTGTCAACATAACCAAAACGCAATGAAATCTTGAATTTGGAATAGGGCAATTACTTCCGCCATTTTTCATACAATCGATAGTTACATTAAGGTCTGAGAATTGATAGATGGTTATGGAATTATCAAGTTGAAAATATTGAAAATAAATACAAAGAAGTGAAGAAATCAAAGCTTTTTCCAAGCGCGCCAAGTTCAAATAGAGTGAAGTACTCCATCATCAGTTCCATTCGTTCAATATGCTCAACAGTGAGCGATTCCAGTAATGCTGTTTCGCGTTCGTTACCACCACTCTTCTGCATCCACTCTCCCACTCCCTCCCGCAAATGATGGACGGAGTATACGGACGAAAACATCGCTATTTTCTGCAATTCCACCGTCTCTGACAACAAATTCTTTGCACTCTGCGCTCCGTACAGTTTTGCAAACTTAAATCTTATGATGTTTATTGTATTGTACTATTATTTGGCCTCTTGTACAATGAATGACATGATAAATAACTATGGTTAACTAAGATAAGGAATAATTTGTCATTAAATAAATAAATCAATATCATTCGGCTAGGTAATCATCAAATTATATTTGGTTTCTTGGAATTCTATTTCAATTCTTAATTTCTATTTCAATTAGCATATTGATTTGAATAACACCGTATTTAATTTATCCAATTATTTATTATAATTACAACTACAGTATTAGTAATACTGTATAACAGTAATACAGTATAACAGGTATTATTTTGTTCTTCATCATGTATTATCTTTAGTAATTGGACTAGTTATAATAAAGCTTGATAAATAATTGTCTAAAATGGAACATTATTATCTTTTGGGTATGGGAGGGGCGTGAGATAGATGGGGGTGCAAAACTAAATTTTTCCTAGAGATGACCGAGCCAAAAAGTCACGCCTCGCCCCTGACTGAGGTATGTGTTGGGAAACTACAATTATTTTGCTTGCTAGAATTGTATAAATATGTGTTATAAAAGCTGTCAACTCTGTCTGGTACATCATCCACTTTCAAAACTAAAAGAAAAAATATGTGATTCTGGGAAAAATAATTTATTGGATTTTTATCTATTATTATGCGGCTATACTCTATTGGAGAGTTCACTTTCTTCAGTGCTACTAATGTGTAATAAATCGATAATTAATCAAAGTAGGAACTCTTAAAAATAAGTATTTTTTTCATTTAAAACTTTCAAGTCATTTTAATTGAAGTGAATTGATCAAAATAGACTACGTTATTCACTTGCTCAATTTTACTTGAAAATTCGATACTAGCTAGAAAAAATAAACTTACTTTGAAGGGTAATTTAATTTATTATTCTATTAGAGGGGTTTTATATTTTCATTTTTATGTATCGTTCATAGTTGTATCATACTGATCCGTTTCCTTTATCTTAGGGCTACTTTATTACTGTTTTTTGTTTTAGATGTTAATCTCAGTACACTTTTCAATTATTTTTACTAATGCATAACATAGTCGAAACAAGTTATGCATGAATAAAAATAATTGAAAAGGGTACTGTGATAACCATT
The DNA here is from genome assembly GCA_017141385.1 of Sogatella furcifera. NCBI lineage: Eukaryota > Metazoa > Arthropoda > Insecta > Hemiptera > Delphacidae > Sogatella > Sogatella furcifera. The sequence continues at coordinate 67,490,021 of CM029548.1, forward strand.
TGTATCATACTGTTTATACAGTCTCTTTAGCTATAACTATGTGCATCTTGGTCTGCTTCTATCAATACAAATATCAATATTTATCACAGTAAACTTTTTATACTATAGGCTAAATTTTGTGAACACAGTTGAGCTGTATCTAATAATTAATTTCATATTGGGGTTCCAGGTGCCATCTTCAAATGACACTGACATCTCTGAAGAAGGGGAGGGAGAAGAAGAAGAAGAAGACGACGAAGATTATGAAGAAGAAGGAGACGACAACGACTACAAAGAAGAAGAAGAAGAGTTTGATGATGATGACAGTGAAGGAGATAAAGAAGAAGAAGAAGAAGAACAAGAAGTAAGACCAATACCAGCAAGAAGAACCAAGAAAAAGTCTCTACAATGTTCAGACTGTAACAAAATGTTTTCTTTGCCTAGTCAGTTGACTATTCACAGACGTATTCACACAAAAGAAAAGCCTTATCAGTGTACAGTCTGCACAAAAAGGTTCTCTAGACATGATCATTTGAATACCCATATGCGTACTCACACCAAGGAGAAGCCGTACCAATGTACAATATGTAACAAGAGGTTTAGTCAGACCTCTGCTCTGAATGTACATAGGCGTTTCCACTCAGAACAAAAGTCACATCAGTGTACAATCTGTAAAAAAGGTTTCTCTGTATCCCATGAATTGACTATACATATGCGGATACACACTAAAGAAAAACCTTACCAGTGTACAGTCTGTGACAAAAGTTTCTCCCAAAACTCAAATTTAAAAACACATATGCATATCCATATGAAAGAAAAGCCATACCATTGTCATTTCTGTACAAAGAAGTTTACACAGTCATCTAATCTGAAAGCACATATTATTCGTATCCACACTGAAGAGAAGCGTCATCAGTGTACAGTGTGTACTAAAAGGTTCTCCGATCGTGCTCAATTAAAATACCATATGCGCACACACACCAAAGAGAAACCATATCAGTGCACTCTTTGTGGAAAACGGTTCAGTCAGTCTAGTCATTTAAATACCCATATGCGAACTCACACCAAAGAGAAACCTCATCCGTGTACAGTGTGTGATAAACGGTTTTATTCACCCTATGATGTGAAACTTCATATGCGCATCCACACCAAAGAGAAACCTTATCAATGTACTGTCTGTGCAAAAAGTTTCTCTCAATCTTCTTCCTTAACTTTCCATATGCGCATCCACACCAAAGAGAAACCTTATCAATGTACTGTCTGTACAAAAAGTTACTCTTCATCAACTGGTTTGAATAGCCATTTGCGTATTCACACCAGAGAGAAGAGAACCTTCCTTATTGCCCAGACTGTAACAAAACGTTCTCTTATTGAATAAAGAACTTTAAAACTTAGGGCTGTTTAAAATAATTGAAAAATAAATAAAAATCAAACACCCTTTTTTGAAAACTTTAAAATTATAAAAAAAACACATACATGTTTCGGGTAAATCTTACCCAAATTCTCAATGTGGATAAAAATAGATAACTATTTTTAACACACATTGAGAATCGCAACATGTATGTGATAATTTTAAAGTTTTCAAAAAAGTTTGATTTTATTTATTTTTCGTTTGTGTTTAGATGAACTTGATTTTGTTGATTTTTGACACTTTGGTTTTTTCTTTTTCAACTTTGACAAGAGGTGTGATTGTCAATGTTTTTTGGAAGGCAGTTGAAACTTATTTGTCTGAAGTTATTGTTCGGTATGTTTTCTCCCATTGCATACACCACACAATATTATTTGACATCCTTATACATTCTACTACATGAAACAGAGCTTGGCGAACATATGTGTATCTGTAAGTTACACCTCATGTGTTTGCCAAGTAGGCTACCATTGTTTAAAATTATAAGTGGAACCAACTTTATTAATTGATCTTTCTCTGAAATTCTGTCTTGATTTCACCTGAACAAATTTCAGTTTGTTTGTTTATGAGGGTGAAGCCCACATAAGCTCATAGGCTTGTGCGTGGGTAATGAAATGGATGATAGATGACGACTACTTTTTAGGTAGTCGGGACCGACGGCTTATCGTCTCCTCCGAAAGACGGGGGTGGTCGTATCTATGTGATTGTGCTGTGGTCAAAAATTGTTCTCCGCTTGGGATTCGAACCAGGGTCCACCTGGTTATCAGACCGGCGCTTTATCACTCCTCCAACGAGCCACCCACGAGTTACGAATGCGAATTCCCAATTGAATTTCTAAGGAAGATTTGCATTAACTTATTGCTACCGTAACGAAATTCGTTCAGGTTAGACTGTCCTAGCAAAGAAGAGATTCTGGTAAGATGAGAAAATGACTACAGCTCGGTCAATATTATAAATTCGGTTTCAAGTTGTTGATCAGAATGTTCTCTTTAACTTTAGATCGAATTTATAATTTTTCAACCAATATTGACCGAGCTGTAGTCATTTTCTCATCTTACCAGAATCCCTTCTTTGCTTTGACCGACTATATTATCATCGTGAAGTTACTGTATTATATTAGCTATAAAGTTTATATTTTCTGATCTTTATTCAACAAATTAATTGTTGACTTTTTTCTGATCAGTTTGAGGTTAAAATGTAAATTCTGAATGCAAAAATCAGCAGGTTAAAAACCAGAGGATATTGTAGTGCTCCAATGTAAATTATACTTTTCTATACATGAAGAATTTTCTTTAGCCTTTTTGAATAGTCCATATAACATCGCCCATAGTTATAATTTATACAGGGTGTTTCAGGAGGAATGTGTAATACTTCTCAGGCTGATTCCTTACACCAAGTAGACAAAAAAGTTACATGGGGCCAACCCCAAAAACGCTTTGTTACTGAGCTAACAATGGCGAAAAATTGAGATTTTTCGATAAATATTAATTTTTCTAATTTTCAGAGGCTTTAGTGAGGTTCTAAAATAATTAATTCCTATGTAAAATTAGCTGAGGAATTCAATGAAACCAGTTCCAACTTAATAAAAAATGGAATTTTATGATTCCTTATCCAGTTATAACCCTTATTGTTGAAAAATGGCGTTTTCTAGCATATTTTTTCCAATTATCTCAATAACCCTTGAAGTTACAAACTCGAAACTGGTTTTATTGAATTTCTCAGCTAATTTTACATAGGAATTAATTATTTTAGAACCTCACTAAAACCTTTAAAAAATCAGAAAAATTAATGTTTTTTGAAAAATCTCAATTTTCCACCATTGTTATTTCAGTAACAAAGCGTTTTTGGGGGTTGGTGCCATGAAACTTTTTTGTCTACTTGGTGTAAGGAATCAGCCTGAAAAGTATTGCACATTTCTCCTGAAACACCCTGTATACTAGTTATTATACATAGGTACTTCCTAATTTAATAATTCATTCACCCTTGTAAAGTTTAGGAGCTCTAGTTCTATGAGATCACATACAATTATTATCATGTCATACTTTTTATTATTATAATGTCTGCTACATGCACAATCATAGTTTTATGTAGCCTATCCCTATCAATCCAAATAAATCTATATTCGCTTCACCTTTGAGAGCTCTACTCCTAAAGTGTTACACTCTGCTCACATTCTGCTAGTGTTACAATTTGACATGTCACACAATTTGACATGAGCAACTCTCAACTTTTGATTCATTGTCTATTTCACTCAATACTCTTTCAGAAATTAAAGTACTATTTGACCCCATCTAAAATTACGAGCAAATTTTATAATTTAGCAAGTAGTATTTTTCATTTTGTCATATTTTCAGCTTTCGTTCTGTATATAAAACATTATTGATAGACCTTTTCATGCAATATATTATTTTTCTGATTGAACTTGTTTCATTATTTGATGAATTGTATTGTAGTGTCAAATAGAGAAATATTTGATTTGATTTTGATTTGAAGTCCTGATCTTTTACCTTGTTGAAGTTAGAAAACTGTATAAATAGCCTGAATATAATAGCCTACTGGTAGGCCTACCTACCTATCCATTTTGCACATGATATAGTCTGTCCAAGCAAAGAAGACCCTCTGGCAAGATGGGAAAATGACTCCAGCTTGGTCAATATTTGTTCAAGAATTATAAATGTGGTCTCAATAGTAAATCAAATATTGTTTCCTACAATTTGAGATCAAATTGATAATTTTTGAACCAATATTGACCGAGCTTGAATAATTTTCCCATCTTGTCAGAGGGTCTTCTTTGCTTGGACAGACTCCTACTTTGTTGTTTTGTATTTTGGGTAAAAATAAATGATTTGGTAACGTTTGTCGTAATTATGCTCTCTACATTTATCCACTCCAAGTTATACCGTATAGCACTGGCGGCTCGTGCCCACGAAACAGGTGAAGTGCCGTACAGTAAAAGATACGGGCACTTCACCTATTTCGTGGGTACGAGCCGCCAGTGCCGTATAGTGAACATTCCTTCAATAATAATTTCAATTTGAAAAAAATTTTTGAGACGTCTCGTAATATTTGGTGTGAAAAGTGAGGTTTTTTGATGTTGACCATTAATTTATTCATTAAAACACAAAATTACAATATCAAAGAATAAATAAAAAACAGGCTTCCGCAAAAAATTTTTCCAACTCCAATTTAGATTGTTTATTGAACACCTGAATGCTGCGCAGGTCAAGTCCAGAGCAGTCAAGCGGTGGGGACCAGAGACTGAAACATTCCAATACAGAAATTATTCAAAACGTTAAAATAAAATACAGTTAGCTTATTTGTCATAAATTATGAACAAACTTAACAGGAATGAAATAAGAGAAAAATCATGATATTATTGAGAAAGAAAAAAATGAAAGAAACTAATAAATGAAAATCAAGTAAAATAGAGTTAATAGATAGCATATTATTAAAACCTAAGGTGGTTATAGGGAATGGGAGGAATAAAATGTTCCAAACTAAATGAATTAGCCCAATATTTCTAAGTTAATTACAATGAATATAATTTGTAATACGGTACGTTGAGAAATAGGCCAATAGATTGAGAAAACAAGTTTTTTTGAGGATGAAGCCCACATGAGCTCATAGGCTTGTGCGTGGGTAATGAAATGGATGATAGAGATGACGACTACTTTTTAGGTAGGTGGGGTTAATTAGAATAGAGAGGTAACAGTCATCGTAACCGTAGCCTGATTTAATTATTTCTATTCTAATTAACTTGGGCTTATCGTCTCCTTCCAAAGACGGGGAGGCCGTATTTATGTGATTGTGCTGCGGTCAATATATTTTGCCACGATTGCATATGAGACTCTAATCATTCAGAGTCCACCTGGTTATCAAACCGGCGCTTTATTACTCCTCCAACGAGCCACCCCAAAATGAAAGGAAATAGTTTTTCACCAGACGCAGGCCTTTTATGAATACCGTATCGGAATTTAAATAATGAATAATAATAGCTCATTTCAGAGTTTTATTGACAACTTACAAACTAGTTTTACACAATTTATCAATACTTCATAATTATAGGCTGTATTAGGCTACATACTTTAGCCTACTAAGGCTACGGTACTCTAGGTTACTAAGGCTACTCTACTCTTTAGGCTCCGCAATGAACATATTTAGCTATGTACGGGATTATTGAGAAATAAACAGTACATATAATATTTCAGAATGTAAAAGACTCCGAATTTAAAATATGGGTATTTTTGATAACATTTCCTGCAAATCCAAGGTAAATCCATAGCTTGGGGCAAAATAAAATAGGTTAGTTGAACTACTACAGTAATATTCTTAAATGTAAAATACTACACTAGTTTTCCAAAATGATATTATAATGATATCAAAACTGCAGGCTCAATCAAGGTTATTCATCAACTTGTTACTTGTATAGAGAATTACGCAAGTTTTACTTTGGAGTTTTGCTTAATTCTATTTTAGAAGCCAATGACGCAACAATAAGAGCTCTACATGAATATTATTATTTGTCTTCATCAGTCTGTCCAAGCGAAGAAGATATTCTGGCACGATGGGAAAATGACTTCAGCTCAGTCAATATTGGTTTAAAAATTTATAAATTTGGTCTCAAATTGTAGGTAAAATTCTGATCTACAATTTGAGACCAAATTCATAATTTTCGAAACAATATTGACCGAGCTGGAGTCGTTTCCCCATCTTGCCAGAATGTCTTCTTTGCTTGGACAGACTATATTATTGTGAGGTAAGGTATCTGATGATTATTGTCAGCTCAGTTGTAATGTATATATGGGCGATGATGAGCACAATATATTTGTTCGAGTTGTCTGATTTACAATGAAAAGAAAATGGTATTCTGTAATTTCAGTTATTTTTATTATCACTATTGTCAGGTAAGTCGAAAGTATAAATATATATTTTCCAGAGATTTTCCATCCATTTATTTTCATATACAAATCTTCCAATTTATGGAAAAATAATGGTTTTTCATATGATGCTTTTGTCATTATAATTCACCTTTTTTAGTCTAAATTAAGACGATGTAGCCTACATATTATTTATTTATTTATTACAAACGTGATACAACAATGAGAGGTTTACAGCTCTAAGCCAAAACAAACCTCATTAAGAACAAATGAATTACACAAAATTAGATATTAATAAACAATATGATGAAAGCATATGAAATTCCAGTAAAAAAGAAACAAGAAAAATTTATACAGAATAGGTACATTATAGATAGAACTACATTTATATAGATATTTTAGAAAGAAAAGTCAAGATAAGTTGAACCAAAAATTGAATTACAGATTATAAAGAATTTGAGACAGCAGCTAGTATATTGATAAATATTTAATATAGGTAAGTTACATGAAGAGATTCGAAGGGCGGCAAGAAATTAATCATTTTTTTATTTTTAGTTCAATTTAAAAATGTTGGTTTTTGAAAATTTTTAATATAATTATTTATTTTACATTATAAAAGCCTATTGCTGTAGGCATACACCAGGTAAGTAATGTCGGCAAGTATAAGACCATTTATCCTATTACTGATAAATAATTCACCTATCACGGTAGATAATTTGAGAATTCTCTAGATTTTTATGTCAAACAGTTAATTTTCTCTACTGCTAGATATTGTGCTGCTGGTGGATAGGCCTACTGGCTGCTTCAACGTCCATCAGTAGCCTCGCTATATCTGTACTGACTGCCACTAAAAACAAACTTATTTGTTTTGTCGTTGCTGGCCAGTATACCTATATAGGTAGCTAGTGGAATTTAAGCGGCCAGTAGCCTAGGTACTCTTCCGCAAATACCATTTAGCGGCAGAAAATGTAGCCAACTATATAGGCCTAGGCTACTATAAACTCCCGATCATTATTTTCAAGATTTACAGCTCAATTTTAAAGGTATCGTTAATGTTATTGGTCAATTGATAGATATAATGAAAAATCAAATACCCTTTTTAAAAAAACTTTAGAAGTATTATATTTTACAGACATGTTTTGGGATTCAGCCCATTATCAATGTGAATAAAATAATATTATAATATTTTATTTTACAATATATTAATACATACATATTAATTACAATATACATTTTATAATATATTAAATAAATAATATAATTTTATTCACATTGATAATGGGCTGAGTCCTGAAACATGTCTAAAATAATTCCGTACTTCCAAAGTTTCTTAAAAAGGGTATTTGATTTTTCATTTTATTTACGTATCAATTATTCTAAATAGACCTAAGTTTAAAGTTCAATTTTATTGGCCAATATTTGAATGGAATCAGCTATATTAAGAATGTAGTATATTTTTCAACTACCTATATTTAATGTAGTAGGATTCAAAAGTATTTTCAAATCTACTAGATGAATAATATATAAGTATTCCTTTATAATACTATTTTATTCTACGGTAGCCTACTGTAAATCTTAGGCCGGCATTACACGGTAATAGTTCTATAATCATAATTATGAAAATATGATTTAGTATCTACATCTCTTTTCATATGATTAACTATAATAATAGGAATATTATACCGGCCTTGAGCTGATGCATAATGTATTCTAGAGAACTTCACTAACGTAACTTAATGATCAAGTCGCAAAGAATAAGATCATTCTCACTGTCTCAAATTAAATAGAGGATCACATTGCTATTAGGACTACTAACGTGAGTTATAATTAATCAATGAGTTTTGAAATTTACCCTTTTTGAGTCATTTTCAAGTGAATTTTACTATTTATTGATTTATTATACATTGTATGTATGGCTCAACAGCCCATGAAGGCCCTAGGCCTACAAACTGGTTGCCAGTTTCAAATTCACTTTACTATACAGCCCATCCAAGCCAGCCCCAAAATAGTTTATTATAAATTAGTAGCCCTAATAACGAAGTGAACATTTATAATAATATGGTAGGTGTGATGGCTAGACAGCGCGACTCGAGCGCCGCTTGGGAATAAAGGGAATCCAGCCCTTGTTCCTTGAGAATCCAATATAGTTTCACGTGGTCATATTCACCAGTGTTGTATCTCTCAGCAACATACAACAAAAATATAGTGATGAGTCGATCGTCTCTTAAAAACTCATCAACACTCTATCAAAACAAAATATATGTAAAAACGAAAATGCAGGGTACCTGAAGAATATACATATTTTTGAAGTAGGTAATCCCTATAAAGATGATTAACCCTTGGACCCACCAATAAACAAATTACACGTTTTAGTGAAGTAGATATTTTGTCAATAATCTGCAATGATGAGTTGTAACATTCTTAATATTTATGAGCATATGTCATATTTGTCTGTAATTAATAAATAATAACCATGATGTTAATTCATTCGAATCTCCATTTATTTAATATAATAAATAACTATTTTGCAAATTTTTCAAACACTTTTTTTTCTTTCCAGAAATCCAACCTCAAATCCCACATCATCCTACAACTTCCTTTATAAGAATTATAAGAAAATGGAATGAACTATGGAAATGCAATGAACTTTTTTATTGAGTATCAGAGAATAAAATTGTGATATAACAATAATTAGTAGCTAATTTTTTCCAATAACTACTTTGCAATATACAACTCTAGTGTTGAATATATTTACTTGGTGTATGTTAAACTATTGTAATTACTTGCACTTTGAAGTGTGAACAATACTCAACTAGGACTTTTTTTAATATCATAGTTGAGTGGACATTACTGTCCAAACTTCGCCACGTCTTTGAAATAAAAGTCATTCATTCAAAACAATACAATGGTTTTAACTTGACTTATTTCTCTACTAATTCATCCAACTTTGTCTTGCTATTTTGAATTCTTCTTATCCATGTTGTGTTATCCATGTTGTTTGATGAATTTGATGCTCTATTTCATATTATCAACCAAATAATTATAATAAAGTGTAGTGTTTTGCTGTTATGTACTTTAAAAAGGAACAAATCCTATTCTAGACTTGCAATGATTATCTATTCAGATGAAAAGACAATAAGAAAAAGTAATTACTTCGAAAATGAGGAGACAGTTTAGCATAATATTTATATTTAATTAAATACAATATATACAGTACCACATACTTCCACTTTTCTTTGTATAGAAGAGAAGGCTAAGAACAAGAAATCGAAATGATAAAAAACACTCAGGATTTAATAACAATATCTTCTTGTAAATACTAAATATCTCCTTGCAAAGGAATATGTCAGTGCGTATTATATCCGAGACCAGTTCATTTCCATTTAGCTGCTGGAACAAAATAGTATATTTCGTACCTAGGGCCGAAAATGTGCGTTTACCGGCTCGAAATCGGTTTTCAAGTCCGAGGCCATAGGCCGAGGACTAGAAAAGATTGAGAGACGGAATATTACATTTTTGACCCGTGGTGTCGAACTTTATTTTTCGGCACACAACATCAATGAAAAAAATAAAAATAAATTATCAGTTAATCAGTTCCAAGAACAGCTAGACCAGTAACCTTATTATATGCTATCTTCCCCTATGCTGAATTTGGAGTAGGTGCCATCTGCTTGCTATTGGAACTTTGCATCAAAAGTTTATTGATTTAGTGACTGAATATTACTTTATAACTATCAGTGTATTCGATTTTCTTAGTTCAGAAACGTTTAAGCCCAAGATAATTTTTGTACGATCATCCTAAATTGTACAATATCAATTCAAAGTTGTTGATTTTCGACAGATATTGGCTAACAGAGAAGCTTTGTCTAGTTGCATTATCAGCCGCTAGATGGCGCTGGCTTACCTGCTAGACAAAGTAACACAGAGTCTGACAACAATAATTTTGTTCAAACATGGATTTCACGTTCATCATTATTCAACAGTTAATCAATACAAACATTTTTAATCTTATCAAAGTTGAAGTATTAGTTATTGAAGCAGTTTTCCTTTATTATTCAACTACTGATTAATTTGAAAACTTTCAACGTTCAGTTCTCTTGATAAGGGATCTTAACAATCAAAATAACAGATGAGAGACTACCTTTACATCGAAATACCAATAAGTCAACATTGACTCCCAAAACAGCTGACATTTAATGCAATCAAACCGGAATGCTACCTATTGATCAACTAACCCTTAAATCGACAACGACCTTCAGTCAGCTGACATTCAAGGTTATTTTACCGCCCTAGGGCCGAAAAACGCATTTTCCCGGCGAGTTGCTGGCGACCTCGCCTGAAAACGAGCGTTTTCGGCCTCTGTATAAAGCATGTAAAACAGTCCATTTCATACCAGTGTGGCGAAAATAATTTTTTTTGAGTATTACATAAAATAGGGGGATATTTTTTTGGTGAGATACAGTAGTGAGATATTTAAAAAAAAATAATATAGAGAAAGGCAAATCAATGAATCTAAGAGAGCAATATGTTGAGAGGACTGTCTTAAATCTGACAGATAGCTGATCATAATAAAGAATTATACTACAAGGAGAAACTTTGTATTATCAAGTTATATTGAAATTATTCAGTTGTGAATTGTTGAGCATAATTGATTATTATGACCAGAGACAACATTCATGAGTTCAAAATATTTTTATTTCTTATTTTGTCCTCATCATAATTTAAATATTTGAAACAGTTGAACAACAAAAACATGGAAAAGATAATAGAATAAAAACGAATGTTCTAGTGATCGAAATTAACATAATGTGTTTCTTCAAGTTTTAATGGTCTTACCCCATTATCCAATAGGGCTCATTTCATAGAATTTGTCATGAAAAATAGCCTACAGATGGAGTGGAATACTTACAATAAACGTCAAATGTTAGCCAACAATTGTAAAACAATCTAGACCAAGTAAAGTCTGTCCAAGCAAAGAAGACCATCTGGCAAAATGGGAAAATGACTCCAGCTTGGTCAATATTTGTTCAAGAATTATAAATTTTGTCTTATTGTAGATCAAATTGTTTCATACAATTTGAGATAAAATTGATAATTTTTGAACCAATATTGACCAAGCTTGAGTCATTCTCCCATCTTGCCAGAGGGTCTTCCTTGCTTGGACAGACAACATTATTGATATTAAATGTTCAAAAATTGATGGAGAAAAGAATATAATATGCTAAAAGAAAGGTATCAAGAACTAGCTGTTCAACTGTTCAAAATAACTTATCTGTTAGTAAGATCGCCTCTTCATCTGAATTTCTTGACTTCTAAGTTTAATGAAGTAGGCCACATAGGCTATATTATACAGGCTTAGAAATAATGAAACAAATCTTTAGAAATATTTCTAAAACACATATATGTTTTGATTCTCAGATCATTTTCAATGTGAGTGAATAAGTTGAATGAATTTTATTTGAAAGATTACTTAGTTTATTCTTTTTATTCATCTATAGAAATAATTATCCAAATAATTTGTCTAAGGGTCTATTTAATTAAGGGTTATAACTAGATATGAAATCATTAACTTTGAAAATTGCCCGGATTACTATGTAGGTGACCACAGGCATTACAGAAATTTCATGTAAATTACCTTCTCTGCTGAGTATTATTCATATGGACTGCGGTATCTTATGAAGATTATCATAGAAAATTAAATTATACATTTTCCAAGTGTGAAGGTTCAAGAGGAACACATTCCAATTCACTACGCCTATTATAAATGCCAATCTTGTCTAAGAACAAGAACGAGTATAAGTCGTTACCTCAGAGCCGGTCTCCTGGACAATGCGTTCCTGACCCAGAGCAGAAGTGCCTGCTCGTGGTCGGCGGGCGCAGAAGTGGTGGTGGGAGCGGAGGAGGAGAAACGTTGCATGGCGGCCAGCACTCGGTCAGAAGTGGCCACCTCTGAGCGACATCACCGCCTCCTTCACACGCGCTCTGCAACACACCCACCAAATGAAATCAAAATCTTTTATTTCATAGGGAATGCATTATTTGAAAAAAAATTATCAAAAATAATTGAATTTCTATAATGCAATAATTAAAAATATAATATAGAATAAATTCCCCCCAAAAATAAGATTTTATTTCACCAGGAAAATTGATACTTGGTGGCACGCAACGTGCAGCAATCTGCTCAGACAGATTCAAATATTTCCAAATGATGACACATCATCATCATTGTGGGTCAAGTGGCTCTTGTGCCTCAACTTCACCCACAACACTTTATGTAATATACAAAGTGTAAAATAAAGACATTTATCTATCTATCATGTCACTAGTGAGATAATAAAATTATTATATATAGGCTTATCTACAATGATTCTAGAATCATATATCATAATTATTGTAACCCTATATAAAACATGCTATTGTAGATTAACAGAACCTACATTCTATAGAAGAAAATAGTGTCACCTTTAAGGATGGGTGGTAGTGGACAGCAAACTGCCCAACGGCAGAATCAAACCCCATAAGAGCAATGCAATTTTTATCAATCTCTTGGAGCAGGTATAGAGAGCCTCTATGGTCAGAATTCCACGTTCTTTATATCATTGAGAGGCAAATTCAATTCTACAGGGGGTTGAATTTTCACTTTTTTATTTCAAGTTTATTTCAATAATTAGAGTTCAATACTTTTAGAGCTGATTAATTTTACAGCAATTATTAGAATAAACTAAAAATCAAAAAGTAAAAAGTCCACCCCCTGGAGAATTGAATTCTCTTTCCAATGACATGGAGAAAGTTCACCCTGCTCAGACGATTAAGGCAAAGGTAGTTTTTCTGTACAATTGTCATTAAAAAAATTTATGTTGCATTATTTGAGAAAGAAACATAAAAAACTGACCTGTTGTTTGACCTTGACCTTTGACCTGGCAATGGTGAATTTGTTTGGCGCAAAATTTGGACTAACGGACACATTATATTTCCTCCCTCCAATGAAGTAGACTACTTGATAATGTGTAATGCTTTTCAGGGTCCAAGCAGGCTCCAGAGTAACTGCAAAAAGATGATCATTGAGCTTATAAGTTATGAATGAAATAATTGATCCACAATGGGAAAAAGTTGACATTTTACAACACCAATAACACCATGGGGCACCAATAACATTTTTCTAGTTAAAGTTTTCTAGTTCAGTTTTCATAGCATTCTTGTTGGAGAAATATAAAAATTATGCATTTGAGGGAATTTACATGCAAACGGTTAGTATTTAAGTGTCAAGTGTTGAAGTTATGTTTGAAACATTAACGTGCTCTGTAGGCCTATCTGACAACTTACGTAGCCCACCTGAGAACCCACAAATACAATACCGGTACCTATGTAATATTCTCTCAATTATTACAAAGAAATAGAAAAGAAGGTATAAGATATTGCATATTTGAATTTTTAATAATTTACGGTGCTTTCAAGCTCAAGGAAATAGCTCAGGTAACTCATTTTCTTGCCAGGGTGTCTTCTTTGCTTGGACAGACTGTATAATAGTGGATTGGATATGAAACTGCCTACCAGCTTGTGGGTGTAGGCCCTTCATGGGCTGTTGAGCCACTGAGACAGACAGAATCATGGAATATTATTTGGAACAAGCTATTGTAGATGAATTTGATGATGTGCTATGATCAAAGAATTTGATTTTGCTTTATATCTATTAACATACATTGATAGTAGCCCTGGACAAAAAGGGAATATTAATTATAACTTTATCAATTATTAAAAAGAAATAAAAAAGAAGGTAGAGAATATTGCAAGTAGCCTAGACAGACAGTTAGTAGGTACTTACATGTTAATAATCCAAACATTGTTTTTCATCATTATCTTCTTCCCCCGATGAAGTATCTGGGTACTGGATAATGTGTGATGCTTTCTGGGTCCAAGCTTCTCCAATTAACTGCAAAAAAAGTTCATTATAATAATTTATCAATTGAATGCAGTAATTGATCAACTTTGAAAAAAGTATGATAACTTACTGTAGCCTATCAATAAGAATTTTCTAGTTTAATAATTCATTATAAGGTACTTTTAAATTTTTAAAATGGTATTTGATTTATTTCATCCTATCTATCAACTCAGGCTGAAGCATCAAGCTTAGAAATGCAACCAAGTAGGCCTAATATATTCTACCCTATTTTTATTTCTTTGTAATAATTGAAAGAACCAGAATGTTATTTGGCTATGTAGCCTAATTAAATTCAAAACACAGTAATGTTTTAAACATGACTTGAACCTAACCTAACTTCTACGGTAATCTGTACTCAGCCTACTGTAGGCCTATGTATATAAATTTCCTCAAAAACCATGATAACTTATGAATATTTCTCCTATAATAGCCTATTGATACGGTAGAGAAACTTTTTGTTGATTTAGTGATTAATAAACAAGCAAAATTAATTCAATCTCAACTTGGATCATGAATTATCAGATTGGATAAAATACCCAAATATTGGTCACTAATTTAAAATGATTCTTCAAGAGTCTATCCAATAACAAGATTTTGACAAATCCAGACACAAAACTCTTCAACATTGGACATTCAGTAAAAGATTAGTAGGAATATTAGGTTACTTAATTTAGTGGCATAGATAAATTTCTACTTGAAATACTTCTCTATAATTACAAAAATCTATCAAATAAGGCTTTAAAAATGGACTAAAAAGTTATTTCATCCATTGTATTATATAACTTACACATGTATCCCAGATAACACACAAACGTTTTTTTCACCTAATAAACACGTTTTCAGTTTCACTTTTCCACGTTTTTTTCCAGTGAAAATATCGAGAAAATCACGTTTTTTTTACGTGAAGGAAAGGTGGAAACGGGACACTTAATCGCGTGAATAAAACGTGAAAATAAAATGTGAAAATAACGGGTTTCTTCAACATTTGCCACGTTATTTTCACGTTATTTCCACACCTTATTTCCCAAAATTTCACTTGAAAAATACATTTAATATTAAAATAATATTGGAAAATATCAAGGTTAGTGGTTCATGAACCACATAACTGCTGTTATGAACTTTGATTAAAATAGATTTATAAAATTATTGTAGTTGGTTACCTGTAGTAGGCCTAATTATTGCTAAATTTAATTTGGGAAGGCAGTAATGATTTGATTGAAAAATTAAAATTGACAGAAATCATTTGAATGCAAAATTTTATAATGTTACAAACATTTAAGTCACAAAAATTTGTCATCAACCAGGAAAAGGGTTGTCATTCTCCTGAAAAGGAAGCTAAAGGAAAAGGAAACAATAACAGAAAAAGGAAAATAAACAACAGTAGTATATATTATAATATAATTTATTTAAAAAATAGTCTGAAGACTTGTGAGAATTGAAATAATAGGTTGAAAGTACATTAACCAGTTAGTTCTCTTGACAAATTTTGAAAATTACATGATTTTACAATTTCATGAGTTATTTAAACAATATTTATGATAAAAATAAGGAAAGACTTTTAAAGAATGATGAATTGAGTATAGAACATTTGGGAGATTTTTATAACTTCAATACAGTACTAGAAATAACAAAATAACACCACAATTTAAAATACAGTAGATTTTTATGAGATGCATATAATAAAACAAGAGCTAGAATAATAACACCTAACCTAATCAGTCAAAAAAAAATTCAGTAGACCTCTTTCAAAACAGAAGATAGAAAATAACATCAAAGTACAATATATTTATATGGGATGAAGTGAATAATACTAAATAATCTTCTAAATACTAGTCAATTGACTAATTGTAATTGTATTAATGGATTGATAATAATTATGATATACTGTACTTTCAAAACTATCAAGGGAAAGATTTATATAGAATCCAAGAGGTAGAATAATAACACCTAATCAATAAAATAACATTTAGTGAACCTCTTCAACACTTAGGCCTATTAGAAGTAGGAACATAAAACCATAATTGGAAATACAATAATAATATAGTTTTGTGGAATGAAGTGAATAAAACTAAATCATCTTTTAAAAACTAGTCAATTAGATCTAAGAATGGATTGATAATTATGAGATAACTTACATAGATTATCCTTTTACTCGAGTTCAAATAATATTATATACAGTACAACTTTATCTTGGAACACCAACAAGAGTTCTCTGCACAGTTAATTGTCATCGGTCCAAGAATTCTGTCCCTTCCTGTGAAAAAAAGAATTTTATATCAAATTATCAGTGTTGTGCCAATCTTGTAAATAAATTTTGCGTCCACAGATACAGAAATTTGCAACTCAATTTGGCAGATTGTGATCGAACGACTGCTATTTTTTTATTCTCAACTAAATTGAAAAATACAGGACTGTCTGCCAGTGGTCTGTGAGACCACATTCTCAACTCTTCAAGGACTGTCTGTGAGAGTTTATTAAAGAACTGTAGACAGTTACATAACGCTTCTACAATTATTCTAACATATATCTGACCTAAAAGGATTCAATTGAAATTGGACTTTTTTGGAGTTACATTATCCCAGAGGGCTATAGCTTCGGTCTGCTCATCAGTCTAATAAGGTTCCTGGGTTCAAACCCAGTTGATGGCAAAGCCTCTGACCAGAATTTGTTTTGTCACTCACGTCTTTCTGGAAATGTTAAGTCATTGGTCCCTACTGCCCAAAACGTAGTAATCTCTCATAATCATCCATTCCATTACCCACAAGTGTAGAGTATATGTGGGCATCACTCATAGTAAAAATTGTTCTGGTTTATATTCTATTTCAGAGTACCTCATGAAAATTTATACATACAGTACTTTGATTTTTCTCCACTAGCAAGCCGTGTTTTTGAAGATTTCAGCCAGTCTGATGAATCCTTCAATATCTTTCTCTTTGGCATCTGCGAATTGAATCAGCACAGCTCCTATAAAAAATGGAAACAAAAGTTCACTTAGAAATAAGTCGTATTTCAAACAATATTTCTTGTATGGAAAAATTATTTGAGAGTATTTCTTCAGAAACTCCCACTCAATAAAATTCAAACTTGAAAGTCTTGACTAGAAGACAAAGACTTGACATAGCAGTTTTTAAGAAAATTCCTCTTGATTCATAAAAGTATGTACTATAGGGTGATTAAAAAAGAGCATCGGTTTTAATGTATCAACTTAGGAGGTTTATTTCAACCAAAAACATAATGTGAAAATTAAACTTTAAACTTAGGGCTATTTAAAATAATTGATGAATAAAATGAAAAATCAAATACCTTTCTTAAAACTTTAAAAGTATTACTTAGAGTGTATAATACATGAACATATTCATCTGACTTCCTTATTTAATACATGAGAAATGATGTCATGGATGTGTCCTCCTCTACTGCACTGGCACGCATCAACTCTGTCCAACTATTACATCAACTATTACAGTCTGGACGAGCAAAGAAGACATCTGGCAAGACCGGACTCCAGCCCAGTCAATATCAGTTCAAAAATTATAAATTTTGTCCCAAATTGTATAAAATAAACATTCTGCTCTAAAGTTGGAGACCAGATTTGGAACTTTTGAACCATTATTGAGTCATTTTCCCATCTTTCCAGTCTACTTGACCATACTATGGTAGTGAATGTCATGGACAGAGTTAATGCATGCCAGTGCAGTAGATGAGGACATGTGCATGATATAATTTTTCATGCATTATATCAGAAAATCGAATGAACATGCGTTCATGTATTGATTTTATGTTTTTTGGGTTTGAATAAACCTCCTAATTTGATATATTGAAACCAACACTCTTTTCTAATCACCCTGTACATTCTATTATGATTGACTTGGGCTACTGTTGAATGTTTATAAGAGAATTGTATCAATTTAAAGAGCATAATTATAAGAATCTCCCAGATGTATGTTGATTAAAATAATAACAGGTACCCAAATAATGTATGTTCTACACGGGGTCTCAAAATTTCTTTGAGGCAAATTTTGAAAGCTAATTGAAATTTATTGCAATCAGAAAACATGCATTAGTACTTCTATTCAAAGTTTATGTTAACCTGTTGTTGAATTCAGTTTGTGTTCAATTCATGTTCTGTTTGTGTGTCAGTTTGGGTACGGTTTATGTTCTATAGAATTGTCTGTATCAATGAAACGATCATAATTTCGACATTCTGAACAACATTGCCACTCAATCGGTTCAGAAAACATGCATTAGCCCTTCTATTTCAAGATTGCTGGCTTATTTTGCTAATTATCTCGATAACCATTGAAGTTACAAACTTTCGACTGGTTTCATTCGATTTCTAAGCTAATTTTACATAAGAATTGATCACTATAAGACTCTCCCAAGGTCACTCAGGATTTATAGTAGCTATCTTATCATACTACTTTCTTGTCTGTTTCTGTCACCTTTCAATCTCAATTTGTGACGTTTAGGTGCGTTTTAGACAAAAAAGTCACTGAACATTTTTTGTTCAGAATTCAATTTGCTACAATTTGATATGGTTGAAAGTTCATAAAATTGGAAAAAAACTTTCACCATTTCTACCCTTCAAAAGTTGGAACATCTTTGTGTCCTATAGAATTGTATGTATCAATGAAACAATCATAATTTCGACAATCTGAACAACTTTGCCACTCAATTGATTCAGAAAACATGCATTAGTCCTCTTGTTTTCAGTTTATTACTTGTTATATAGCATTTAACCTGTTTTGATAAGAAGTCAATATGAATGTTCTCTTCTAATTATCAGCATAACATTCTCTGTACGAATAATATGATCATGTATTTGACATTTTGAACAACATTCCCACTCAATTGAATCAGAAAACATGC
Source organism: Sogatella furcifera (assembly GCA_017141385.1). Taxonomy (NCBI): domain Eukaryota; kingdom Metazoa; phylum Arthropoda; class Insecta; order Hemiptera; family Delphacidae; genus Sogatella; species Sogatella furcifera. Next base: position 67,509,090 of record CM029548.1, read on the forward strand.
ATTAGTACTTCTATTCAAAGTTTATGTTAACCTGTTGTTGAATTCAGTTTGTGTTCAATTCATGTTCTGTTTGTGTGTCAGTTTGGGTTCGGTTTATGTTCTATAGAATTGTCTGTATCAATGAAACGATCATAATTTCGACATTCCGAACAACATTGCCACTCAATTGATTCAGAAAACATGCATTAGCCCTTCTATTTCAAGTTTATGTTAAGTTTTATAAAATTTATATCTCTTTATAAAGTTGGAATATTTAGATTGCTGGCTTATTTTGCTAATTATCTCGATAACCATTGAAGTTACAAACTTTTGACTGGTTTCATTCGATTTCTCAGCAAATTTTACATGAGAATTGATCACTATATGACTCTCCCAAGGTCGCTCAGGATTTATAGTAGCTATCTTATCATACTACTTTCTTGTCTGTTTCTGTCACCTTTCAATCTCAATTTGTGACGTTTAGGTGCGTTTTAGACAAAAAAGTCACTGAACATGTTTTGTTCAGAATTCAATTTGCTACAATTTGATATGGTTGAAAGTTCATAAAATTGGAAAAAAATTTTCACCATTTATACCCTTCAAAAGTTGGAACATTCAGATTTCTTTGTGTTCTATAGAATTGTATGTATCAATGAAACAATCATAATTTCGACATTCTGAACAACATTGTCACTCAATTGATCCAGAAAACATGCATTAGTCCTCTTGTTTTCAGTTTATTACTCGTTATATAGCATTTAACCTGTTTTGATAAGAAGTCAATATGAATGTTCTCTTCTAATTATCAGCATAACATTCTCTGTACGAATAATATGATCATGTATTTGACATTTTGAACAACATTCCCACTCAATTGAATCAGAAAACATGCATTAGTACTTCTATTCAAAGTTTATGTTAACCTGTTGTTGAATTCAGTTTGTGTTCAATTCATGTTCTGTTTGTGTGTCAGTTTGGGTACGGTTTATGTTCTATAGAATTGTCTGTATCAATGAAACGATCATAATTTCGACATTCTGAACAACATTGCCACTCAATCGATTCAGAAAACATGCATTAGCCCTTCTATTTCAAGTTTATGTTAAGTTTTACAAAATTTATATCTCTATAAAGTTGGAATATTTAGATTGCTGGCTTATTTTGCTAATTATCTCGATAACCATTGAAGTTACAAACTTTTGACTGGTTTCATTCGATTTCTCAGCAAATTTTACATGAGAATTGATCACTATATGACTCTCCCAAGGTCGCTCAGGATTTATAGTAGCTATCTTATCATACTACTTTCTTGTCTGTTTCTGTCACCTTTCAATCTCAATTTGTGACGTTTAGGTGCGTTTTAGACAAAAAAGTCACTGAACATTTTTTGTTCAGAATTCAATTTGCTACAATTTGATATGGTTGAAAGTTCATAACGTTGGAAAAAATTTTCACCATTCTATACCCTTCAAAAGTTGGAACATTCATTCTTTGTGTTCTATAGAATTGTATGTATCAATGAAACAATCATAATTTCGACATTCTGAACAACATTGTCACTCAATTGATCCAGAAAACATGCATTAGTCCTCTTGTTTTCAGTTTATTACTCGTTATATAGCATTTAACCTGTTTTGATAAGAAGTCAATATGAATGTTCTCTTCTAATTATCAGCATAACATTCTCTGTACGAATAATATGATCATGTATTTGACATTTTGAACAACATTCCCACTCAATTGAATCAGAAAACATGCATTAGTACTTCTATTCAAAGTTTATGTTAACCTGTTGTTGAATTCAGTTTGTGTTCAATTCATGTTCTGTTTGTGTGTCAGTTTGGGTACGGTTTATGTTCTATAGAATTGTCTGTATCAATGAAACGATCATAATTTCGATATTCTGAACAACATTGCCACTCAATCGATTCAGAAAACATGCATTAGCCCTTCTATTTCAAGTTTATGTCAAGTTTTACAAAATTTATATCTCTATAAAGTTGGAATATTTAGATTGCTGGCTTATTTTGCTAATTATCTCGATAACCATTGAAGTTACAAACTTTTGACTGGTTTCATTCGATTTCTCAGCTTATTTTACATGAGAATTGATTACTATATGACTCTCCCAAGGTCGCTCAGGATTTATAGTAGCTATCTTATCATACTACTTTCTTGTCTGTTTCTGTCACATTTCAATCTCAATTTGTGACGTTTAGGTGCGTTTTAGACAAAAAAGTCACTGAACATTTTTTGTTCAGAATTCAATTTGCTACAATTTGATATGGTTGAAAGTTCATAAAATTGGAAAAAATTTTTCACCATTTCTACCCTTCAAAAGTTGGAACATTCAAATTTCTTTGTGTTCTATAGAATTGTATGTATCAATGAAACAATCATAATTTCGACATTCTGAACAACATTGTCACTCAATTGATCCAGAAAACATGCATTAGTCCTCTTGTTTTCAGTTTATTACTCGTTATATAGCATTTAACCTGTTTTGATAAGAAGTCAATATGAATGTTCTCTTCTAATTATCAGCATAACATTCTCTGTACGAATAATATGATCATGTATTTGACATTTTGAACAACATTCCCACTCAATTGAATCAGAAAACATGCATTAGTACTTCTATTCAAAGTTTATGTTAACCTGTTGTTGAATTCAGTTTGTGTTCAATTCATGTTCTGTTTGTGTGTCAGTTTGGGTACGGTTTATGTTCTATAGAATTGTCTGTATCAATGAAACGATCATAATTTCGACATTCTGAACAACATTGCCACTCAATTGATTCAGAAAACATGCATTAGCCCTTCTATTTCAAGTTTATGTTAAGTTTTATAAAATTTATATCTCTTTAAAGTTGGAATATTCAGATTGCTGGCTTATTTTGCTAATTATCTTGATAACCATTGAAGTTACAAACTTTTGACTGGTTTCATTCGATTTCTCAGCTCATTTTACATGAGAATTGATTACTATATGACTCTTCCCAAGGTCGCTCAGGATTTATAGTAGCTATCTTATCATACTACTTTCTTGTCTGTTTCTGTCACCTTTCAATCTCAATTTGTTACGTTTAGGTGCGTTTTAGACAAAAAAGTCACTGAACATTTTTTGTTCAGAATTCAATTTGCTACAATTTGATATGGTTGAAAGTTCATAAAATTGGAAAAAAACTTTCACCATTTCTACCCTTCAAAAGTTGGAACATCTTTGTGTCCTATAGAATTGTATGTATCAATGAAACAATCATAATTTCGACAATCTGAACAACTTTGCCACTCAATTGATTCAGAAAACATGCTTTAGTCCTCTTGTTCTCAGTTTATTACTTGTTATATAGGATTTAACCTGTTTTGATAAGAAGTCAATATGAATGTTCTCTTCTAATTATCAGCATAACATTCTCTGTACGAATAATATGATCATGTATTTGACATTTTGAACAACATTCCCACTCAATTGATTCAGAAAACATGCATTAGTACTTCTATTCAAAGTTTATGTTAACCTGTTTTTGAATTCAGTTTGTGTTCAATTCATGTTCTGTTTGTGTGTCAGTTTGGGTACGGTTTATGTTCTATAGAATTGTCTGTATCAATGAAACGATCATAATTTCGACATTCTGAACAACATTGCCACTCAATTGATTCAGAAAACATGCATTAGCCCTTCTATTTCAAGTTTATGTTAAGTTTTACAAAATTTATATCTCTATAAAGTTGGAATATTTAGATTGCTGGCTTATTTTGCTAATTATCTTGATAACCATTGAAGTTACAAACTTTTGACTGGTTTCATTCGATTTCTCAGCTCATTTTACATGAGAATTGATTACTATATGACTCTTCCCCAAGGTCGCTCAGGATTTATAGTAGCTATCTTATCATACTACTTTCTTGTCTGTTTCTGTCACATTTCAATCTCAATTTGTTACGTTTAGGTGCGTTTTAGACAAAAAATTCACTGAACATTTTTTGTTCAGAATTCAATTTGCTACAATTTGATATGGTTAAAAGTTCATAAAATTGGAAAAAATTTTCACCATTTCTACCCTTCAAAAGTTGGAACATTCATCTTTGTGTTCTATAGAATTGTATGTATCAATGAAACAATCATAATTTCGACATTCTGAACAACATTGCCACTCAATTGATTCAGAAAACATGCATTAGTCCTCTTGTTTTCAGTTTATTACTTGTTATATAGCATTTAACCTGTTTTGATAAGAAGTCAATATGAATGTTCTCTTCTAATTATCAGCATAACATTCTCTGTACGAATAATATGATCATGTATTTGACATTTTGAACAACATTCCCACTCAATTGAATTCAGAAAACATGCATTAGTACTTCTATTCAAAGTTTATGTTAACCTGTTGTTGAATTCAGTTTGTGTTCAATTCATGTTCTGTTTGTGTGTCAGTTTGGGTACGGTTTATGTTCTATAGAATTGTCTGTATCAATGAAACGATCATAATTTCGACATTCTGAACAACATTGCCACTCAATCGATTCAGAAAACATGCATTAGCCCTTCTATTTCAAGTTTATGTTAAGTTTTATAAAATTTATATCTCTTTAAAGTTGGAATATTCAGATTGCTGGCTTATTTTGCTAATTATCTTGATAACCATTGAAGTTACAAACTTTTGACTGGTTTCATTCGATTTCTCAGCAATTTTAATTTTACATGAGAATTGATTACATATGACTCTCCCAAGGTCGCTCAGGATTTATAGTAGCTATCTTATCATACTACTTTCTTGTCTGTTTCTGTCACATTTCAATCTCAATTTGTGACGTTTAGGTGCGTTTTAGACAAAAAAGTCACTGAACATTTTTTGTTCAGAATTCAATTTGCTACAATTTGATATGGTTGAAAGTTCATAAAGTTGGAAAAAAACTTTCACCATTTCTACCCTTCAAAAGTTGGAACATCTTTGTGTCCTATAGAATTGTATGTATCAATGAAACAATCATAATTTCGACAATCTGAACAACTTTGCCACTCAATTGATTCAGAAAACATGCTTTAGTCTTCTTGTTCTCAGTTTATTACTTGTTATATAGGATTTAACCTGTTTTGATAAGAAGTCAATATGAATGTTCTCTTCTAATTATCAGCATAACATTCTCTGTACGAATAATATGATCATGTATTTGACATTTTGAACAACATTCCCACTCAATTGATTCAGAAAACATGCATTAGTACTTCTATTCAAAGTTTATGTTAACCTGTTTTTGAATTCAGTTTGTGTTCAATTCATGTTCTGTTTGTGTGTCAGTTTGGGTACGGTTTATGTTCTATAGAATTGTCTGTATCAATGAAACGATCATAATTTCGATATTCTGAACAACATTGCCACTCAATCGATTCAGAAAACATGCATTAGCCCTTCTATTTCAAGTTTATGTCAAGTTTTACAAAATTTATATCTCTATAAAGTTGGAATATTTAGATTGCTGGCTTATTTTGCTAATTATCTCGATAACCATTGAAGTTACAAACTTTTGACTGGTTTCATTCGATTTCTCAGCAAATTTTACATGAGAATTGATCACTATATGACTCTTCCAAGGTCGCTCAGGATTTATAGTAGCTATCTCATCATACTACTTTCTTGTCTGTTTCTGTCACCTTTCAATCTCAATTTGTTACGTTTAGGTGCGTTTTAGACAAAAAATTCACAAAACATTTTCTGTTCAGAATTCAATTTGCTACAATTTGATATGGTTGAAAGTTCATAACGTTGGAAAAAAATTTTCACCATTTATACCCTTCAAAAGTTGGAACATTCAGATTTCTTTGTGTTCTATAGAATTGTATGTATCAATGAAACAATCATAATTTCGACATTCTGAACAACATTGTCACTCAATTGATCCAGAAAACATGCATTAGTCCTCTTGTTTTCAGTTTATTACTCGTTATATAGCATTTAACCTGTTTTGATAAGAAGTCAATATGAATGTTCTCTTCTAATTATCAGCATAACATTCTCTGTACGAATAATATGATCATGTATTTGACATTTTGAACAACATTCCCACTCAATTGATTCAGAAAACATGCATTACCCCTTCTATTTCAAGTCTATGTTAAGTTTTATAAAATTTATATCTCTTTAAAGTTGGAATATTCAGACTGCTGGCTGATTTTGCTAATTATCTTGATAACCATTGAAGTTACAAACTTTTGACTGGTTTCATTCGATTTCTCAGCTCATTTTACATGAGAATTGATTACTATATGACTCTCCCAAGGTCGCTCAGGATTTATAGTAGCTATCTTATCATACTACTTTCTTGTCTGTTTCTGTCACATTTCAATCTCAATTTGTGACGTTTAGGTGCGTTTTAGACAAAAAAGTCACTGAACATTTTTTGTTCAGAATTCAATTTGCTACAATTAAATATGGTTAAAAGTTCATAAAAATGGAAAAAAACCTTCACCATTTCTACCCTTCAAAAGTTGGAACATCTTTGTGTCCTATAGAATTGTATGTATCAATGAAACAATCATAATTTCGACAATCTGAACAACTTTGCCACTCAATTGATTCAGAAAACATGCTTTAGTCCTCTTGTTCTCAGTTTATTACTTGTTATATAGGATTTAACCTGTTTTGATAAGAAGTCAATATGAATGTTCTCTTCTAATTATCAGCATAACATTCTCTGTACGAATAATATGATCATGTATTTGACATTTTGAACAACATTCCCACTCAATTGATTCAGAAAACATGCATTAGTACTTCTATTCAAAGTTTATGTTAACCTGTTTTTGAATTCAGTTTGTGTTCAATTCATGTTCTGTTTGTGTGTCAGTTTGGGTACGGATAATGTTCTATAGAATTGTCTGTATCAATGAAACGATCATAATTTCGACATTCTGAACAACATTGCCACTCAATTGATTCAGAAAACATGCATTAGCCCTTCTATTTCAAGTTTATGTCAAGTTTTACAAAATTTATATCTCTTTAAAGTTGGAATATTTAGATTGCTGGCTTATTTTGCTAATTATCTTGATAACCATTGAAGTTACAAACTTTTGACTGGTTTCATTCGATTTCTCAGCAAATTTTACATGAGAATTGATTACTATATGACTCTTCCAAGGTCGCTCAGGATTTATAGTAGCTATCTCATCATACTACTTTCTTGTCTGTTTCTGTCACCTTTCAATCTCAATTTGTTACGTTTAGGTGCGTTTTAGACAAAAAAGTCACTGAACATTTTTTGTTCAGAATTCAATTTGCTACAATTTGATATGGTTGAAAGTTCATAAAATTGGAAAAAAATTTTCACCATTTATACCCTTCAAAAGTTGGAACATTCAGATTTCTTTGTGTTCTATAGAATTGTATGTATCAATGAAACAATCATAATTTCGACAATCTGAACAACTT